>JAPTHN010000009.1:25799190-26141690 GCA_026936325.1 Platynereis dumerilii | reverse complement strand
TTCACGCGCATGCGTGTATATGAGATCGTGGACATGCCATCCAGCGCAAGCTTGGATATGCCATCCAGTGCGAGCTTGGACATGCCATCCAGCGCGAGTTTGGACATGGCATCCAGCGCAGTTTATTTATCAGAACATGGGAGCCCCTCCAGCAGTGGCGTAGCCATGGGAGATGGAGGAGGGGTCTTAAGTTTGTGGTGTACCTATATCGGACCACCTAACTTCATCACTCTATTTCTTGTACACTGTTATACCTACAACATAACTCATTGGACCAATAGCCTATATGAGGAAGGCCAAGGTATCAGTGTGTGCAGATTGAGGAAACCCCCCGCCCCTCCCAAATTCCTGGATCCGCCCCTGGTTCCTCTCACTTATTTGGATGTGCGCTGTTAAGCATGTCCACTCACGCGCTGTATGGCATGTACACTCATGCGCTGTATAGCATGTCCACTCATGCACTGTGTAGCATGTCCACACACGTAGATTTTTCACGCGTGTGCTATTTGACACATCCAAGCGCGAGTATGTGTCAAATCTTGCACATCCACGCGTCCTAAAAGCGTGTATGTGCGCTCTGGAACATGCGTGGATATGTCAAATTTGGATAAAAATGTTCCTCGAAATAGAGCTTGTTTAGTTACAGCAAGTTATGAAGAATTGAAATTGATTTAGAAGCCATAAATTACCAACACTTCTGAACCATTTTCGAAGCTGCATGGTTTTGAATGTTCTGTTATAATAAGTGTTAGTTACTGCAGCAGTACCATTGTCTATGCTGAAAGAGATAAGGAGGACAAAATAATATGGCATGTCACCAGTGATTTAGTATTAGAATCTGATACAAAAATATTTTGCTTGTCAGTCATCAACAAACAGTGTTAATGCCCTTGCATCAGAGTAAAATAGACACATGCACGTTGGTAATTCATGATACAGTATCAAGGCCCATGACTTACATAATGCAATTTTGTGGTAAACAGTCAGTAGGAAAAATAAACAATATTTGAAATGTAACACAGTTAAAAGTGGGAAATTGATAAGTGTCATAAGATATTCAAATCACTCTGCTAGCAATGTTTGTCAAGAGCAGTTTTTATTACAGCTGCTTGCAGCCTGTATTACGAGAGGAGTTTCAGGAAAACTTATGACAACTGCCCTGGTCGTGCTGTTTCACCTATGTCATTAAAACTTGGCATGCAGTCTGAATAGAATATTATCTTGCTTCCATCAACTTTTGGTAAACTTCTGTGACAATAAATTTTTATTTTCTAAACTAAAATGCACATTTTTCCCGCGAATTTTAAATGTTCTGCTGCAGTGATGGCAGCTGCCAAGTGCCAGCCAGGGGCATTGTTTACAAATTCATTAAGAAGCTTAAAGCAATAAAAGAAGAGAAGGAGAAAGGAATGAAAGAAGGAAGGAAGGAATGAAGGAAAGAAGGAAGCATGAAAGGAAGGGAGATATATAGACAAATATAGATAGTTAGATAGATAGATAGATAGATAGATAGATAGATAGATAGATAGATAGATAGATAGATAGATAGATAGATATATAGATGGCCAGATAGGTAGATAGTCTATCTACAAGCAGCTGTTAAAGTGCTTGCACGTTATTTTTCCTTCTGCTGGTAAAGACGACAGTTGAATCTGCAACTGAGACAAAAACATCATCAGGTTCGGCATTACCTCCCTTGAGGTTTGTCATGATTACTCTGTTTCTTGCTTACAAGAGGATTGCTGAATGCAATAATGAATCTCATTTGTTACCAAAGCTTAGTCCATGGTTTACCTCGAGAACTATCTTGGCATGTTCTTTCTTTATGTTGGAAGAACAACAACAAAAACGATGTGAAAAGGAATATATAGGCCTATGTCATTAGATGGTTGATTTCTGATAAGAAAGAAGGAAGTACCTCAAGTTTAAGTGACAACTGGCAGCAATAAACCATGTTTAACAAGCAAATTTAGACATTTCAGAGAAAGAGTAATTCGGGGCAAGAAGCCCAGGTTACGTGAGAGCCCCCCCCCCCCAGGGTTGTATGGTGGTATTTTGAGACATACTCCAACTCTCTGTACCCACTCGTGCTGACGCACTCGTGGGTACAGAGGACTCAGGATATCTTCAAATCGTGGAGTCGCCTACATCTCAAAATACCACCATACCCATTTGGTCTTATTATAATACCACATACAGTAATTCAAAAGAAAGCTGAGCTTCACGCAGATGATCTATTCTTGACAGTTGCTTCAGCCAATGAGAACACAGATGGCAGCTCAACTGATGTTGTCACAATGTTGCACAATGACGGCACGACTCTAAATGACACCCTCCAACCATTGAGTTTTCAAAATAACCATTGAATCAAAGCATTTTTTAAGGATTTCGACTGGGAGACCAACGGAACAACATTAAAACATCATTCATAGTGACGTGGTGCATGACATCTCATGAATTCCATGTGAAAAGAAAGTGACCTAGCAAATAAAATTTTCAATATTCCTACATGAAATAAAATTGTTTTTATTCTTGATAAGCTTTAGTCCAGTCCATGGGCCCTGAAATTGGACCCGAAATTTCCATAATTTTCCGAAAATGATATTCGTTTAACTCTATTTCAGAGGGTTTTGCCTCAAATAATGTTGTCATGGCAACCAATTTAATTTTTCTTAATAAACAATTAATGTACCCTTTCTCCCTTTATTTCGGGTATTTTGGAAAATATGACCATTACCATACCTGAAATCAAGCAAATTTGTCCTTTAATGGTTGTAAGTAATTTTTGTTAAATAACTATACTTTCGTTGAACATGGGTTACCTTGGAAACGATTTCAAATCAAATTCAATAATTTTTTTTTAACAATTCACAGTTCTAAGTACTTTTTAGGTTATTTTCAAAGAGGTAACTAAGTTATCATTCAAAACGGATATCATACTTTTAAAACTATTGAAGAAGCAGTTTTTTGTATCGATGTCTTAACCTGTAAAAAAACTTATGTGTAAGTATACTTTACAGTAC
This sequence comes from Platynereis dumerilii, assembly GCA_026936325.1. NCBI lineage: Eukaryota > Metazoa > Annelida > Polychaeta > Phyllodocida > Nereididae > Platynereis > Platynereis dumerilii. The sequence continues at coordinate 26,138,667 of JAPTHN010000009.1, read as the reverse complement.
ATCGATTCAACAAGATGAGGGATTTGTCTGGCTATATTTTTTGCGTGTAAAACGTCATCAAAAAGTGTGTACAGCAGTGGCGAAGCTAGACATTTTTCAGAGGGGCAAAAACACAAATTGGGCTACAGACCTTAATACATGTCCGATTTTCAAAATTAAAAAACCTGGATATATCAAATAAACTCCTCCGAATTCATTGCACTTATTAATTTTGCTCTACGTGCAGTATTAAGTTCGCTAATAAGCATGTCGGCGCATTACGCTGTGAGGATATAACTTCAATTGCTAAAACACAGTGGCCGAAATGGACCAGTGGCATATCTAGGGTTTTTTGCAGGGGGGGGGATCAACTTTCAAAGTGTTGAATACATGTAGGTGTGAAGTTGAATTGAAAGATAAAGTTGCTTTGAGAAATGCATAACATAATCAAAACAAACATGTCACAGTTAATTCAATTGTACAAACAAAATTTCAAATTTCTACATAGCAATTAACAAAATAACAAAATGCACCATTTTCATTCAAATAACTGAGGTTTAATTTTATTTGCAACCTTCCTGGTGAAGTAAGATATGCATGAAACAAGGGGGAGGCTTAGAGATTTGTTTCATAAAAATGCCTACTCATTTTAGATTTTAAAACCTTTTAATTACATGCCACATGCCTTCAGGTTCATTATAAAATCGATATACCCTCTTTAAGGGTACTTTTCTTGTTACTTTTCTTGTTAAATATGTGATAACATTACCATTGTCATGGAAACGATCCGGTTCAAATGATAAACATTTTAAAGTATGTATACGGTTAAAATCATGTTCACGTTCATTAAACATCCTTAAGTCTGGTCATGTCATGTGGATATATGCAACTAAATATATTACTGGTCACCATGGAAACATTTTTGTTGATATTTTAAAATACTTTCTAGTTCTACAAGCGGTACACTGATTCATCCTGAGATACCAAGCCAAATTCAGTTTACTTGGTTGCATGTATCCACGTGACATGACCAGACTTAAGGATGTTTGGTTTTGGTTTCAGTTTTATGTTTGGTGAAATTGTTTCGCTGAAAGCAGCAGGGTTGGGTTCAAATACAAATATATTTGTATTTGTATTTGTAAATACTGTATTTGTATTTGTATTTAAATACTTTTTCGGAAATTTGAAAGTATTTGTATTTGTATTTAAATACTTTGCAAAGTATTTGTATTTAAATACTTTTGGCAGATTTCAAAAGTATTTGTATTTGTATTTGCATCAAAGTATTTGGTATTTACAAATACATTTTTCAAATACAAGGTCTATAAATGCATAAAAAAACATGCATCCCTTAATTTCAAAAGTAGATATAGCTAATGTGTCTATCTCTTTATACAATCATTTTGTTACTATATTTAGTTTAAATATTATTTTTGAAAAAGTGGCATTTTAATGGTAACCATCTTAGTTTCACTTGAATTGCTTAGTTTGTGGTCTGTACACAAACATAGATGTATAGAGATTATCACTGTCTCTGTGTTGTTAGGTTTGAGGAAGTTAACAATAACTCAAGAATCCGATGGACTGCACAAGTGAAATACAACTCAGCTTCTGTCCTATCTAAACTTCCAATTTTAAGAAAATATTTGTTGAACACAAGATAAAAATGAAATATACACTCTATGAGAAGTCACAAATTATAATTGTTTGCATATTAAGTTTAAAAAATGAAAGATTTTCTTTAATTAATTTAATACACATTTACCTATAGTAGTAATTGTGTATACATCTCACTTACCTATATACTAAATATATTTTCTTTGACAAAAAATGTTAAATTCATCTAATAGTTACAGGTAAATGTCCATTTTATATTGTCTAATAGTATGAAAGACATGACTATTACACATTTAGAATTTAACTGCTATTCTAACACTGCATGGCTATTGTCTCAATTGCTATTCAAACACAGGTACAGGCCATGCATTGTCTTTAGTGAGCAATGGTGCAAATAGCAGTTATAGAAAGTTCATATTATTTTGCATTTATAATGTCTACATCATTATTTAATTAGAGGTCAATTTGCAAGCAAAAGAAAACTTAAATTTGTTTTTTAAAGCACATACCAAAGTTCCAGATATTTTTGTATGTTATTCATTATTATAGCCTCACTATCACGGAAAAACTTCTAAATTATGATGCCTTCTTGTTGAATAAAAAAAAAGTAGATTTTATTTATATTTTGGATATGAGAGGGCTGTCAACAGTGGAATGATTTTTCCAATATTGACTTATTTTTAGCTAACGAAATATGTTGTTAAATGAACGAAACACCTATTTCCCTATTTTATATTAATTTTTTATTGTGCTTTATTTTTCACTAATTTTCCTAGTCAAGCATTCAACGAATTCCTGGTACTGAAAATAGGTATTGTAATGAAACAAATGTGGCATATGGAACAAAAAACACGGGATTTTAATGCATCTAACATGATTATTCTATCCCCAAAAGAACCCTTACAAAATTGGCCCAAAAGAACCTTCTGTCGCGACCAATCACAGAGCAGTGTTCACCAGTGCACCTTCTCATATCCAATCACAGAAAGTGTTGTTGTTGTGGAGGATTTCGCCCTCAGTTTTATTTTTCGAAGTACAAAGAACAAATGTTAATAGACAACATTACTGAGCCAATGTGTCTAAATGAGCAACTGTATATTCTGTGTTTTTACACCAAAGTGATTACTATCATCACCACGGGAAGTGAAAATCATTGTGAATCAGTGAAAAACTGGAAATACTGGTTTTGTTTTGAAATATTCATAGATTAATCAATACTTATCACTTGATATGCAGTACATCATATTTAATCAATTAAAGAGTTAGATAATAAATATTTGTGCATATTCAAAATCATAATATGCGACTATTCAGTTTATAATCGGGTGTTTAAATGACCAAAAATGTCTCAATTTGAACATATTTTAATGAAGGAACTTGATAATAATATTATGAAGAATGTAATAATTATTACTATTAGGCCTACTTGTTGTGTAGACCCATAACAGTTTGTTGTATTCATAAACATTAGCAGGAGTTAGATTGGAAACACTTTAAAAAGACAGGTTTGAAGGTCTATGACGGAATTGTTGAAAGTATTTTCAAATATATTTGCAAATATATTTGTATTTGTATTTAAATACTTTCAAAATTTGAGTATTTGTATTTGTATTTGTATTTGAAAGAATTGAAAGTATTTGTATTTGTATTTAAATACTTTTGACCTCAACTGTATTTGTATTTATATTTAGAAAGATTGAAAGTATTTGTATTTGTATTTAAATACTTTTATCTGTATTTGAACCCAACCCTGGAAAGCAGCAAGGAAATCAGCCACACACTCAGAAAAAAAGGTTACACAAACATCCATATGTGGTTTTTTGGTTTGTCAAGAGTATAAAACCAGTTCTGGTTTTTTAAAAAACCCTTTCGATGTGGATGTTTAAAAAACCACCATCTTAAAATCCACTTTGGAACAATATAAAACCTTCAGTGGTTTATCAACAAACCGATGACTCATTGTTCAACACAGATTTTCTGGTTGTTTATTAAACCATTTGTGGTTTATGGAATAATCAAATGTTTCATTAGTTGGTTTTGTACATATTCATCCTTGGTTTCTATAGAAACCAAGTGAAGTATGTATTCGCCCTTTTTGGGTTTTACAAATATCCATAACTGGATTTATATTATACCATCATGGAGTGCATTTTAAACCAAAATTGGTTTTTCTGGTAATCAGTTGAATATTTTCATCATTCCCATAGGGCTTTCATAACCATATCAAGAATTTAAATAAAAGTTAGCTGGTTTTCTGGATAACCATGATAAGATTTTCGAATGTCCATGAATGATTTTTCACCTCACCATCGGTGTTTTGAAAAAAAAAATTCTAGTTTATAGACAAATTTCATCTTTTAAAAAAAATTTTTTTTTGAGCACACAGGGAGAAAATAATTCTAAGCAGAAAGACAATAGGAAGCCATATGACTTTATTTATTCGTATCTATTTATGAAACTTTCAAAATACATGTATAAAGAAATATACTTAAGTGTAAGAAGAAATAACATATCTATAGCTACTACTCAAACATGTTCAAACATAAACTCCAGGAAAGCACAATACACATAAAAGTCAAATGAAATGCATATTTTTCATATTTAAATATAACTTTTGTAAAAACACAAAAATGAACTGCCATCCTGATATATGTTACATTTGTTAATGTAATAGTCCATGAAGAATGCAATGTAATGTCCATAAATGTGAAAATGTTCTTCTAAATGTTGGTGAACGCTGGATGTCGTACACGTGGTAACGAGTATACTGATGCAAGAAAGAACCAAGGTAAAGGCCCATACTGTCATCCTCAGCAATGCTGATTGTAGCTGATGTGTGTCCAATGGACTTCAAGATGGACCACAATTCTTCCAGATTTGCTGTTGAGACTTGGCTTCGCTCCTGAAATGCAAGCAATCACAATGTTACTTTTCATAAGTACATAAACAAAATATTATACAGTGCTTATTGCATTGGATTCATGCACACATTGAAACAATGAGTTTTGACTTCCTGCCTGATTCTGAAACACTCTTCACAGCATTACATAATTGTGCCACTTACAGTAGTTGAACATTTTAACTTGAAATAGAATACAATTCTATTGCATATTTTATGGCAGGCGATCCACTGGTTTTATTAAAATTTCTAAATAAGCTAGGAAAGAGAGCTGAAATACAAAACAGCTGTCATTTGCTCATGATGGTATGTTCACTTTGCTAGCTACATTAAAATGCAAAGCAGAGAATTTGTGACTTGCAATGCCCTTCATTTAAGAATTAAGAGAAAGATAATATAAAAACAGAGCACAGAAACAGTATGACACAAAAATGAGACACCCACCTTTTCATTTGTCTGCCTCAAGGGCATCACCAATCTGGGTCAGAGAAAAGTTTTTCACGGATGATTCCTGAGACCCATCCAGACCCGCTCAGGAGGTAAGCTCATCCAGTTCCACTGGTTGGATGAGCTAAATTTCACGTAGAAGCTGAAACACAAATAATTTAATAGTTAGTCACACTCTATTAAGAAATACCCCACCACAAATCATTTGTTTCAAGACTGCCCAAAAGTTATTTATTTAATTCACCAAAACTGAGCAAGAAATTATTATTTAAAAAAAAAAAATTCAAGCCCACCTCCTTGAAATTAAATGGTGGCCCCCTTAGATAGAGACCTAGCTATTATGTATCAAATTACATGTCAATTATAAAAGCTGTTTCCATTGTGATTTCTGGAAAGTGATCAAAGACCATATAATCCTTACTTCCCTAAAATAAATGATCATCAGAAACTAACCAGTTTTTTTTTAATGTGCACACTCTCTGAATAAAGACCTTTACATAAAATAGAGTGACTTGTTTGTCAAATAAATGTTAGCTAATATTCCTATGCCATAAAAAAAAGAAAATGAATCATAAAATTCCTACCTTGGAACTGAGGGTAAACCAGGATGAGCTTGCCTCTTCATTCAATTAATAAATCAGTCAAAGATGGTCACTGCACTGTCTTACTTACTCTCACAAAAGTTATAGAATTGTGTCTCAAGTCTGACAAAATCACCTTGTGATTAGCCTCAAAACAGCTGTAACTGTGACGAACACAAAGATTAAGTGCTGCATATCCTTAATTGTGAAGCTGTGAACAATGTTTAAGATCAGTGAACCTGGACACATGGTGTTTCAAATATTCACTTGGTTTGCAATAAAACCAATTTAATCTTTACTGATTTTGTAAATATCCAAGTGATTTATTGTAAAACCCTTATAAACCAATATTAACCAGACTGGATTTTCAATGATTCATTTGATTATTCACACAACCTCAATAAACCATTAACATCCATTTGGTTTTTCGAATATTCAACTGATTATGTAGAAAACCCCAAAACACCAAGTGTTTTTCTGTGTGCATCTAGATTGAAATTGAGCTTTGTTTTGAATCTAATGCACTGGAAACAATTAAGCAATATTTAGGAACTAGCTGTTCACCCGTTAGGGTTTATTGCTCTTCAAAAATGCGCCGAGTTCCAGGTTCTTCCCAGGTTCGAGTAATGTGAAGGCAGCTCCTATAAATTTGCAGGTTCCAGTCAGCTTTCAGTTTGATGAAGTAATGTGGATTGTTTGGAACTACTGCAGCGGGGTGTACAGCACTACAAACACTGAGAGACTGGAGTTGTTGGAAAATATGTTTTTTTCTTAATGCATTACGCAACATAATTTCTGGGAGCTGGGTAGTTATATGTATTGGACATAGAAGTTCAATCAGTGTGGCAAAAGATGCAGAATTTACTGGCGTTGATGTGGCAGAGAAATATATAGGTTCCAGATTTGTGTAGGGTAAATGTGCTTTGTGTGAAACTCCCAATAGGAATATGTGGTAACTGGGTAGTTATATTGGCCATAGAAGGTCAGTGAGCATATGAAAAGATGCGGAATTCAATGGCCTTTAATATTAAATGCATTACAGCCCTTGTTGTGGCAGATAGATATACAGATGGGATATATCTATGTGTGAAAAACAGGTCTTTTGCCAAATTCTCAAGATAAATTTGTGTAACTTTGGAAATAATGAATGTTGATAGGTAAAAGTTACCCTATCGGGAACTTAAGATGAATTGACAGGCTTAGGAGTGTAATTGAAGGTCTTATAGGTTGAGAGAAAAAAGCCTTATGAGTGAGATGATATTTCTGCTATGGCTATTATTATGATTGTTGTGAAATAGGGGTTCAAACAGAAAAAAAACTATTTCCCGATGGCTTTGAATGTTAAGTACTGCTCAGCCAAACTGTGCTGAAAATAGCGAAATCATAATCAATTCAAATGACAACCAGCTTTTATACATAATTTATTACATGTTAAGGAGAGATCTAAAGATATGTATAAACCCCAAGCACCTTAGACACCTCCTTTTTTGGTCCTAACTGACATCTAAGGCCAGTTAGAGTCCTCATTATTGGGGTCTATCTAACCTAAAAAGCTTGGAATCAAACTTAAAAACCCCACCTCATAACATTTCTGCTGCGTTACTTTCCTCCCCCAACACGGAAAATGATTCACACAATGCAGCATCCAAACTTTTAACTGCCAGGCAAACAGTGTTTGGCTTTCAAAACATCAAAGTTATGTGAAATATTATGATTTGATGTAAAAGTTAGAAGTTTCAGAATTTTGATGCATTTTTAATGGATTCAGTTAGTGGGCTGAAAATTGTCTTATTCTGTCTTGATAATTTGAATTTGATTAACCAAACCAAGCGAATGCAATAGGCTTCTGCGGGAATGCAATGAGGTCTCTATTTAAGGGAAGGGAATTGTGCATAGAAATTGTTATTCAGTTTCAATTGGTAAGTGGCTTGTCAACTGGCTTTGAGGGCGTGGGTTCAAATCTCACCCCGGGAACTCACTTTAGTCCGAGCCCATGGGACTTTAAATGGAGGCGGGTTGTATCCAGCATTCTATGCTGGGGCAACTGAAAGACCCTGGGCATCCCTGAATTAATAGGGTATGTGCCAGACTCTCAGGCTTCTCATCTCATCATCATCATATGGCGGTTACGTGCCTTGATATAGCCCATTAAGGTGCTGCAGAGGCGTAAAACACAAACAAACTACAAACAACAACATTTTATTCAGTTTCAAATGCAGAAAACAAATATCACATCGATGGAGAGTCCAACAATAATAAGCATATTATCACTGTCTGACAAATTTAACAAGTTTCGTTATTACAATGCTGATTGACTTTAGTTGGCGGGCAAAACCATTCACTATTGTCCTAAACAACATAGGCATATTTCACGGGAGGTCAGAGGGGCTGCAGCCCCCCCCCCCCCACGGCATCAGGGCAAATGGCATATATCAGGGCAAATCCTGACCAATCAGGGCAGATCCATTGCCCTGGTCACATCCGCGTCATGTTAAAATTTCAGGGCGAAATAGCAACAGCTCCCCTGCGAAATGCCGGTCCCGTACGCCTATGCTAAACAAGTATGGACCTTCACAAAAATATACCCTGGTCAGTTTGTGGTAGGACAACTAACTATTTTATTTTCATTAGATAACTTATTCACAATGCAGATGACTGCAAGGTCAACCATGATAATCAAACAAGCTTGCAGGCAAAGCATCCATGCTCATACATGATTGCAAAAAGTTAATAAAAATCTCTCCATCCTCTCTGGTCTGCCCTCTGAACATCATCTTTGCAATATACACCCCTGCTCACTAATATGGAATACTTCAGCATCTGCATAAAACTTTGGCAACTTCTTCTCGAGGATACAACAGTATGATTCTACCATAACTATGACTGCCGTAGGGAAGAATATCTCACTATAGCAAGAGTTCATTGTACTGCATCACCTGACAGCAGGGACCAGCTGCACAGTGCAATATGGAAATTCAGGAAATTCAAAAAGCGGGTCATATATATATCCAGAATTCAGCATTCTTGCTGAAATGGCAGTTGAAGCTTTCAAAGAGTTATCGGGGATGATAACTAGACATTTATCGCTAACCAAAGCAGCATTCATTCTTCATAATTCTCTTTTGGCTACTAAATCCTTAAAAAATATTCCATATTTGTGAACTAGAGTGTGGCATGCTGCAGAGCAAACTTATTTGACCCTTATCTTTTCTGCCCGACAGAATCCAAAGTCAAATTGGGGGAGAATGCTATAAATCTGTGTGGGTCAGGTTATAACTTTGATCTCTGCTTTCATGCTGGACCCATCAATCAGCTTAAAAATTCTGCTGACAAGTCTATCCATGTGGAATCGAGTAAAAACAGACATCTGTCATGTGGTCTGCAAAAGGCTTGTGTCAATGGTTGTAGCTCGGGACAAATTATGAATTCCTTGTGATTGAAATTTATCCATGCCTTTGAAATACATACATGTGTGATAACTTACATCCAAAACTCACGTTAACTGACAGCCATTTGAAATACAATACTTACCAAAACTGCAGACAACAAGGAGCAATTTAAAAGCTTGATCAATGTTGATGATTTACTGCCAGATGGTTGTTATGAATTAACTAAAAGAAAAGGCACATTATGCTAATGAATCACGTTGATTTATGGGATATAGAGCATGTTTAATTAAAATGTGCTTTAAAGAATTGATGTTGCTGTAGAAGCCATAAATTATCAACTTGCTAAGTTTAGCTTCACAAGGATAGCATCAAACCACTCAGCCACAGTGACGTCCCTGGGGGAGGCACGGGCTCCTCATAGTAGACATGTACCCCCCCCCCCATATATATATGAACTTTCCAACGCTAAGATATGCAAGTAGTATATTGGGTGCTGCTCCAGAGATTTGCATACCTCCTGAGACCCCCACTCACTGTCCCCCAGTTACGCCAATTCTCAGCCATCGAGACACATGACATTGCAGTCGGAAAACAATCTTCACACCGATGTGCATCACAACATTGGTGAATCTTTAATTGAGATTTAAGAGAAAAACAGGAACTGGAGGCATATATTATGAAATAACATAATTATGCACATTTAAGAAGAGTAGAAGAAGGTAGGATGTTCTGCAAAGGCCTCCATTTCCAGTCTTGCCTAATATAAGCATATTAATAAAGTGGCCACTCAGAGACTTGAAGTAAAACATGGTTTTCAGTTGCAGGCTAGTACCAAAATCCCGAAGACCACTGTCTATGTGCAGACTACATATCTCCAGCTATTTCATAAATATGCCAGACATCGATGAATTTGCTGAATAATTCAAATAAAATAGATTTTTTGAAAAATCTTAATTACATCGACGCAGTGCCATGTATTAAACAAAAATATTCTAGAATTGACAATCTGTTGAAATAGGAAAATACAGTATCATGCGGCCAGGTGGCCTCCTTCGCCTATTTGCTCACTATCAGGATATGGCTTACATCTTTTCCACAATTTTTCTTACATATCATTATATATCATCAAAGACGATTGGGCTTGTTAGGTCTCAACTTTTATTTAACGCTCAAATGGATAAGTTTGATTGAGCAGGTGAGTGAGGTACTGAGGAAAATCTAAAACACAAAAGAAATAAACTAGCACAAGTCTACATTGCTACAATAAGTTCACAATTATACCAAATCAATAAATCATAAAAGCAATAAGATCACCATTGATTACTAAATATGTAAGATCACATTTAAAGAATAAGTTGATAATAACTGAATTAACCAAATAACTACTCATTTATGAATTGATAAGAATAAATGTGTATATTATAAAACAATAAAATGAATGATAACTTACAAGAAGTATGAGACCTGTTTTTGCATTATGCTGCTTCAGTTGTCAATGCAATCTGACCTTTTCATTTGAACCTGTCCAACGGACCATGACCATGACTCAGGGGGGCCACCTCCAACGTATCGTTTGGCACACAAGGGAGGCACTCTCAATAAAATGTATTACAATCAATGAATTAATACAAAAGAAGAAATGAGTCACATTATCTACCGACCTTAGAAAGTCATATAAGATAAGAATTACAATGAATAAATAATTAAATATGAAAAATACATGTAGTGACATTCACAAATGTAACACATATTTTCATCTTTTTTCACATATTTTCCACAACTTTCCTCAAGAGTCCATATTTAGAATTCACACAGAACACCTCTTGGATATGTTTGAGTGTGGTTCTTTTCAACGTCATCCAAATGACCAGTTCCTCCGTGTATTACTACATGTTCTCCGATCCCTTTAGGTATTCTATCAGTACGCCAGGTAATGATAGAGTCCACTGGTTGAAGATTAGTCTCCCAAACATAATGTCCTGAAATGATATCACAATCTGTCTTGAAAATTTCATATGCTCAGAATTCCATTGATTGTAATAATGTTTTTGATAAGCCTATATCTATGTATACCTTGAGTTTTTCTTCTTGTATATTAAATAAATAAATAAATCATATTCCCTTTCAGTATTGCATTAACCAAATTTAACCAAATAATAAATTAGCTGATTATAGTCCAAATAAACATGGATGATGAACTGATTTTATTGAATCGGTGTTTGCCAGTCATTGCCAAAAAGATAACAAACTGACATTCATCTTCCGATTTGCTTAAATGATTTGGAATATTCCGAAAGAATACTTTGTGATAGTTTTAGTTATATTAAGTTTTTTTTTATGTTTCGACAAAAAATCAACGAAAAACATCACCATATATTGCAAATAAAAGTTAAGAAAATTGTTAAGATGTTGTTGAACTTTGAAGAGACCACATAGTGAAAGGGGTCCCTTGAAAATGACAGTGTATTTCAGGAAGGAATCAGAGTTAAAAAATAAATCTAAGTTAAACCATAATCATAATTTAATTCAAATCAAAATATGTTATTACATGTAGAACTTTGGCAAGAAATTTTCCAAGTTAGTCTAATCTAATTGCATATATACCATCTTGTCTTCTGTCATTGGCATTCAACCAGCACTGCCACCACTTCAGATGATCCCAGAGTTCATCAAATTCTTCTCTTGTTTCAAAGGCCACAATTTGTGTCCCTGCTATTCTACAGAGAGCTTCCGCCTGGTGATATAACATTCCTGGGGAGTAACCATGTCTTTCATATGTGCCCAACCTCATTTTGATAGCGTCATCTCCTGGTCCTATGAAAATATCAGAAATAATTTATTCAAAATTTCTCTTGTCACTGCTATAATAACATCACCAGACTGTTATAAAATTAAATTCATGGTTAGAATTATGTATTTTGAAAGAAAATTTGAAATTCACATTTTAAATGATAAAAAAGTCAAATTGAAAATATGAATTATAGATCCCATTGAAATTTTCAAAACAATTTATAAACCATGATAAGATGCTAACTAACAAATTGTTTCTTTGTTTTTTGTTTTTTGTTTGTAATAAAATTTCAAAGGGATGTCTTCCAGTGAAATCACTCAATTATCATCATGTAAGTTACTCCTTTTTTCGCTTCCCCCTTTTCAAATGACGTATTGCGATATAGTTTTAAGCTACAAATTGATGTCTCAAAATTGGAAAGTCTATTTTTTCAACTTAATCAATGGAATTGACCTACCTTGTCTTGAAAGCCAGTAAACGCCCTTGACGTCTGAGAGGCTGATCTTGTTGTAAGATGAGTTGTTGGGGTGAACATTAGTATTAGTACAATGGTAACAGGATGTTTCATTGTAGCCGACCACAAAGTATTGCCCCGTGTGGTTACGATAGACACAGGACTGCATGGGACGATTTACATGAACAACAGTCGTCTTGCACATCAAGGATGGCAGGGCATTTAAGTTTTCATGACTTATTCCTTTGTAATGTGTAATATTATCGTTGCAAGGAGATGATGCTGAGTTGACAATGTATGATGGTATAAGAAATATATTGAATATAATCCAATATCTTGTGCATGTAATGTTTTTCCAAATTGTCATTTTAAAGAAAGCGCTAAATATCTCATTCCAAAAGTAACTCTGCACTTTGAATGTTTTCGAGAAATGATACTTCAGAGTCTAAAAATCAATGTATTTATGGGGCGTCTGTATTTAGCGGAACGGAATGGAATTAACGGAACGGAATATCTGTATTCCGCGGAACTGTAAAATGCGGAATTGTAAAATGCGGAACTGTAAAAAACGGAACTGTAAAACCCGGAACTGTAAAATGCGGAATTTCAATAGTGGCAGTATGTGGGGCTCAGTACTGCATAGCAATTGCTTCAAAGGGGTGTCAGATGACTCTCAGGTGTCAATTGCAACTCTGATAATCTTGAACTTTTCATGGCATTTCAAACCCTTAATTGCCATTAGCATTTTAGCATTGTTTTTACTTGTATACCTTTATACACAATGTATTATACACTTGTTTTTAATTTTATAATGTATTTTCTCTCCTAAGGAGGCTAAATAAAATCAAATCAAATCAAATCAAATTAGCACGACAATGTTCTTTGTAGGCCTACCAAGGCATGTGTCATTGTTGATTTCAATTAGTAATTCTGTCGACTGTCTAGTCATCCCAATTTAAAGGTTTTTAATTGTCCATAATTTTCCTAAATGATTAAGTTCAATGGATATTGAGTAAAATCTTGAAGTAACTAGCTACTTAAAGGTAAAATAACAGATTTATTAGGCCTAAGCTACCAATTTCATGAAATAATTAATTCAAATGCAGGCACTAATTATGTGTACATGCATGTTGTCACAAAGCTGAGTAGATAGATAGATTGGATATTATTTTAATTCATATCACATTATATACAATTTATTTTTATTATCATTTTGTTGTAAATTCATGTACTCTCATTTTTTTAGGTCAATATTCTATTCTTTTCTAATCTATTATATTCTATTCTATAGATGCATATTTTTTATTTAAGTCTCACATGTATTTTCAATGTATATATATATATATATTAACATCCCTAATTGGTATTTTGATAGGGAAATAAATGTTCTTTTTTAAACGTGCCATTTATTAGAGCTTTTAAGTCAAAAGCACAGCCCCAGAAATGTGTGAGCACATCATGTATAGGTATATTTAAGTAGGCTAAGTTACTCGTAGATAGGATGAAACTATATTGACAAACCTGTGTAATAGTTGCCAGCTAATGAGGATGTATATTGGGCCTATTCAAGAATGCAGTGAATCTTTGACGGCTCTGTAATAATGATGTATTTGTAACTGCACTATAAGTTGAAGTTGAAAATTTTGTCAATTACAGATTCGACTTGCTTTCAGCATGGACCTAGAATAAGACCTCCCTGCTTTCAGGTCTACTTTAATCCCATAAAGGCTATTGTTAGCCACTGTTAAATTGAGTGTAAATAGAAGGCCATTTGATTTGTCATATATAGGCCGACTATATGTTAGCCTATATGACAAATCAAATGCCTTTTTTTTTTCACCCATGAAGTTGTGCCGGGACAATATCAGATTCAGACTATTGAGTACCAATTGCTTTCCTAAATTGATGTTGATTGCTTCACTCATATTGAAGCGAATTTAAAAAGAATCAACTAATACAATGAATTGAAGACATTAATTGGCGCCAGCTCGGGCATTCCTACTAACTTGGTAGTAGTAGTGCCTTTTTATGACAAGTTGGAGATATTCCAAATTTGCCAGTCAAAGGTTTTAATTGGTAGGTCTACACGGGGAGTACTTTGACTTACTCCAATCTATACTCCCAGAATGAATGATACAGATAGAATAAAGTTTACTTTGCACCGCAATGTTTGCAAAATAAAAATTGAAGACATTGTTTTAATGGTAGACATGACATGCCCTGGCCTAAACTTCCATTAGGATCGAGGATAAGACTCTGACCATGACAGTTGCCAGTATCTGGTAACTGTCATGCTCTGACAGAAATGCTAAGTAGGCCTATAACATAATATAATATATATAATATTGTGGGAAAACTTTAATGAAATCAACAAATTATTAATTGGATGGTCTGTATTCAGCCACTTTTGATCAGGGGAACAATGATCCCAAAATAAAAGAACATATTGGGAAACAAGAACATGCAGTTGGGCAATCAAAGAGTCTCATAGACCAAACCCCATTGTTTTCTAATTATTACCATGTATTTATTCACCGAACTTGTACACGACTGGAAAAAATAATTTAAAACTTAGCCTTTTGAAAAAATCATTCCATCAAAAAGATCAATAAATATGAAAAATAACTCAATACATGCCCAAACAACTTTACATTTATTGACATATTCTATATTCTTCAGCATGCTTTGTGGCCAAGTAATGCTTAATTAGAGTTATATAAAGTTCTGTAATAACCAACAAAATACTTATCTGGCATTATCTGAGAATTAGTGTTTTGATAAATTGAATTGACAATAAATATGGGCATAATTTAAATTTGAGTTTTAGTCCTATATTTCATAAATAAAATAATTGATTTTATGAGCAGTTCTTCAAAGCAACTACAAATTCTCTGAAGTTAGGTTAATTGCTATTCAAGAATGTTTATCATACTGACACTTGAACTAGATTATCATTTTCATGACACTTCAATACCAATTAGACAAGTCCTGACACATGCAAATTGAATACAATGAGAAGGGTAGGCCTATCTTGCAACCCAATGCCAATTGAAGAGCCTAGGCTCCATGGGAGGGTTGTTCAATCAATAAATGGGGTAAAAAATACAAATTCCGCATTTTACAGATTCCGTTCCGCCGATTCCGCATTTTACAGATTCCGTTCCGCATTTTACAGATTCCGCTTTTTACAATTCCGTTCCGCATTTTACAGATTCCGTTCCGTTCCGCCAATTACAGACGCCCTGTATTTATGTAGTTTCATACATTTACTGTCACTATAACATTAACAAAAAGGTCATGCACCAAGAAAAAAGCACATAAAAACATCAATTAACCTTTCATTGCTGCTAAACCGACAACTGCCACTTTTACTGCTTTGTGTCTGCACTGTATTGTTGACAATTTACATGGAGACATTATCTGAAAATATTAAAAAAGTAAACAGTTAAAAGTACCAAAGCATTAGCTAATTGTTAACTCATCGTTCACAAATACCCTTTTTAAACAGCAATTTAGAAGGTTTTTTGTTTCGAGGAACTTTGTATAACATTTTTACTCACTGTATAACCTGTACATGTAGAATATCATATCAGATTAAATCAGAAGACAGTCGAATAGACAAAAAATGACATATAAAGAAGCATCTGCATGTTTATTTGAATTTCCATGCTAGCAACAACAATGAGATCAATGATCTCTTGACAGCTAAACCCTTCTAAGATTATAAATACATTGATCTCCAACACCGAATAGGTCACTCAGTTATGGTATTAAGGTAATCAATGACCTATAATTTATGGTTTTAACATCAAGTTAAATGTTTCAAAACTGTCTTGTACCATGAATAAGTACTTGTGTGATGTACAGTAGGTTCCTAATTATTACGCAAGTTGGTTTTTTAATGATATCTCAAAAACAACTAAACACATTTTAAAATCCTTCCCACATAACAATTTGAGTTCCATGAAGGCAATATCCTGTAAGTTTTGTCCAATTCTGGTGGTGCAGTGAGGAGTTACGCCACAGATCGCCATATACCATGTTTTTCGATGTCCCAAATTATTATGCAAATTTAAGAAAAAGTCATCTAAAAGTACCAAAATGAAATGTGTTTAGTTGTTTTTGAGATATCATAAAAAAACCAACTTGCGTAATAATTTGGAACCTACTGTACAGTAAATGTAGCCTATTTGATTTTCAAATTAATTTTCAAGTGGCTTCTGTCGATTTAGGTTATGAAGACAATTCTTCATCTTGAAATTCACAAAACGTTTTTGCGGTGTACAGGGAGTTCATATTATCGAGCAAATTTGCCAACAAATCGTCCTGAATATATGGGGCTGACCAAATTGACAATACATTAGTTGGCAGACTTCGGAAAGTGAGCACTTTATCTGTCTAATTGCCTTGTTTCAGGCTATATATAATTCATTAGCACTTAGGTGCCCTAAATTCCACTTCGTCTGGTGATAAAAACTTGCACATTTTGTCTGAAGTTACTTGAACTAAGTTAAACTTTGTCATCTTATTGCTGTTATTGTTAAATTTAAGCTTAATCCAAGTTATTTTCCATGCTGTGGAAGTGTGATGTCATGTCAGAATTCAGTGTCACATCTGGCATCCCTATTCTCTAACTTTGCAGTATATGTAAAATAGCTACAAGCTGTGATGTCATTTTATACTTTTTCGGATTCCCCACTTCCAGCTAATGTGAATTCACCTCAACTGTACATCGCAACTCAATGTGCGAGTGAAGATCTGGGTAGGGATAGCCCCTTTGGAGCTCATTCCAGATTTGCGGTCCAGTGAAAATCTTGATTTTTTCATTTTCAACCTCCAAACCGGCTTTGCCACGTAATTCACAGTTACCTGTTTGTCTTCTAATCCTCTTATCAGGTGTATATGTTGCATCAAACAAAGTGAAGTTGTTTGTTTAAATATTGACACCAATGCTGATAGGTTTATCACATGCTAACTCAACCAATCAACAGTAACTGATGCAAACAAATCATTAAACACTTTTAAGCGAGTGACATCACATGGCCAAGTTGAAGGCTAATTTTGAAAATGATGTGGGGCTTGGCACATTGATAAGAAAAAAAAAAACCAAAATGGCCGTGTCATTCGCAGTGGGAGGGTTGGTCTTGTGGTAGTGTGTCGGGCTGCCAATTGCTTGTTCAGAGTTTGATACCAGCTCTTGCCAGGTCACCTTGGCCTACATGTATGTTGGAAGGTTGCTTCAATCATGCTTCGCCTCATTTCTGTGTCTTCCTCCTGCACTAATGAGCTTTTTAAGTGCCAGAACTTAACAGGAAAAAAGGCTGTTACTATCCATCCATCCATGGCACCTCAACAACTTCTTGATTTTATGGAGGGAAAACAAATTCATTTCCAATATGCAAATTTCATGTATAAATGACAGGCTGGCTGTTCCAAAGCTATAAAAAGGCCATGAAACTATGCACCATGTAGAATTGATAGGTCATTTGTTAAACATTCTCATTAAACTAATTCATGATTAAGTGAGGGATGGCACTTCAATTTCTAGGGATGCAAATGTCATGCAGGGGGCTAGCGTATTATTGATTGATCACTGGTGGCTAGTTACGCCCCATTTAAGCATGTAATTCCCAAACAAAACTTCTATTTGGTGCTTCAGGGAGTTACGGGAGTTACCGGCACTTACCGGTAGTTATGGGAGTTGACAAGAGTTAGCGGGAGTTAGTAGGATTTATGGGACTTAGCAGGAGTCAGTGGCGGATCCAGACACGATAGTCTAGGGGGGCCCGGACGTGTTTTGGCATTCTCGGACCCGCGTTGTCACAATTTTTCTTTAAAATACTATTATTAATCTTGGTGGTCTAAGGGGGGCCCGGGCCCGGGCCCCCTAGGCCCCCAGCTGTATCCGCCACTGGGAGTTATGCCCCAGTCTCACGGCGGCTCCCGGAGAACTATTTAGATCGGCGTCGAAGTATTTCCTGGTAATTTGGATGAATTTGGGTGATCCGCCGTCGACTTTTAACATCCCCCCAGGGGAAGTTTTTGTTCCCCTCAGCGGTTCCTAGAAATGGGAAAACTGCGCCGTGGATGTCAAAAAAGATTCAACAGGTACAAACTTTTTTTTCATGACGGCGGAGCAGAGCCCAAAATTTTCTTAATTTTTGGATGTCCGGCGTGGATTTTTTCAGTGAGAACGCCTCAAAAACATCTCCGCCGGGATATTAGGACATCCCCTGCCCCTGAGGGGACCTCTCCTGCCCCCGCGGAGACCTTTCCTGCCCCCGCGGGGACCTTTCCTGCCCCTGGGAGGACATTTGAAGCCTCGCCGGCAGTTTTTGACATCCCGCCGCGGTGAAATAGGTTCACTGAGGGGCAGTTATAGGTTCCCTGAGGGGTACTTTTTATATCTCGGGGCGATATAAAAGTATCCCTCAGGAGGAGGAAATTCCTTTCCCCCGGCAAACTTTTGGGGACGGCGTACAACTTTTCTTCCCCGTAGTGAACAAAAAGAACCCCGCCGTGATATGCTTTTAATTAATTATGTAATGGTTTTATAAACATTGTATGTCGCCGTGATGGTCATTTTTTTCCTAGAATTCAACTCAAGCTGCCCCTCAGTGGTAAATAGTTCTCCGTAACGTGCCGTGAGACTGGGGCATTATTAGTCAGAGTCATAGGAGTTGGCAGCGGTTACCAGGAGTTTTGGTATTTTCAGGAAGTTACCAGGAGTTATTGGAGTTGGCAGGAGTTAGTGGGAGTTATAGGAGTTAGCAGGTGTTAATGGGAGTTACAGAAGTCAGCAGGATTTAGTGTACGTAGCGGGAGTTGTTGCAGGACATCCAGGAGTTCTGGGAGTTACATGCTTAAATGGAGCCTCTCATTGCCCTTGACCAACTTTGGGTGGGGTGACAAAATATGCTATTTTTCTAAATACAGACCACTATGAAAATTGGAAGAAATAAGACCTGAACTATAGCCGACTGAGTATTGCATGAACCACACCAAACACCAGTGCATTTTTTAACATTGTAACTGGGAGACCAATTTTACAAGAAACTATCATTAATTTCGCATTTAATTTGTTATGATTTGTAGTTCTTGGGTGCTTTTCAATATCAAAAAATATTCTTCACTGTCTTTACAATTATTTTTTCTGCCATCTTTCTGATTTCCAAATTTTTTGAACATTAAAACTTTTGTCTAACTCTCTCCAGCATGTCATTACATAAATATATGTTATGAATGTTCAGCTGATAGATATATATTGTGCGTCAACGTGCTACGAAATCCAGTTGGTCTCCCAGTCAAAAATCATTAAAAAATGTCTTGTAAAGTGGAACGTTTAATCCACATGAAGCTTTTGAAAAATGATACCTTTTATTAGGACCAATTTTGAGATAGAAAGGATATTAATTATTTGAGCTTGTGAAGCGATGTGTATACCTGTGATTGTATCAACAGATGCAATGTCTATGGAGACATTTTCGTGATGACAGTGCCAATTAATTGCATTTCACAGATATATTGCAGCTTCAAGGCAGCATGCATAATTATTTGTTCTCCAAAAGTGACAGTGAGGCCTAGATCTATAAACAGTATATTAAATAATTGAGGGAAGAATGGCATCATAGAAATGAAAACATTTCTACATAATGCAAAATACCGTTTTCTCCTCAATAAAAGAACAGAATTGTTGAAAGAGTGGCCTGAGAGACAAGGTCAGAGAAATCAAGGGTTTCAGAGTTGGAGTCGCAGTCAGGATTCGGAATCAAAACTTTATTTTCAGGTAGAGTCTAAAATTAATTTAATGACTCCTGAATCCTAAAAAATTCTTAAAATTGACAATAATCATTGAAAAGAAGATGGACTGTATTTAAAATTCTATTATTTAATGTATTCTGGAGCAAATATTGAGATCCTTTTTAAAGATATAAGGAGAAGAATAGAGGACTCCATAAGCCCTTTGTTTTACGATGCCAACGCCTGTGGCATAGGGTTTCAGAAATTGAAGTATGTTGACATTAGTTACATAACTTTCCTTATACCACACCTATGATCCACCGGCCAATCAGAAGAAAAACGTAGTGCTAAAAAGCACTATGTGCCTTGTAACTTCAATGGTCTGGTGACTAGTCAAATTTTATGTTGCCAGTCAAATGAGAATGATTGATCAACTGATGATTCAAGTTTCACTGAATCTTTAATTCATTCACTCGTTCATTGAATGTGTGTCAGTTGTTTTCAATATGTAGGCCTATAACGAGTAAAAATTTATAGTTCAAAATTTTCGAATACTGATGATCTCCAATATCACATAAAATAACAGGCACATTTTACCTGATATGATGAAAAGTCAGTAACTGGTTGAGTTATAGTGTTCTGTTTTGAAGAAAAATGCAACGATTTAGTCCCAAACATGTCAAAAATTATTGTGACCCCCTATTATATTCCATCAGATAATATTATGCGTGATGGAAAGCTGAATGATGCATTTCGAGTAATGCCATTATTCATAATTGTAATCTGAATAAGATCTCAACTCGAATCATGCAATGACTATTTACCACTAAGCACTCTCCAAGGGTAACTATCATATTTACCATTACTTTATGCCGCATCCCTAACCTTGTGTTATCAACCTTGCCATAATGCGCCCAAAGCTGTAACCACTGCTACTCACACTAGCATTCTGCAGATATTTTCTTCTGATTCAGGTCTTAGGCATGAGGGACAACCTTTGTGTGAGATTAGACCTTGATCTGATGTGCCTTAAGTATCATTGGTTATGGAAGCAACTGACAAATGCCTCTGACATTATTGTAAAGAGTTCCAAGAGCTTTATGACTGCCTAGTTTTCAGTAAAAATACCTCAAAATGAAAATTGTTTGAAGAATTTTGGGGAAGATAATTAAAGAAGATGAAAATTACAAAAAAGTAAAAATCAAAGAAAGTAAAATCAAAGAGCTCAGAAATTCAGCTAGAATGCTTTTTCTGATAATCTATAAGAAAACACTAACCCCTGCAAGCAACAGGAGTTTAGTTTTAAATAAAGAAAAGTTTATTTAGAAGGAACCCTTTTTGACATCGTGCTATTTGGAATGATGGTGATAGCATAAATTATTTTAACGAAACGCATTCACAATTGAAAGTAAGGGACAATACTAATGGCATCATGGTAATGCTTGAATCATATTCTACTGCATTTTCCCAAAGTAAATGTTTATGTCTTTCCTGAGAAGCGAAATGCGTTTGCTTTGGGTCAAAGGGTCAAAAATGGACCTGAGTGGTAACAAGCTATATATAGAATTGGTTGATTCTGAAGCTGAATATTCAGAATTTTTAATTTTTTTTGCCATCAAAAACAAAATAACACTACCTGAAATGTACTAATTTCAGTATATCAGTGTCTTTTTACCTGACTTGACGTATCTGACCACCTTCCTCATCATGAATGCATACTTCCAAACTATGCTTATAGTGCAGCAGCAGTGTGCCATGAATTTACAAAAATTTTGTGTCTATCTACAATATTCCATCAGACATTTGATGCATTAAGTATGTTGATATTCATCCATGTATCATAATCTCAGAGATATCGCACCTCTGATCATGCAATGACTATTTTCCACTTAGCACTGGCCAAGGATAGCTGTCACATTAGCCATTACCTTATGCTTCATCATGCAACCTTGCCATAATGTGTGCAGAGCTACTATAATCACTGGTGCTGGCATTCCACAGATATTTCTTCTGATTTGCGGGAATGACGCACTACAACGACCTTTGTGAAAGATAGGACCTTGATCTGATGTGCCTGTTTGAGCATCATGATGTTTTATTGGCGATATAGGAATCAGAAAAATAGCAACGATATTTTCAGATATTGGAGCCACCTTAGACACCTTTAGTATAGATAGTATTTGAGATAAAAAGTGAATTTTGTAAGCCTCCAAGCTGGCTAATGTGGTTGCATCTAGTATTGTTGTCAAATGACTAAGAAATCATTAAATTATTATTTGTTTGGTTCTGAGCACTCCTAAGATACGACAGCTAGGAGTTTGTTCCAACCAGAATTGAAGAGGGCTCTTCTGTTGATTTTGACAGGTTTAGATCCTATTATTTATTAGTATTACTGTGTTAATTATGTTGATAATACAAATGCTTTCATCATGTAGGCCATACACGATATCAAATTTAAGAAGACAATCATGTTAAAGATTACAATAGTTAATGAAAAACAAGTACAGCAGTGAAAAAAATATGAAACCGAGCCCGTATGAGTCTGAATTGCAAGAGGGATTATAGACCTACAAAATGCAGGAAGGCTCACACAACTTTCAAATACCTTTATTGGCAACTGTGCAATATCCCAAGAGTTACAGGCTGTTATCTGCACATTACACCCCTCTTGAGAAATCCCATATTGACAAACCCATAAGCGGCTCTTTTCACGCCTTGCCTGAGCTTCCTCTGCTGCCTGACTTGTGTTGATAACAGTTCCTTCCTGAGAACCTGACAACTTAATGAAAAAATTATACAAAATCATTGCAGCCTTAAATACATAGGATAGGAAAGGACATTCATTTTTCATTTCACTTACACATTTACAATAATCAGACAAAAGGTGTCAGAGTGTTCAATATATAGATTTTTTTTCATTGCATATGTATGGACATGGAGGAGCATACAGGAGCATATGAACATTATACATGACTTGCAAATAAATACATATCATTGCCTACCAACACAGCGTGAACTTGCAAATCAGTGCATAATATATACATTCTCAAACACACTAAACACCCAAAAGCGTGTAGTATTACTTAAATCTTAAACCAGGGCTTTTGCAATACAAATTATTCATAAAAAGGAAAGTAATGCATAACTCTAAAATTGGGCTGTTTTGGAAAAAGGCATCGGCTAATTATCTGTAAAGGTATATTCACATATATATGATCTTTACGTGTACTCCAGGAATTGTCTTCACCTTCCAAGAGGTCCAAATTGTCCTTAATACAGTACAACCCAAAATAGAATACAACTACCCCAGATGGAAGGAAAAATCAGCCACTACTTTACCCTTTCACAACTTTTGGCACCCCACAAATCCCTTCCTACATTTTCCCACATTAAACTACCTTTTAAAATTACATTGAATTTACATTCAGCCAAAACCAATTCAAACTTTATCACCCCCATTATGCTTGATATTTTGCCCCTTTGCTAATGGAAATTTCATTGACAGCTGTTTTAATAGAATTTTTAATATGGGTTAAGGTTGTGGTTAAGAGTAAAAGGTATACTTGTACGGAGATTTGGGGTGAAGAGGAGAAAGGAGGGCAAAATAAGTAAACAGAGGACTTCTAACAGGAAATCTTCTTAATTTATTTTTATTGGGTTGTACTGTATTTACCCCATAATTTAGTGTCCGGGAATTCCATAACACATTGGAAAAAAACTATGAATGAAATGAAATGTATATGCCTGACATGATTTTCGATTTCTAATTTGGCTTCATTGACATATCACATCATTATGATGAAACTGCCCTATGATGACAGGCTTGATATTTGCATTTAATATCACCCAACATATACACAGATTACTGGAAACATAAATAGATGATATTTGTTAATGATGGCATAACATATCACAAATAAAATGAATACATAAACTATCTAAAGTTTAGAGTCAAATAGAATATTAAGGAATTCATAAGTGTTAGTGACACAAGCATAGATGAGAAAAGAGCAACATGACATTTACACAGATGTAGTGAATATTGCATGGTACATAAATTTCAGATTTCCTTTGCTTTGGAAAGTTTGGATACATGATTCATTACAGGGCTTTAGATTTCCATTTCATTGGAAACATGATCTCCTTGGATTACTGTTGTTTCCCATAAGATTATATGAAAATGAATGTGAATGCATGGGACATCCACCAGGAATAAGTTATTGCCTCTGTCAATTCATTATTATCATACACATGAAATTTTAATCATTGTTGCAACAACAATTTCGAGAATCCAAGTGGATAAATGAAACTTTGAAGCAAAAATCGTTCTGTGAGTTAAAATTTGATGCACTATGCTGCTAATCACATCAACTGAATGTGACTGAATTGGTGATATATCAAATCAGGAATTTACCATAATTTGAGGATAATTGCAATTCATGCTAAGTCCTAGCCCCAAGCAACATTGCAAGTATTGGGTAAGATCATGACAAATCATCAGCATGATGACACATCGAAGTGCCATTTTCAAAGTTCAACAGTCCACTCTTTTTCTATATCAAATTAGCCCAGGGAACCATGCGTAGCATGGGTCATGGGTCATCCCATTCAAAATCTTGAGATTTTGACACTGCATCAGGAGATTGAGGACGGCAATAAAACTACTGAAAAAAACTCTAAAAAACTTAGATTTTCATGTGCCCAACATATTAATCTACTGACGGCACTATTTTCCAAGGTATTATGACTTTGTATGGTCTGGGTAAATCACTCCCAAAGTCAGAGAAATGCTGAAAAATCGTTTGCTTTTGCCATCAGCCTCATTTTGAATTTTGAGGTCATCACTGTGATGTCACAGATACTCTGTTATGATGTCATTATTGCTGTCTGTGACGTCACCATCAAAGTCACTAATTTGACCAATCAGAGTCAGTCATTTGTTCAATGTATAAGAGAGAAATTCAATCTTTGGAGTTCAAGGGATAAATCTGCAGATGTCATGACGTTTGGGATGATGAAAATAGGTGCAGTCAGTGGCAAATTCTGTCTAAATTCAAAATATTTTTTTGTTTCTGACATGAATGTAAAACTCACAGAGAAAATTGAAATCACCCAAATCCTGCCTTTCAGATCTCATGGTTTTTCAATGGGACGATCATGACCCTGATCCCACAGGGGTCCATGGCTAATATCAAAGTGACAGGCTGTAAACAATCACTAAATAGGAGTCATTTGATCAACCACGATAGCTCAGTCAGTAGAGCGCTCGCCTCACAAGCGAGAGACCCGGGTTCAATCCCCAGGCTGGCCATCATGTCATTCCAGGACATCGTCGTTCGCATCAGACGTAAATTGGAGGCGCTGTGGGCCCAACTGGAAACAAGTCACTGACTTAGCTTGCCTACCCACGTTAAATAAAAGTCCCTTTACCTTTTACCTTTACCTTTATCAACTTAAAGAGAGGATTTGCAGTGTAAAAATAGATCAATCATGCATGATAATATTGACGTTTACTCCGATAAAGAGTGACATTGCAAAATTGACACATAGTTCTATGACACACACAAAAAACTGACGCCTACTTCTAAGAAACATAATTGTGATTTGATTTTGATTTGCTGGTAATTTTCCGGAAGGCAGTATGTTCGCCACTGATGGGAAGATGATCCAATTTTACAAATATGTAACAAAAATATATGTGTATATAAATATAATAAAATATAAAGGGTAATGATAAAAAATTGACACACATTTCTGAGACACACAAAATAGAAACTATTCAATGTAAATCTACAAATTTGACCAAACCCTTTGGCAACACACTTGAGTATGGGATTTTTAAACTGACAATCTTTTTTGCAGTAATGTATTTCAATGTTAAAGTGTAGTCGTACTTTGCCAATAAATCCTTAAAGAGGACAATCACAGCTTCTGGATCGAATTCAAGATCCTTAGCATCATGGAGTACATCCAGAGGACATTTTCCTTGATTATTCTTGGCATGAGGGTAACATCCATTCTCAAGCAAAAGCTGCACAATTAATAACACGGTGTTGATTTTTCGTTTTATGATTAGGTCTAGATTACGCTGTAGATAGGCACTTAGGCAGCATTCGGGAAACCTCTCGGTTGTTGTACTATCTTTAAGTTGATTTCTTTTATAACATCAGAGAGCAAAACATGGAGAATGGTGTTACCTTGGTCATCGACAGCATTTAAGTCGTACTGTGCTTCAATGATTAATTTCATTAATTGGTAATAGTAGGTTAGGCATTTGCTGGTCATATTAAAGAAAATAATTCGCTTATATTTTCCTTTGAAAAGAATATTGATCACTGGTGAAAAATACCCAGAAAATGGCGCAGATACCCCAGGACACCGATGTAACAGTTCATTCAACAGGATTTTGGCAATTTGATAATTGACTGTACTAAGTCTTGGTATCTCTTGACTATACCCTTCTTTACGCTCTTTTATCAGAACTTCATCACTTCTCCTAAGTAGGTGCAGGATAACACCTCCAATGACAAGCAAAGTTTGTTCCATGGCACTTATCAATTCTTGTATGCAGCCTGGTTTCCTTTCAGTGTAAAGTCGATTTTGAATGCAGCAACAACTCTCAATAGCAATATGTACAAACTTAACCAGGACATCATTTGAAAGAAAGGCATCTCCATAATAAATAGAAGTAGCCATGGAGCAATTTCCCATAATCATTTTGTCAAGGAAATACAAATTGTTCCCAAAATCTATGAAGCAGTCAAGGCGATGTCTGAAGAGTGAATTGAAATGATGTTTTGTGTTAATCTCTTTCCGATGTTGCCCCTCCTCCCAGATTTCTGAAAGAAAAAAAATGGATGAATAGTGACATTTTAAAATATGAAAGGGAGCTTTCAAATAAATTAGTGTTATTCCATTTGATGCCGGTATGTTTGGTCAAGAACATTAGTATCATCATGAAAGAGGCCAAAAAAAAGAAAGAAAAGAAATGGAGTGGACACATGATCTATGTTTAAGCTAATGTGCCGGTGATATTTTGGCAATTCCTCATTGTAGAACCCATTAATAATAACAGCAGGTGACAGAACCTTTTAGTTCTAATTTACCTACAATCCAACTAAACCAAAGTTCTGCTGTCAAATTAAACCTTCAGTTTCAGTCATTCTCATTTTAGCCACTGGACAAGCAGCACTGCTCTGTGCTCTTTAGCATTGGTTTCAACTTTCATCATACATAGTAGATATGTTATATTATTGTTTTGATTAACACATTTACTTTGTATTTAATAAACCAGAATGATTAGAATAGAATTATTAAAAGTTACTTGATATTTAAATTATATTGCTATAGAGAGTATTCATGAATTACAAATAGGCATAATTGGTATTGTAAGACATAAATAATAACATAAGTTTAGCAGGAAATTTATGCCAACTTTTATTTGGTTATCAGGTAACTTTCTATGGCCACCATTTACATGCCACATATCACATCTTGGCTATAGAAGCATAAAACCCCAAATTGGGTAAGCTTCTTTGTGGTTGAGCACACATGCAATTATACATTATCAAACTACATTTAGTCTATTATCAATTCAATTATTCTGCAAATATATTTTAAACACATAAATGATAACTTTATGCATTTTGTAAAACATTGTGTTATGTATTATTTGCAGGGTTTTTATGACACCTACATTTCATCAATAAATTCATCAATATCATCAACTGTGCATGGAGTTATCGTTACCCTCCACAACTTTAATTCCCACAACTATAATATGAGAAGTCCATATGTGATAAAATAGAAAAAATATATGAACAATAGACTTACTCTTAATTAGGAACCATGGAGTTATGTCGTGCTGATATTCACTGCTTATCTGCTCCGTAGCCAATAGATATGTCAGCATGAATAGGAATTCATTGTCACCATGTCTTTCAAGTTCATCGATGGTTTTCCATTCTTTTGCAAAACCATAACATTCAAGAGGCTCCAAAACTTCTTTTGGAATTCTGTGAGCCTCTCTTAGAACGATAGCTCTTCGGAATAATTCCATATCTTGTGGTGCTCTCAGAGCTGCACATTCATAAGCATTGATGATTTGTATCTTTGAGAAGTCATATTTTTCAATAAGAGCAACTGTTAACAGATAATCTTGAGTGGCTGAATATTCCAATGGAGTTAAACCCAAATTGTCCTTCAGGTAGACATCTGCTCCACTTCTCAGAAGTATCTGAACAAAATATCTGTTTCCGAATTCAGCTGCATAATGTAAAGGTGATTTGCCATGATCATCGCAAATATTTACATCAGCTCCATGGTGTATTAGGATCCTAACAGTTTCGGTTTCAGTAATTTTGTCAACTGCAGAATCATTTAGAAAGCATGTATCAGTCGGACCACTACCAAATAAGCGCATGCCCTCTCCGGAAGTACATGCAATGTGCAATGCAGTTTGACCTATGGCTGTTCTTTGGTTGACATCTGCCCCTGCTGATAAAAGTCGCTTGATGATTGTATGCCGATTTTCCCGACTTGCAGGCCCAGCAGCTTTTATGTAAAGTGCAAACACGTCATCCAAAGCACCATAGCCACCACGTGAAAAGCCATTATGTGTGACAATGTTTTCACCATCGAGACCAGCCTGGTGGCAAAAATGAATATTGCCAGTTGCTGAGACATCAACTCCATTGGCCAACAGAATGTCCAGCACATTTGTTGCATCTGGAAAATGATTTAGGGAAAAGTAATCAAAGGTTTAAAATACAAATAATGATTAATATGACCATTATCTGCTGAGTATTGCTAAAATGAATGTTTAACGACAGAAACGTATAATTTGAAGAAAAATTGGTAAAATCAGTCTGTCTTTCTTTTTTACGTAGGGGTGTTGTAACCGCCCATTTACCCCTACTGTACCCAATAGGCCTGTTGGGCACAGATATTAGACATTCTGGCGCAATAAAGGGCCTTTGGGCATTATGACTGCTTTAGGCCTGAGTTCCCCAAAGTCGCTTCCTTTCAAATATAATTTATTAAGCAAAATAAAGGTCCTTTTTGCGCATGTCTAAATCGCTCATTGTCACTCATTTCAACTATTCTGGATTTTGACAAAGACTGAATATTTGTCCAAATGACTCACAACAGCTCATGTAGAGTAGGTCGGGGCATGCGGCCCCCCTTAACTTCGAGGTGCGATTTGGCCTACTTTTTATGGGCGACTGTTTGAATGCTTTTGCTGTCAGGAAGGGATCACTTGGCTCTACTAATAGCTAGTGAAGCAAATGTCTACCAATTTAGATAAAGCAGTCATGGCCATTTTTGTAAAAAATTTAAAATGGCCTTCTTACCCCAGCCATCGGGCAAGAAGCCCCCCTATTATAATCCTATGGCAATTTTTTTTGCAAGCGCATTCAGCCTAAAAGTTATTTCTTAGGGTTCTTCTTTCATTTTTAAGGCATTCTATTCACTTTTTCTGAATTTCAGAATTTTTCTGTTCATACATTTATTTTTTAATATTTTTTGCCCTGTTTCAATTTCGGCCCAAATTTTTTTAATTAAATTAGCTATTCTATCAATATTTAAGGTAAAGTACACATTATTAAATGGTTCCTGAAGCAGCTTCGACCCCCAGTGAAGGGGGCCTCATGCCCCATGTCATGTGGGGCCTCTCGCCCCAAATCCACATATTCTAATTTGACCTCTATATTTTGAACTAAAATGCAAAAAGCTTGATCCAAATCATATTTATGTGATGGTCATAAAGTGAATCAATGCAGATATCCGTTATACTTTAAAAAATTTCCAAAGTTATTTCTGACAACCCCTTTCAAAGAATTAGTCAAAGTTACAAAAACCAAGCACATTTTTTTGTTTCTTTAATTTCTACTATGGTTTGGTGCTGTGTGCCCTGAAAATTTGTGACATCACCTAAAACACCTCTAGCTTCAATCCTATCAATACATAAACGCACCAAAAATGTAAGTTTGGATATAAGCCTGGGGGGGCCTCTCATCTAACCCGGGCTTCTTGGCCCGACCTACTCTATATTATTGTGGATTTTGCCAAAAAAACCCAACCCTTTAGTAGTAATAGTAGCTAACCAATGAGACTTCAGCCTAAAATCTTGACCTGTGAGAGTTCAGCCTGATATTTACTGATGATTGGCCAATGAGCATAAGGCTGGATTCTCGGTGGCTGGTGGATGTTAGGCAGTTTTTTTAGGCTGCATTCTCATTGGACAAACAGAAAAACCAATGATATTCCAGTCTAATATCTACGGAATGACAATCTAGTCTATACAGGCTAATAGTAGGATAATTGGTCAAAGTAAAAAAACAAAGCCTTAATCAATCATATATTTTTATGGATATTTGCGGATATTGGAGAGTAACTTTATATCCTTTGGGCATGCACAAGTGTCTTTCTAATCTAACAGCGGTCTCATAAAGAATTTCAATATGTCAAATGTTGGTCTTATCCTGCTCATTAACCATGGCTGTTATTTGAATAAATTTAATGATTGTACAATTTACATATTAAGTACCAACCTTGCCTGCATGCCTCTATCAGAGGGGTGGTCACCTCCTGAGCCCAATCATCTGTCCATCTGACATTGGTCAATTCCGGGTGATCTGACAAAATGTTTATTGCCTCCTCATTGGAGCCCCTCTTAATTGCAGAAAGCAGATGCTGTATACTTTTTACTTCTGTCATTCTTGTCTCGTTACCATTCTTGCATCAATATCCTATGCCCTGTATCATGTGTATTCTCAACAAAATTTAACCCGCATCATTAGAAAACACATGCAGCTGTACTGTGACCCCCTTGACAGTTGATAATAATTTGTGCCAAGGTTCATTTTGAAGATAAGATCATTATCATTTTTGGCACCTATAGCAATGTTATGCGGTACTCCTTGTGATGCTGGCATTGTTCTCCACATATTACTTTCATATTCCAATTTTTTTTTCTAGCACAATGACCAAATGAATAAATGACAAATCAATTCATCAATCAATGAGCAAGCAAGCACTCTATAGATCATTCTATTAACTGATGAACAGGAATATCACACTCTTGTATTTTCCTAGCTGTAAAACAACCATTTCTCATAATAAATGGATAACTTTTGCGGATGTCAATAATCTGCCTGCCGTTTATATAATTGATTCTAATCTACATTGTACGCATGATACAATGCTAGATGAAGCATTTAGAACATAGCCATCATTTATAATTATAATAAGTATGTATCTAAGTGACGTCTCACGTTTGATCATGTAAAGACTATTTTCCATCAAGCGTTGGCCGAGGACAACTATCCCATTCGCCATTACCTTACACTTCATCATGCAGCAATGTCCGTAACCTTTTGTCATTTCAAAACCTTGCCATAATCTGTGCAGAGATGCAGTACAACCCAAAATAAACTAAGAACATTTTCTGTCAGAAGTCTGTCGTTTACCTATTTGTCCTCTTTTCTCCCCTCCACCCCAAATCTCATTACAACTGCCTTTGACTCCTCGCTACAACCTTACCCCTTTTTAAGAACTCCATTAAGACGGCTAGCAATGTAATTGCAATTAGTAAAGGAGCATGACATCAAAGAAATCAAACACAATCAGGTGATGGAATTTGAATTGATGCTTTGACATTGAACATGTACAATTTGACCAGATGACGGAAGTCTTAAAGGTTTTATCCAACTTTTTAAAATTCAAGTAATTATAAGTACCAGATTGTTTACTTCGCATGCCAGAGGGTCTGACATGTAACCTAACTCACCAAATGGAATGGGACAACATTTTTTACTGAAACTCCCAACAAAATATAATTCCTTATATCTTATGAAACATTTTTAAGGAAGTCCCTGGTAAAACAACAAGCTGCCTAGTAATTTTAGAAAAAAAGTGTGCAATTTGTAGTTCCAGTCATGCTGTATAGTTTAGTATCATTATTCTTACCCTGCTATCGAAATAGATTTCTGTTGCATGTAAAATCTCAGGCGGCAATATATTATTTCGAAGAAAATAATTGAAGTTTTCCGATACTCAAAACCAGGCCTGAGCAGAGGGGGGGCCAGGGGGGCCAAATGGCAGGGGCCCCCAAATTTCAGGGGGCCTACTTCCAAAGTAAGGTTAATCGCGCGTTGCGAAAATGAGATTGTACTCGATTTGTACAGGGTTAGACTTTTGCCATTTTGGACTCTGAAGCAAAATAAGTTGGTGGGCCCTCACATCTCTACTGTCGGCAATTTAAAATTTACATAATAATTATTTTGCTGTGTAAGGTAAAAAATTTTAAT
This sequence comes from Platynereis dumerilii, assembly GCA_026936325.1. NCBI lineage: Eukaryota > Metazoa > Annelida > Polychaeta > Phyllodocida > Nereididae > Platynereis > Platynereis dumerilii. The sequence continues at coordinate 26,106,459 of JAPTHN010000009.1, read as the reverse complement.
TGATCGCTTTTTTTCCATATTGGTTTTACATCTTGTTCTTAGTGAATCTTGGATGCCTCGTTTATGGTCTATTTTTCTCTGTGATTTCTATCGGTTGGTATTTCGTGAAATAGTTGTCAGGGTGAACCGTTTGGCCTCCAATTGTACAATACTAGACCCTCTTCCATTGAGCAATTTGGGGCCCCCATCTTGAAGTTTGATTTTTGTTCCAGGTCCTGCTTCAGGATCCAGTGTCAGCAGGTACCACACAATCCAAAGTTTCTCATTGACAGTTTTTCTTAATTTTTACATCTTTTTGGCATCTTGCAGGGACCCCCTGAGTGAATGGGCTTGTAACAGCTGCCACTTTGCCAAATAGGCCAGTCTACCCCAAGATTTGTATGTTCCTGTCCATCTAAGATGCAAGATGAGAAACAAAGAGTAATGCTTTATTTGTCATTGAGCAGTGTTGAGGTCAATCTGTTCGTAGGATATTGAGGTTCCACATGCGCTAGTTGTAAAAAGAGACAATATCAATCAATTACGAGATGTTTTTTTCACAAGATCTGGAGGGTGAAATTCTGCTGCTGAAAAGATTCTTCAGTGAACTTTTAGTTAGTTTGGTCAGCCTGAAGAATATCCATGAGGAAATTCTTTACTTGAAATTTGGTAACATCTTCCCAAATCCAAGATGCCCTGAATATTTTTGTCAGTCCTGGCAACTGTTGCATCAAATGAACATAGTTTTAATGTTCTGATATGAATAGTGTCTTACTTTTGTTCAATGATAGGGAACGAATGTCTCCTCACCTCACTACTCTGTAAATCAACAGTTATATTGCAAAATCATTTGAATTTTCAAATCTGACTGAAGATTTTTTTCGAAAGAAGAAATAAAAGCTTTCACTAGATAAATTTTAAGATTCGCTGATTAGTTTGCAAGGCAGTGCCTGACTTAATTGTGTCAGAAATACTTGTCTAAATTTTTTCTTGAGATTTGTGAAAGGCTGTAAGCTCTGAAAGTATCAGTTAGAATCTCAGTCTGTATTGAAATTTCACATTTTTATTGCAAAGATTTTGCAACTATTGTTTTTATCACTCATAAATCTGTTAATTGTACTTTGGTGTATCTTAATTGGCCCAGGTAAAATCTTCAGTGATCTTGAACTTTTTATATTAAGTATCCATTAGCAGTTTGGTAATTTTTGTAAGATTAGATCAAAAATAGAAAGTCTATTGCATTCTTCATAATAATTGCACCTTGTCAGTTGTCAGCTAGCTTCATTTGGTAGAATTTATTAAATGTACGCTGGTAATTCAAAATCTAAGGTGATCTTTTATATAAGGGCTTTGAAATTTAGATTTTAACCTGGAGTGAGTAAATTTCAACTAGTCTTGTGTGAATACATTAAATTTATCATTTTAAAAAGAGAAATATCACTGTGCACTAACGAAGGGGGTACCCTCGCCATTCGGGTAGCCATTACAAGTACTGATTCGTGATTTCAAAGTGAAATAGCAAAAAATGTAGGGGGGAGTGAAGCCTTCAAATTGTTAAGATAGGTTAAATGGATGGTAGAATGAATCATTGCCAAGTGCCAGACTCAAACAAGCAAGATGAAGTAAGAAATTAATAAAATTAGAAATCAGGCGAGGTGAGGGTACCACAAAAACAGAAAAATGGTCGGGCGAGGGTACCAGCATTTTGGCGAGGGTACCAGCACGATTTTGGTGAGGGTACTAGCATTTTGGCGAGGGTAACAACGCCGGAAGTGGCGAGGGTACTGTCAGATTAGGGCGAGGGTCACTTCCGGTTGGCGAGGGTAACCCACCAAAAAGAAATAGGCGAGGGTAATGCAATCTGAGACAATCGGAGCTAACAGTCTTGGAAGAAAAGGCATAGAATCAGGGGTGCCGGAAGGAAACGAGGGCGACAGGGGCGGTCGGTCGAGAAAGGGCAAATCTAATTCGCGCGACAATAATTTAATGTAGCGCCAATAATAATTTTTAATATATACTTATAAATATTTGCCTAAATTCACTGCAAATTAAGGCCTAATAATGTTTTTTCTAGGAGATGAAAAGGGCAATTCTGCCCCCCCTTGCCCCTCCTGCCCCCTGTTCCGGCACCCTTGCATAGAATCAAAGTGACTACCAATCAGGAACTCCAAATCAAGAACACAATTGCAATACCCTGTCAATAAAGGAGAATCTTAAACTAAATTAACTCCTAATGAGAAAACGGCAGCACAATAATAGGCCTACCCATTCTACTACCCTACTGTGGAAGTTAGTACAATGTTGATTTAAAATGTAATGTCCATCATTCCTAAAAACCATTGTTAATCTCTCAACTCTAAATATCTGACAAGCATGTTATATGTCACATTCACTAAACATAAGATAGAACATTTTTAGAAATTATTAGCCTTGAGCGTAATCATGCACAGTATCACATTTTATATTTCTGTGTATAATATATATGACTGTTTCTTCGTCAAAAAGGCCATTTGAGCCTTTTTGGCATCTCCGACCTGACAATGTTTGAAAATTTTGTTTAATGGCATGGAAACTGCATACAAAGGTAAATAAATGAATCAGAATCTGAAATATATGAATCGGAATTAGGGAAGACTCGAGGAGAACAAGGCTAGCTTTTCCCAAGAAAAAACAAATCACCCTGAACACCCTTGTACTGAGCAGTAGGCCTACCATCCGCAGTGAGACTTCCTAATTTTAACCCCCACCCCTCCATACGAAATTGGGCACAATGAATCAGCAGCTATCAACAGCTACATACTGGAAATATTAAACATGTTTAATTTTTCCCTGTGGATGCTTTTGGGTTAATCAATACAAGATTATACATAGTTACACAATATCTGTGCATAATGTTAATGAAATGCACGTAATAACACGTATCCCCTGCATAATAGTGCTCAAGCAGTCCCTGCATAGCTTTTTGTCTCATTGTACCATGCCAATTCCCTCTGTTTTTAATAATTCATAAATTGGCCAATCGATCAATGAAGTTTAAAACCCATGCTTTAACACTTTAAATCATAACACAAAAAAATTCTATTTCATTTCAAGTCAACCTGTGTTGGTATTTTAACAATCAGTTAACACATTTTTGAAGATCCTTTAAATCACCCTCTAATGTACATATACCATGTGACATGACTTTGTATTCAATCATTCTTGAGTCTGTGCTTTTGACTTTAGCAGTAAAATCTTCTTCTCCCTGTTCTCACATGTAAATTTGTTCTGATAATAAATCCACTTGATGGTTATGTAGAATATTGCCCAGAGCTAAACTCTAATCCTATAATTAACTGTGATCACATGGAGACTTACAAACGCACAAAAGTGAACTTTTGGTCTTCAGATTTTGTTGTCATGATGGGCAGTACATTGTAGCTAATAATTAAGACAATCTATGGCTATTTCAAGAGAATTACAGACTTCAGGGCATTTATTTCGGTGTAAGTTACTATCACCCTACCTGCTACACAAAGACTATTAGAAAGTAACTTTTTTGCAGTGTAGACATGACAGCTAATTACAAGATCTCATAGGCTGTTGTAGGCCTAATGCAATCAAAAGTCTTGAAAATATGAGTTTTGTTTTAATCTATGCTTTTGAAACTACCTGAAATGAAAGTAAATTTAGCCTGTCTGATAAACTGACAAATTAAACAGCCAAATTCCGTTTTCACCATGCAGATATGGATTGAATTTGAAATGTTTATGATAGCACTTTTACAAGATGTTTATGTTAACAGGACAGGCAGGGACCACTGTTACTAGGCTGTCTTTTTTGCACGGAATGAAACACCTTTTTAAAATGGGTATTTGCATAGGCGTACGGCGCACACAATTTTTGGGGATGCGAGCAACATTTGCCCGAATTTCAAGATTTGAAATTGCCTGGAAATCATTAATTTTCCATTATTTTTTTTTAAAATCATCTGCCCACATTTTTTTTGCCTTTTTAGCCGAATCTTACTGTTTCCCAAACTTTTTTTTTGGTGGGGGGGGGGATAGATAGATAGATAGATAGACAGATAGATAGATAGATAGATAGATAGATAGATAGATAGATCTATATCATATAAATCTTGCTTCACCATTGCTTTTGTGGCAACAGCAAACAAAGAAAAATCAATAACTGTTACAGTCATCTCAGGTGGTACCCTCGCCATGACAATTATTGCGCTGCCCTGGGGGTGCCCCCCCCCTTGGGCAAGCCTTGGTTTCGTAAGCAAGCTTTTTTGCACACACTGAAATGTTAACATTCTTGCCCCAATTTTATGTAAAAGCTACTGGGCACCTGCCACTACTTTCAGAGCCCTTCTTCACTGTATGTTACGTTACTGTCATAAAGTTTGTCCCCGAATCTTTAAACTAACATTTAGTGCCTTTATTGTGACATTTTGAAAGTATTTCTTGCCCAGTTCTACACACACACTCCCCCAGTGTGGCTATGGCTGCATCAGCCTGGTCTCCTGGCCTGTATGCATTCACATAGCAGAGCACAGGACTATGGCTGCATCACAGTCATCATTGAGGGGTGGCACTCACTTTCAATTCAGTGAGATTTGTTTTACAGCTTTTTGGGTTCCTTTGACATAGTGGGGCTCTACTGGACTAATAAAATGAATTGAACTCACTTAATTCTGAAAAACATGCAATTGTGTTGATTGGTATTGTTTCATATCACCCCAATGTTGTGAATTTACCAGTTTGTGTTATTTTAATGCAAATTGAATTCTATGTAGAATTGGCAGATCTAATCTTTAATTTCAAATATAAGTACAATGATTTTTTTTTACTTGATTTGTGCAGTTGGCCTTTGTCAGTGCTTGCTTGTACTCAATTAATCTCAACAGGAAGTTTATTGAAAATGGTGCAATCATATTAAAAATCTAATAGACAATATTTCATGTGACATGTTATTTACTATTAGCTGACAATGATAAGAAAGCCTAAAGAAAAACATACCTTAATTCACATTGTTCACATATCAAGTATTCCCTTAGAAGTGAAAAAAGCAGGTCAGCATATACTTTATACTTCAAGAATGTCTATTTATCACATGGAACTATGTGTGAGTAACATGACACACCTTGTAGCAGTCCTGTTTGATGTTAACTGTAAAAGTTAGCTGTTATCAACAACTTGTTTATACTAAATTTGTCCTAAAAGCATCCTAGTGCCAGCTAGATCCAGTGTTTACAAATTCAGTAGAAAGAATGCAGGAAGGAATGAAGAAAAGAAGGAATGAAGGAAGGAATGAACAAAGGAATGAACAAAGGCATGAAGGGAGGAATGTAGGGCATAATCACGAAATAAGCCCCGCACCTCTGACAGAATGAGTGGCAGCCTATGCTTTTCAATGGTCTCGCTCATTCCGTTATCAGAAGGCGGGGGCTATTTTGTAATTATGCCGAATGTAGTGGGGGAAGGAAGGGAAGGCCTCGAGATAGATAGACAGATAGATAGACAGCTAAACACATAGATAGATAGATAGATAGATAGATAGATAGATAGATAGTAGGATAGATAGATAGATAGATAGATAGATAGATAGATAGATAGATAGATAGATGCAAGCAACTCTTAAAAGTGCTTGCACGTTTTTTTTTAAAGGAATAACAGTGGTGCCAATCGTAAATAAGAGAGCAATAACAAGCTGGTAAATTACTCCTGGGCAGAAAGACAGGAGAGTAAAATCAAAGACTGGTGGATAGTTTGGGTCAGTGGGATGGCCAGGAAATGTGTATTTAGACAAGACAGCAGTGATCCTGTGAGCGAAGATTTGACTGAAATATTACGCGGAGGGCTATACACTAACTACAGATACATGTGTGATTCACCCTTAGGACTAAGTCCGGGCAGCGCAACACTCACCGGTTTCCGGTTATGACATTTCTAGTTGGAAATGGTGGTACCCTCGCCATGACAATTATTGGAAATGGTGGTACCCTCGAGAGCCTTTTTTGTTACCCTCGCCCTGACCATGTATTTTAAATGCAAAATCTCATAAATATGTGACCTATTACACGTGGAATGCATGTCCAATGGTTAGTTTAACATTAGAACTACATGCTTGATAAAGATGGGCTTTGGACTTGATGAAATAACCTCAGGATGACAGAAAATTACTTTGAATCGAGTGTTGTAATGGCTGCCCTGATGGTGAGGGTACCCCCCTCGTTAGTGCACAGTGAATATGATTGGTTCAACGGTGTACATCCCATGCACTCTCCCCCTCCCCCACTGCACCAAAAACTAACATGGGCGAGATAGGAAAAGCTGCAAATCACCCCATGTAATGGCCCTGGGTTTGTTTTTATGCCTCCGGAAAGTATATCAATCAATTTACTATCATTTTGCTCTGTACAATTGTTTTTTCCTCATTTTTCGGGGTTGAACTAAATAAATAAATAAAATGAAATATTTAAGTTGGTCATAATTTGTTAACCAGAAGCCGCTGAAGGGGGGCCTACTTTTTTCATTTTGGCCTGGGCCTACTGCAGGCTCTGCACGGCCCTGCTCAAAACAAATAAATCTGTGGCCATTCCATAAAAATCTTAATTTATTCTTGATGAAACGAATTCTGTGGGACCCGTCATCAAAAAATGTACTGATTGCCGCTTATTGTCTCCAGTTCAGTATGTTTACTTGAGTCACTGAGTAAGTCTTTAATTGCACTGTTATAGCCTTATGGTAAGCAAAAAATGTACTGATTGCCGCTTATTGTCTCCAGTTCAGTATGTTTACTTGAGTCACTGAGTAAGTCTTTAATTGCACTGTTATAGCCTTATGGTAAGCAATATGATGGCTGAATGTCGACAATATAATATACTAAGTTAAAATAGTTCGGCAGTCAAACATAATTTATGTTCTGTCAGCCTCGGTCTCGGTCGGTCAATGTTTTGGTCTCAGATATCCTGGCCTCGACTCCAACACTTAAAAGGAAGTGATTTGGGGCCATAAGGTGTGAAACGGTAAAGTAGTGGCTGATTCTTCCTTCCTGCTGGGGAAGTCCTTAGCATGAATGCATACTCCAAATTATGATTATAATGCTGCAGGCAGTGTGCTATATATTTATAAATATCAATAAAGTGTCTATCTATAATAGTCCATCAGACCTTTATTAAGCCTGATACAAAGCTGGATGATGCATTTAGTATTTAGATATTCATCCATGGATCATAATCTAAAGGACATCTCACCTCTGATCATGCAATGACTATTTTCCACTTAGCACTGGCCAAGGATAGCTGCCACATTAGCCATTACCTTATGCTTCATCATGCACACATGTCCCTAACCTTGTGTCATCAACCTTGCCATAATGTGTGCAGAGCTACTATAATCACTGCTACAGGCATTCCACAGACATTTCTTCTGATTTGAGGAATGACGCACTACAACGACCTTTGTGAAAGATAGGACCTTTATCTGATGTGCCTGTTGGAAGATCATGATGTTTTATTGGCTAAATAGGAATCAGAAATATAACAATGATGTTTTCAGATTGGAGCCACCTTAGATACCTTTAGTATAGATAGCATTTGAGATAAAAAGTGAATTTTGTAAGCCTCCAAGCTGGCTTATGTGGTTGAATCTAGTATTGTTGTCAGAGCAAATGACAAATGTGAAATGGCTTAGAAATCATTAAATCATTATTTGTTTGGCTCTGAGCACTCCTAAGAAACAACAGCTAGGAGTTTGTTCCAACCAGAATTGAAGAGGGCTCTTCTGTTTATTCTGATATATTTAGATCATACTATTTATTACTATACGAATTGTGTTGATGGTGCAAATGCTTTCATCATGTACCAAGCCATACACAATTGAAAGTAAAGATGAGTGGAAGCAGCTCGGTGGTACATGTAATATTTGGCTCCTCCAGGTGTCAAATTTAAGAAGATAATCATGTTAAAGATTACAATAATGAATGAAAAACAAGTACAGCAGTGAAAAAAATATGAAACCCAGCCCGTATGAGTCTGAATTGCAGGAGGGATTACAGACCTACAAAATGCAGGAAGGCTCACACAACTTCTCTGAGTCAAATACCTTTATTGGCAACTGTGCAATATCCAAAGAGCTACAGGCTGTTATCTGCACATTACACCCCTCTTGAGAAATCCCATATTGACAAACCCATAAGCGGCTCTTTTCACGTCTTTCCTGACCTTCCTCTGCTGTCTGGCTTGTGTTGATAACAGTTGCTTCCTGAGAACTCGCAGACAACTTAATGAAAAAATTATACACAATAATTGCAGCCTTAAATATGCTGAATAGGAAAGGATATTTATTTTTCATTTCACTTACACATTTACAGTGCCGCCTGTAAGTAAGTGAAACATATGATATTGTGCCATTGCATCAATGCTAAACATACTCAACCAAACTGCTTGTAGAGGCATAAATTCTCATCCAATGAGATGAAAAATTATTGGGTCATAAAGGCTGATATGTGAGGCATGTTGGATAAAAATAGCAAACAATTTTCTTTGCTGTTGTCGGAGTTAGGTATGGGTCAAAGTCTTTGATAAGTAAGTGAAACGCAGACCCAATGTTAAAACATAGGGAAGGGTGGTTCACTTACTTATCAAAGACTTTGACCCATACCTAACTCCGACTAAAGCGAAGAAAATGGGTTGCTATTTTTATCCCACTTGCGTCACACATCGGCCTTTATGACCCACTTTGTTTCCCTTTCGTCCGATGAGAATTCATGCCTCCACAAGCAGTTTGGCTGAGGATGTTTAGCATTGATGCAATGGCACAATGTCATGCGTTTCACTTACTTACAGGCGGCACTGTACAATTATCGGACAAAAGCTGTTTGCGTGCTCAATATATATAATACATATGGAAATGGAGGTGCACATAGGAGCCCATGAACAATAAACATGACCCGCAAATGAATAGATATCATTGCCCACCACACAGCATGAACTTGCAAATCAGTGCATAATATATACATTCTCAAACACACTAAACACTCAACAGCATGTGGTATAGCTTAAATCTTAAACCAGGGTTTTTGCAATTATACAGATTGTTCATAAAAGGAAAGCAATGCATAACTCCAAAAACTGGTTTGCTTTGGAAAAAAATATGAAACTGCCCTATGGTGACAGGTTTGATATTTTAATATTATCACACAAAGAAAGACGACAAAGACACAGATTGTTTGAATTGTAGATACACATAATTTGCTTATAATGACATAACAGATGACAAATAAAATGAATACATAGACAATTTAAAGTTAAGAGTCTTCAAGGAATCCAAGAGTCTAAATGACACAGGCACAAATGAGAAAAGAGCAAAATGAAATTTACACAGATGTAGTGAATATTGCATAGTGCATAAAGCTCAGATTTCCTTTGTTTTGGAGAGTTTGGATACATAATTCTTTACAGGGATTTTGATTTCCATTTCTCATTGGAGGGATGATCTCCTTGGATTATTGCTGTCTCCCATAAGGTTATAAATGGGGATGTGAATGCATCGGATATCCACTAAGAATAAATTCTGAATAAGTTGTTGCCTCTGTTATTGTGGATGACCAATTACGTATTTTTAAGGATAGTAAATTCTTTACTATCATTCAAATGAAATTATAATCATTGTTGCAACAATTTCGAGAATCCAAAATGAATAAATGAAACTTTGAAGCAAAAATTGTTCAGTGACTCATTTCAAATTTGATGCACTATGCCGCAAATCACATAAACTGAATGTGACTGACTTGGTGACATCTCAGACCGGGAATTTACCGTAAATTGAGGACAATTGCAATTCCAGCGAAGTCCTGGCCCAAATTAACATTGAAAGTATTGGGTATGATCATGACAATTCATCAGAAGGATGACACATCGAAGTGCCATTTTCACAGTTCAACAGTCCACTTTTTTTCTATGTCAAAGTGACAGACTGTAAACAATCACTAAATAGGATTCATTTGATCAGAGTCAACACAATTAAAGAAAGAATTTGCAGTATAAAAATACATCAATCATGCATGATAATATAATTGACGTTTACTTCGGTAAAGAGTTATATTGCAAATTGACACATAGTTCTAAGACGCACACAATAAACTGACACTCAGTTCTAAGACACATAATTTTGATTTTGATTTACTGGTAATTTTCCCGAAGGGGAGATCCAATTTTACAAATATGAAAAAATATATGAATATAAAGGGTAATGATAAAAAATTGACACACATTTCTAAGACACACAAAACAGAAATCATTCAATGTAAATCTAAGAATTTGACCAAACCCTTTGGCAACACGTACACTTGAGTATGGGATTTTTAAACTGATAATCCTTTTGGCAGTAATGTATTTCAATGTTAAAGTGTAGTCGTACTTTGCCAATAAATCCTTAAAGAGGACAATCACAGCTTCTGGATTGAATTTAAGTTCCTTTAAGTTACCATCCTGGAGAACATCCAGAGGATACTTCCCATGATTATTCTTGGCATGAGGGTACGATCCATTCTCAAGCAAAAACTGCACAATTGCTAACAATTCATTTGTTTTGAGTTTTATGACTCGGTCCTGAGCACACTGTAGATCGGCAAGATCTGAGAAACCTCTTCGTAACGGCATTATAATTACTATGATTTCTTTTATAACATCAGACAGCAAAATATGGAGAATGGTGTTACCTTGGTCATCGATCGAATTCAAGTCGCACTGTGCTTCAATGATCAATTTCATGAGTTGGTAATTGTACCTGAGGCATTTTTTTGTCAAATCGTAGAAAAGCATTGGCTTGCATTTCCCTTTGAAAAGGATATTAATCACTGGTGAACAATACCCAGTAGAAGGGGCAGACACCATACCCAGTCAACATTTGAGTTTGCACAGCACTCACTATGAGATCACAAGAAACTCACACGGTGATGTCATGCTTGAGAGTGTCATCAGGACATCACAGTGACCTCACACTTTGTGACCTCATGCTTTGCTACCTCACGCAGAGCTCTCTGAAATCTCACGTACTGAGGTCAAAATGTGAGCCCACTATTAGCTCACAGTGAGCTCACATATGATGGTGTCACTATGAGATCTCTCAGGGAGTGACAAAGAAATCACACAGAGATGTCACAGAGAGCTCACATTGTGACCTCATGCATTGCTACCTCATGCAGAGCTCACAGAAATCTCTCATGCTGAGGTCAAAATGTGAGCTCTCTTTGAGCTCACAAATGACGGTGCCACTATCAGATCTCACAGAGAGCTCACACTGTGAGCTCTTTGTGACAGGAAGTGTCATCACATGGCCATCGCAACATTCCATCCACCATTTTGAATCAACATGTAACAGGGAAATTTGGGAGATGAAATAATGCATGTAAGTACACTTTTATATAGTTTGTAGATGTGAAAATTATGTAAGCATGGGTTTAAACACTTAGGGATTCCACAGGCATAGAAATTAAGCATCCGGAAAATGACAACTATATGTGTTTTGACAATTAAATTATACAGCAGTTTTGGCACAATCCTTTAACTGCCATTTAGTATCAGGAGCCATTGCACTAAACAAACACATACAGTTTTGATATGTTTGAACTAGTAATGTTTTCCATTTTAATTGACAATTTATCTTGGAATAATTAGATAATAGACATCAACCACACACACAGTATTGGATAATTCAGCATATATATATATATATGGGAAATTATTGAAGTTGCTGATAAAAAAGATATTATGTAGCACATACATGTATTTGTATTATTTTTATTTTGTTTCAGGTTGCTGGTTGACATGTATGGGTTGAACTACAGGAATGAAGATTGAAGAGATTTGAATAAAGCCCCCCCCCCATCCAGCAATGTGATTTGACAAATAAAATGAGTGTACAAACTTGCTATTCTCTATGTGTATTTGTCTAACTCTTGAAGAGGTCAATGAGGGTGATTTGAGGTCACAGGAAGTTCACCCTGCAGAGGTCACAGAAAGTTCACCCTGCAGAGTTGACCTCAGAAAAGGCTCACAGAGAGCTCACAGAAAGCTCACAAGAGGCTCACATGAATCTCACTATGAGACCTCACATTAGGCTCACTGGGAGCTCACAGTGTGACCTCAACTTTTGAGCTCAAATCACCCTCATTGACTGGCTTCAAAATGAGGTTGATGTGAGGTCTCTTCCGTGCAACTAAGTTGGCACCGCGACCCTTCCACCACAGGACAAATGGTGGAACCTAATTTTTTGACCCAGGACCAATTCAGAAACTGATTGAGATGATTGAGATGATGGTGGAAATACCTTCCAAAAGTCATTCTCTGCGTTACCCGGGGCGTATAGGGTCACACAGCATGGGGAACCCTCCATTCCACCACAGGACAAATGGTGGAACCTTCTATCCACCACAGGTCCAATCGAATAGTTTGAGTCAGCTTTTGATAAAATGCTTGTAATATGTCTCTTAAAAGTAATTTTGAGTAATTAGGTCAGTGTGGGGTTACATGGATGAAGGAACCCTGCAATCCACCACAGGACAAATGGTGGAACCTATAGTTTTTTGACCCAGGACCAATTCAGAAACTGGTTGAGATGATTGAGATGATGGTGGAAATACCTTCCAAAAGTCATTCTGTGCGTTACCCGGGGCGTATAGGGTCACACAGCATGGGGAACCCTCCATTCCACCACAGGACAAATGGTGGAACCTTCTATCCACAACAGGACCAATCGAATAGTTTGAGTCAGCCTTTGATAAAATGCTTGTAATATGTCTCTTAAAAGTAATTTTGAGTAATTAGGTCAGTGTGGGGTTACATGGATGAAGGAACCCTGCAATCCACCACAGGACAAATGGTGGAACCTATAGTTTTTTGACCCAGGACCAATTCAGAAACTGGTTGAGATGATTGAGATGATGGTGGAAATACCTTCCAAAAGTCATTCTGTGCGTTACCCGGGGCGTATAGGGTCACACAGCATGGGGAACCCTCCATTCCACCACAGGACAAATGGTGGAACCTTCTATCCACAACAGGCATGTATATATTTTTCATTATTTGGCATGTTCACGAATTCGTGGAGGTGTAAAAACGAGCATGTACGAATTTGTGGACATGAAAAAACGAGCATATGTGCTCGTGTACATGTAATAACTAACACTTGTGAATGTGCTTGATAATTCATTCGTGTATCTGACAACACTAACATTCGTGGAAGTGCTGTATCATTCGGATTTAGAGTTAAAATTAGGTTTAGAGTAGGTTTTAGCCAATTTTCTGATTGCAATGTTCGTAATCACACATACACAAATTCGTGAAAGGCAATATTTGACATGTACACAAATGCCCTGGTCGTGTACATGCTCGTTTTTACACCTCCACGAATTCGTGAACTTGCCAAATAGTGAAAAATATATACCTCCAACAGGACCAATCGAATAGTTTGAGTCAGCCTTTGATAAAATGCTTGTAATATGTCTCTTAAAAGTAATTTTGAGTAATTAGGTCAGTGTGGGGTTACATGGATAAGGAACCCTGCAATCCACCACAGGACAAATGGTGGAACCTATAGTTTTTTGACCCAGGACCAATTCAGAAACTGGTTGAGATGATTGAGATGATGGTGGAAATACCTTCCAAAAGTCATTCTGTGCGTTACCCGGGGCGTATAGGGTCACACAGCATGGGGAACCCTCCATTCCACCACAGGACAAATGGTGGAACCTTCTATCCACAACAGGACCAATCGAATAGTTTGAGTCAGCCTTTGATAAAATGCTTGTAATATGTCTCTTAAAAGTAATTTTGAGTAATTAGGTCAGTGTGGGGTTACATGGATGAAGGAACCCTGCAATCCACCACAGGACAAATGGTGGAACCTATAGTTTTTTGACCCAGGACCAATTCAGAAACTGGTTGAGATGATTGAGATGATGGTGGAAATACCTTCCAAAAGTCATTCTGTGCGTTACCCGGGGCGTATAGGGTCACACAGCATGGGGAACCCTCCATTCCACCACAGGACAAATGGTGGAACCTTCTATCCACAACAGGCATGTATATATTTTTCATTATTTGGCATGTTCACGAATTCGTGGAGGTGTAAAAACGAGCATGTACGAATTTGTGGACATGAAAAAACGAGCATATGTGCTCGTGTACATGTAATAACTAACACTTGTGAATGTGCTTGATAATTCATTCGTGTATCTGACAACACTAACATTCGTGGAAGTGCTGTATCATTCGGATTTAGAGTTAAAATTAGGTTTAGAGTAGGTTTTAGCCAATTTTCTGATTGCAATGTTCGTAATCACACATACACAAATTCGTGAAAGGCAATATTTGACATGTACACAAATGCCCTGGTCGTGTACATGCTCGTTTTTACACCTCCACAAATTCGTGAACTTGCCAAATAGTGAAAAATATATACCTCCAACAGGACCAATCGAATAGTTTGAGTCAGCCTTTGATAAAATGCTTGTAATATGTCTCTTAAAAGTAATTTTGAGTAATTAGGTCAGTGTGGGGTTACATGGATAAGGAACCCTGCAATCCACCACAGGACAAATGGTGGAACCTATAGTTTTTTGACCCAGGACCAATTCAGAAACTGGTTGAGATGATTGAGATGATGGTGGAAATACCTTCCAAAAGTCATTCTGTGCGTTACCCGGGGCGTATAGGGTCACACAGCATGGGGAACCCTCCATTCCACCACAGGACAAATGGTGGAACCTTCTATCCACAACAGGACCAATCGAATAGTTTGAGTCAGCCTTTGATAAAATGCTTGTAATATGTCTCTTAAAAGTAATTTTGAGTAATTAGGTCAGTGTGGGGTTACATGGATAAGGAACCCTGCAATCCACCACAGGACAAATGGTGGAACCTATAGTTTTTTGACCCAGGACCAATTCAGAAACTGGTTGAGATGATTGAGATGATGGTGGAAATACCTTCCAAAAGTCATTCTGTGCGTTACCCGGGGCGTATAGGGTCACACAGCATGGGGAACCCTCCATTCCACCACAGGACAAATGGTGGAACCTTCTATCCACCACAGGACCAATCGAATAGTTTGAGTCAGCCTTTGATAAAATGCTTGTAATATGTCTCTTAAAAGTAATTTTGAGTAATTAGGTCAGTGTGGGGTTACATGGATAAAGGAACCCTGCAATCCACCACAGGACAAATGGTGGAACCTATAGTTTTTTGACCCAGGACCAATTCAGAAACTGTTTGGGATGATTGAGTTGATGGTGGAAATACCTTCCAAAAGTCATTCTGTGCGTTACCCGGGGCGTATAGGGTCACACAGCATGGGGAACCCTCCATTCCACCACAGGACAAATGGTGGAACCTTCTATCCACCACAGGACCAATCGAATAGTTTGAGTCAGCCTTTGATAAAATGCTTGTAATATGTCTCTTAAAAGTAATTTTGAGTAATTAGGTCAGTGTGGGGTTACATGGATAAGGAACCCTGCAATCCACCACTGGACAAATGGTGGAACCTATAGTTTTTTGACCCAGGACCAATTCAGAAACTGGTTGAGATGATTGAGATGATGGTGGAAATACCTTCCAAAAGTCATTCTGTGCGTTACCCGGGGCGTATAGGGTCACACAGCATGGGGAACCCTCCATTCCACCACAGGACAAATGGTGGAACCTTCTATCCACCACAGGACCAATCGAATAGTTTGAGTCAGCCTTTGATAAAATGCTTGTAATATGTCTCTTTAAAGTAATTTTGAGTAATTAGGTCAGTGTGGGGTTACATGGATAAGGAACCCTGCAATCCACCACAGGACAAATGGTGGAACCTATAGTTTTTTGACCCAGGACCAATTCAGAAACTGGTTGAGATGATTGAGATGATGGTGGAAATACCTTCCAAAAGTCATTCTGTGCGTTACCCGGGGCGTATAGGGTCACACAGCATGGGGAACCCTCCATTCCACCACAGGACAAATGGTGGAACCTTCTATCCACCACAGGTCCAATCGAATAGTTTGAGTCAGCTTTTGATAAAATGCTTGTAATATGTCTCTTAAAAGTAATTTTGAGTAATTAGGTCAGTGTGGGGTTACATGGATAAGGAACCCTGCAATCCACCACAGGACAAATGGTGGAACCTATAGTTTTTTGACCTAGGACCAATTCAGAAACTGGTTGAGATGATTGAGATGATGGTGGAAATACCTTCCAAAAGTCATTCTGTGCGTTACCCGGGGCGTATAGGGTCACACAGCATGGGGAACCCTCCATTCCACCACAGGACAAATGGTGGAACCTTCTATCCACCACAGGACCAATCGAATAGTTTGAGTCAGCCTTTGATAAAATGCTTGTAATATGTCTCTTAAAAGTAATTTTGAGTAATTAGGTCAGTGTGGGGTTACATGGATAAAGGAACCCTGCAATCCACCACAGGACAAATGGTGGAACCTATAGTTTTTTGACCCAGGACCAATTCAGAAACTGTTTGGGATGATTGAGTTGATGGTGGAAATACCTTCCAAAAGTCATTCTGTGCGTTACCCGGGGCGTATAGGGTCACACAGCATGGGGAACCCTCCATTCCACCACAGGACAAATGGTGGAACCTTCTATCCACCACAGGACCAATCGAATAGTTTGAGTCAGCCTTTGATAAAATGCTTGTAATATGTCTCTTAAAAGTAATTTTGAGTAATTAGGTCAGTGTGGGGTTACATGGATAAGGAACCCTGCAATCCACCACTGGGCAAATGGTGGAACCTATAGTTTTTTGACCCAGGACCAATTCAGAAACTGGTTGAGATGATTGAGATGATGGTGGAAATACCTTCCAAAAGTCATTCTGTGCGTTACCCGGGGCGTATAGGGTCACACAGCATGGGGAACCCTCCATTCCACCACAGGACAAATGGTGGAACCTTCTATCCACCACAGGACCAATCGAATAGTTTGAGTCAGCCTTTGATAAAATGCTTGTAATATGTCTCTTAAAAGTAATTTTGAGTAATTAGGTCAGTGTGGGGTTACATGGATAAGGAACCCTGCAATCCACCACAGGACAAATGGTGGAACCTATAGTTTTTTGACCCAGGACCAATTCAGAAACTGGTTGAGATGATTGAGATGATGGTGGAAATACCTTCCAAAAGTCATTCTGTGCATTACCCGGGGCGTATAGGGTCACACAGCATGGGGAACCCTCCATTCCACCACAGGACAAATGGTGGAACCTTCTATCCACCACAGGTCCAATCGAATAGTTTGAGTCAGCTTTTGATAAAATGCTTGTAATATGTCTCTTAAAAGTAATTTTGAGTAATTAGGTCAGTGTGGGGTTACATGGATAAAGGAACCCTGCAATCCACCACAGGACAAATGGTGGAACCTATAGTTTTTTGACCCAGGACCAATTCAGAAACTGGTTGAGATGATTGAGATGATGGTGGAAATACCTTCCAAAAGTCATTCTGTGCGTTACCCGGGGCGTATAGGGTCACACAGCATGGGGAACCCTCCATTCCACCACAGGACAAATGGTGGAACCTTTTATCCACCACAGGACCAATCGAATAGTTTGAGTCAGCTTTTGATAAAATGCTTGTAATATGTCTCTTAAAAGTCATTTTGAGTAATTAGGTCAGTGTGGGGTTACATGGATGAAGGAACCCTGCAAGCCACCACAGGACAAATGGGCGAACCTACAGTTTTTTGACCCAGGACCAATTCAGAAACTGGTTGAGATGATTGAGATGATGGTGGAAATACCTTCCAAAAGTCATTCTGTGCGTTACCCGGGGCGTATAGGGTCACACAGCATGGGGAACCCTCCATTCCACCACAGGACAAATGGTGGAACCTTCTATCCACCACAGGACCAATCGAATAGTTTGAGTCAGCCTTTGATAAAATGCTTGTAATATGTCTCTTAAAAGTAATTTTGAGTAATTAGGTCAGTGTGGGGTTACATGGATGAAGGAACCCTGCAATCCACCACAGGACAAATGGTGGAACCTATAGTTTTTTGACCCAGGACCAATTCAGAAACTCGTTGAGATGAATAAGATGATGGTGGAAATACCTTCCAAAAGTCATTCTGTGCGTTACCCGGGGCGTATAGGGTCACACAGCATGGGGAACCCTCCATTCCACCACAGGACAAATGGTGGAACCTTCTATCCACCACAGGACCAATCGAATAGTTTGAGTCAGCTTTTGATAAAATGTTTCTTAAAAGTAATTTTGAGTAACTAGGTCAGTGTGAGGTTACATGGATGAAGGAACCCTGCAATCCACCACAGGATAAATGGTGGAACCTATAGTTTTTTGACCCTGGATCAACTCAGCAACTGGTTGACAGTAGCAAATGCGGGGGGGGGGCGTTCTGTGGGTTCAAACCCCCTTGGACCCAAGCCAAAAAGTCTCATAGACAACTAATACTCGCACGTGCATAAAAAATCCTCGAGGACTAACACGCATGTGACCTTGCACTCACGTATGGTGTTTTACGCCTCTGCGGCACCTTAATGGGCTATATCGAACACTCACGTATGGTAGTCGTATACATTGTAGTTCTGCTCACAAAGTAGTTTCAAAGTTCTCTTTGGTTTCTTATTTGAAGAGGATAGTTGGTGATGCTAAAGTGCACCAAAATTTAAAGGCACACACTAGTACTCTTGATGCTACACTGTATTAATAGAGAGGCTTTGCTGTACATTTCTGTGTGAAAGTGCTGTCTTATTACATTGTTGTCATGACAGCTTACACGCCCACAGGACCTGAAAATGTGTCGCAAAACCTCTTTAATTTCTGATGAAACATCAAAAAATACCCTGCCGCATATGCTTCAGCCCTTTGGGCTTCGCCTCCTTTGTAGTCCCATCACTCAGCCTGAACCCCCCCCTTCCAAAATTCCTGGATCCGCCCCTGCAGGTGTATGAAATTTGCCAAAACCTATTGTCATGTTCTTAATTTTCTTTCATCTCTATATCCAAAGGGTTCATTAATTCATTGAAACAACAATATTCTTGTGCTTGTTTTAACATCATTGAATTATTCGTGTTCGAAGGTTGACTTCAAAAAATTGAGTCAAATTTGAAGCTTCCTGATCTGGGATGTTGTAACTTCCCCTTAGCACATGTCTATTGAATCTTTTTTGCCATTAAGATCTAGTATAACATATACTTAGTTGTTTTGGAGCCTTTAATGCTTGTGAAAAGCTCTGATTTTAACCTGGATTGGCTGGAACACAGTAAATCGGATCAATAGACTATGAACTAATATATGTTGGTGACTGATACCTGGTGGTAGAATACAAAAATTACTTTGTCGCACGCGTCACGCACACAAAAATATTGATCATATTCAAATTTTTGTTTTATAAATGGTGGAGCCATGACACTAATATTACCTGTTGTGACAATTACCACGTTATTTTAGCAGTTTGTACTTGTTTCATGAACCAGCCGATAATATAATTGCATATATAAAGGCAATATCAAATCAAAAAACACCCTTTTCATTCGAAATGGTCATACTTTTCATTCAGTTATGACATATAACATCAAATAAAATAGATTCTAAGCAAAACCAGCATTTTTTGCAATTTCATGTGACATCGTTACTCAAAAATCAGGATTTAAAAAAGGGCCAAAAATCATGCTTCTTTCAACTTTTGCTGAGTTTTAATTGCAAACTTGAAAAACGCATAGCTATGAAAACGATAATAATACTCACTTCGTTGGCACTTATTTGGTATGAATTTGAAGTCAACATCCAGACCCATAACATAAGACAGTTGAAATCGTTTTAAAGGAACAAATATGTCTATGATGGAAATTCAATAACGTTTTTGAAAAAATATTATAGAAAAATAGTGTGTTTCTCACAATATATTTGGTGTACTGCAATGAAAATTGCCCTGAAGACTCTACAATATTTGCCCTATGTCATCATATAAAGAAATTTGATTTACTGTGATGATAAATTGACATTTAATTTAGTTTTCTTTTGTTGACATGGAAATAAAAACGTTTACATATTCGGTATTATTCTGCTATCATCAGTTTTTTCCACTGGTTGAGGCTCTGTGGCAAATAATTTTTCTGGAACTTAGATATGTTCTTAACAAAACTGCATGGTCATTTGATTAAAAAATACAGTATAAAATTTTGATGGTCATGTCACACTTTGGCTGCATTATGTTTGTACAGGCCATAAGCAAAAGTCTCCAAATTGCCCGCTTCATATATGCTCCTGAAAGATAATATAATAAGCTAATCAGTAGCAAAATAATTAGAAAAGTTATTTGGAGTGAAAATCTAAAAAGAAATGGCTTGAATTAAAAAAATGTGGAAAACAAAACCTCTCGAATATGGAACAAAATGATTGGTGGAAAAAATAATGTGGAAAAAAAAATTGACAAAAAAAGTGGAAAGGAAAATTTGGAGGGCAAACAAAATTCAAGGAATAGAGTTTGTGAAAAAACGGAGCAAGATTTGAAAGTAAAATTTTTAGAAAAAAAACAACCCAAAATATATATAATTGGCAAAAAGATGTGATTGTCAAAAAATATAAAGGGAAATGGGCAATCGAAAATTTTTTTAAAAATCTGGAGAATGAACAATATATCCATTTGGATTTGATTGTTAGGAGGGGCCTTCATATATTAATGGAGGGGGGGGGGTTGTTGGAGTTTTTTTTTCATGGTAACAATGGCAGTAATTAGGGGGGGCTGGTTGGTCTAGTGGTAGCGTGCTGAACTGCAAATCACTGGATCCAGGGTTCGAATCCAGTTCTTGCCGGATCACCTTGGCCTATGTTGGATGGCAGTTTAAATCATCCTTCGTCTCATTGCTGTGTCCTCCTCCTGCCCTTATTAGCCTACCAAGTGCTGAAATACAGGACGTAAAACCCCCATTCATCCATCCAAGCAGCAGTAATTAGACCTATTTATTTCAAATTTTTATCAAACAAAAAGTGTTTATTTTAGAATGCTCAAAAGTAATTGATTTATTTTACCAAGAACATGACAAATTGTTTATTTAAAAATAACATTCCTCCCCCTCACTGAGTTCTAATATGGTTGACCCTTAGTCATGATATTTGCATTAAAAACTGTCTACAAGTGGACCGCTGTTACATTGCAACTTCTTTTTCCAGCCTGGGCAGATCAGAACATAATGCTGTCATGTGTTGCCACCTACATGTAGTGACTGCTATTCCGCGAGCAGAGGCTCGCGGTCCACACCATTTCAATCTGAGGAACCGGGGCCTGTTTCTGAGTGTGCTGATGGCCTTTTCCGCTTCCTTAGAGAATGTGATTGCCAAGTCTGACTCTGCATGGTATACGTCAATGTTGAATAGAAATTTTGTGAATGTACAATGAAATTAGCACTATTTCTTGGGACAGCAATGCTGTAGCATACAAAATCAACTTTTGTGCCAGGTGGCAGCAGCATGCAGTTCTCAGTTTCACCAGACTGCATTACAAATTTAAATTGGGATCAAATTAAAGGATTGATGTATTTGTCATAGGCGTTAGGTTTTATTTATAATACTTTAGTTTTATTTTTGTTTTGATTCCACTGTTTGGTTCAGTTTTGCTGTTTGTGTTATGAGCTTTGTTAAACAATAAGGCTTTTTATACTCCCATAAGGTCCAATGTCGTGAGTTGGTAAAATTTCAGTTTTGGCCCAACGTAGACATACATTTCCAATCATATCTCAGCTTTCTGATAGAATTTGTGCATATATAATGGATCATATGTCCCCTTTGATATGTATAGCAGTAAATGTTTCCACCACTTAGAGCTTTTGATATATTAAATAAATAATAAATGATGACATATGGGGTCAGATTTTGGCGTCACGCTGGACACTACATGAAAAAAATGCATGTAAAACTTTAAAATACAAGCAAGTAAATTCAGATAGAGTAAAATTTGCAATTTGGTATTGTGCTCTGGTTAGTTGAGCATCTTATGAATAGGCCTACAGAAAAAATGCCATAATATGTTTTTGTATACATTAGAGATCTGCGCGGGCACCTTTTTCCTGCCCGCGACCGCCCCGCGCCCGCACTATCCTGCCCGCACCCGCCCCGCGCCCGCAGTCTCTGCCCGCGCCCGCAGCATGCAGCCCGCGCCCGCAGGATAATCTGCCCGCACCCGCCCCGCACCCGCATGCGGGCAACAGCGGGTACCCGCGCCCGCAGGTAACTGCCCGCATTACAACCCTGGATAATCTTAATTCATAAAAATATTTTAAAAACAATGATCCAGATTTATTGACTTAATCTCCATAAATGCATATATGTCAGTAAAAGACACATTACAGCTATATCATTATTTATGATGAAATAGCATACCAGACCAGTTTATGCAATCAAAATTCACTAATGACTCCATAATCAATCGGTTCAAAACATAATTATGTCATAACTGTTCATTCACATTCTGTCCATAGATACCCAATTATTAAGTTTTTTCATGAATAGGTAATAGTTTAAAAACTGATTTGTATCTCAATGGCTATGTAGAAACTACAATTACAAGAGATAAAGATTTCAAAATGGGTGCAAATAGCCCTTTGTTTTATGACCTCCTGGGGTGAGCTGGGAGATACCAGTATATGGTACAATACCAGTATCATTCTGTTACATAATTCCACATTTTGGCTAATTAATGAATGCATTTGATGATGTGTAGTGCTATCTTTCTGCGTTAATCTTCTGTATCTAATTAGTTCATTTTGTCAAAATAGGTTTTTTTTACTGAGTGCCTTACTTGAAGTTATTTAAATAATGGAAACAGGCTTAAATTGATAACAATAGATTGCCTAACAGGATCATACTGTTTCATACATATTAATATCAAAAATCAGTGATCAGATGGCAAACTTGATACACACATATGTAACTGTTACTGAGTGAAAGTTAATGAGTAGTATACAATACATTATGGTCTAAAACTGGCCAAACAATGCGGGCAGGCAGTGAAAGTGCCCGCGCATTACTGCCCGCACCCGCAAACCACCCGCAAAGGCCTGCCCGCACCCGCCCCGCGCCCGCAATCTTCTACCCGCGCCCGCCCCGCGCCCGCACTGACTACCCGCGGGTACCCACGGGCACCTTGCGGGTGCGGGTACCCGCTGCCCGCGCGGGCATACCCGCCTCGCGCATTTCTCTAGTATACATGTCAGAATGACACCTTTTGTAGTATGAGGTTGTTGTGTCACAAGCAAAGCCAAAATGGACAATATGATTTTTGATGCATTAGATAAACCATTCATGTATTTTATTTTTTCAATATTTATACATTGGTGTTTTGCTCATGACCTGGTCTGTCAGGAAAAAGTAACAACACTTTGCAGCAACTCTTGTACTGGAGATGAGAGGGCTAAAGTGCGACTGACGAAAAATTGACACCCTCTTTTTTTGGAGAATTATGTTGGTCCTCCCATGTTGAGATGCTGTCTGATTATGGCTCATAGTGGAAATGTTACTTTTCTGGCCAGTTTCTAGTTGCTCATGAGCTTGGCTTTCCGTCGCTGTACATATAAAAAATGGTTGTAACTCTAATCTATCATGGTATTACAGCCCTGTTTTTGAGACTAACGAAAAATTGACACTCTCAAATCTTGTGAAATTTATGACACACCTCTCTTTTATAGGTGCTTTATGTAATGTTCAAGGTGTGCTGGAATGCTCATTATCTTGATATTTCCTTGTTGCTCATGTTTCTGGCGATTCATTCATGTATAATATGTGGTTATAAGTCAAACCTATTCATGTATTAGAGCCCTGTCTTTGAGACTGACAACAAAAATCGACATTCTTACCGATAGTGAAATGTTATGTCTTGACTGCTTTTGTTCAGATGCTTGTGGAAAAAGGATTGTTGCTAGAATGGCCATTACCTTCATATCATTTTTTTGCTCAGGACCATGGCTTTCCAGCTCTATACACAATATGGTTGTAAGTAGAACCTATTTTTGTATTAGAGCCCTGCCATTGAGACTGATAATGATAATGAATGCAGCAGGTTCTTGTTCTGCAATACCTGCCAAAAGCCTTGAAATCGGTTAAATAAGGGGAAATATTTCAAATCCTAGAATTTTTGTATAAAGGATATCATTTTCTGGAATTTGTGTAAATTTCATGGTGATATCTTTAACACTTTACCCTACAAGTCCATTAGATATAAGTAAGAACAGTTTCGCGAAACTGCATTTGAAGTTTGTAAATCCTTCATATTTATATTCAAATATAACGGCACTATCTTGCCTTGTTAGCTTAAAAATGCATTTACAACCAAACACTTTTGCATTTTGGAATCTACTGATATATAGGGAACATGTATTTCCACCATCATCTGCATCATTTCAGCCCATTTCTGAATTGGTCCTGGGTTGCAAAATTTAGGTTCCACCATTTGTCCTGTGGTGGAATGGAGGGTTCCACTGGCTCTGTGACCCTATACAACCCAGGTAAGGCACAAAATGACTTTAGGTAGGTATTTCCACCATCATCTGCATCATTTCAACCCATTTTTAAATTGGTCCTGGGTCGAAAAATTAGGTTCCACCATTTGTCCTGTGGTGGAATGGAGGGTTCCACTGGCTCTGTGACCCTATACACACCAGGTAAGGCACAAAATGACTTTTGGTAGGTATTTTCACCATCATCTGCATCATTTCAACCCATTTCTGAATTGGTCCTGGGTTGCAAAAATTAGGTTCCACCATTTGTCCTGTGGTGGAATGGAGGGTTCCACAGGCTCTGTGACCCTATACACCCCAGGTATGGCACAAAATGACTTTAGGTAGGTATTTCCACCATCATCTGCATCATTTCAACCCATTTTTAAATTGGTCCTGGGTCGAAAAATTAGGTTCCACCATTTGTCCTGTGGTGGAATGGAGGGTTCCACTGGCTCTGTGACCCTATACACCCCAGGTAAGGCACAAAATGACTTTTGGTAGGTATTTCCACCATCATCTGCATCATTTCATCCCATTTCTGAATTGGTCCTGGGTTGCAAAAAATTAGGTTCCACCATTTGTCCTGTGGTGGAATGGAGGGTTCCACAGGCTCTGTGACCCTATACACCCAAGGTAAGGCACAAAATGACTTTAGGTAGGTATTTCCACCATCATCTGCATCATTTCAACCCATTTCTGAATTGGTCCTGGGTTGCAAAAATTAGGTTCCACCATTTGTCCTGTGGTGGATTGCAGGGTTCCTTCACCCATTTAATCCCATACTAACCTAATTAATCATAATGACATTTAAGAGACATATTACAGGCATTTTGTCAAAAGCTCACTCTAACTATTCAATTTGTCCTGTGGTGGATGAAAGGTTCCACCATTTGTCCTGTGGTGGAATCAGGGCCGTGCAGAGCCTGCAGTAGGCCCAGGCCAAAATGAAAAAAGTAGGCCCCCCTTCAGCGGCTTCTGGTTAACAAATTATGACCAACTTAAATATTTCATTTTATTTATTTATTTAGTTCAACCCCGAAAAATGAGGAAAAAACAATTGTACAGAGCAAAATGATAGTAAATTGATTGATATACTTTCCGGAGGCATAAAAACAAACCCAGGGCCATTACATGGGGTGATTTGCAGCTTTTCCTATCTCGCCCATGTTAGTTTTTGGTGCAGTGGGGGAGGGGGAGAGTGCATGGGATGTACACCGTTGAACTAATCATATTTCTCTTTTTAAAATGATAAATTTAATGTATTCACACAAGACTAGTTGAAATTTACTCACTCCAGGTTAAAATCTAAATTTCAAAGCCCTTATATAAAAGATCACCTTAGATTTTGAATTACCAGCGTACATTTAATAAATTCTACCAAATGAAGCTAGCTGACAACTGACAAGGTGCAATTATTATGAAGAATGCAATAGACTTTCTATTTTTGATCTAATCTTACAAAAATTACCAAACTGCTAATGGATACTTAATATAAAAAGTTCAAGATCACTGAAGATTTTACCTGGGCCAATTAAGATACACCAAAGTACAATTAACAGATTTATGAGTGATAAAAACAATAGTTGCAAAATCTTTGCAATAAAAATGTGAAATTTCAATACAGACTGAGATTCTAACTGATACTTTCAGAGCTTACAGCCTTTCACAAATCTCAAGAAAAAATTTAGACAAGTATTTCTGACACAATTAAGTCAGGCACTGCCTTGCAAACTAATCAGCGAATCTTAAAATTTATCTAGTGAAAGCTTTTATTTCTTCTTTCGAAAAAAATCTTCAGTCAGATTTGAAAATTCAAATGATTTTGCAATATAACTGTTGATTTACAGAGTAGTGAGGTGAGGAGACATTCGTTCCCTATCATTGAACAAAAGTAAGACACTATTCATATCAGAACATTAAAACTATGTTCATTTGATGCAACAGTTGCCAGGACTGACAAAAATATTCAGGGCATCTTGGATTTGGGAAGATGTTACCAAATTTCAAGTAAAGAATTTCCTCATGGATATTCTTCAGGCTGACCAAACTAACTAAAAGTTCACTGAAGAATCTTTTCAGCAGCAGAATTTCACCCTCCAGATCTTGTGAAAAAAACATCTCGTAATTGATTGATATTGTCTCTTTTTACAACTAGCGCATGTGGAACCTCAATATCCTACGAACAGATTGACCTCAACACTGCTCAATGACAAATAAAGCATTACTCTTTGTTTCTCATCTTGCATCTTAGATGGACAGGAACATACAAATCTTGGGGTAGACTGGCCTATTTGGCAAAGTGGCAGCTGTTACAAGCCCATTCACTCAGGGGGCCCCTGCAAGATGCCAAAAAGATGTAAAAATTAAGAAAAACTGTCAATGAGAAACTTTGGATTGTGTGGTACCTGCTGACACTGGATCCTGAAGCAGGACCTGGAACAAAAATCAAACTTCAAGATGGGGGCCCCAAATTGCTCAATGGAAGAGGGTCTAGTATTGTACAATTGGAGGCCAAACGGTTCACCCTGACAACTATTTCACGAAATACCAACCGATAGAAATCACAGAGAAAAATAGACCATAAACGAGGCATCCAAGATTCACTAAGAACAAGATGTAAAACCAATATGGAAAAAAAGCGATCAATTAAAATTTTTTACCTTACACAGCAAAATAATTATTATGTAAATTTTAAATTGCCGACAGTAGAGATGTGAGGGCCCACCAACTTATTTTGCTTCAGAGTCCAAAATGGCAAAAGTCTAACCCTGTACAAATCGAGTACAATCTCATTTTCGCAACGCGCGATTAACCTTACTTTGGAAGTAGGCCCCCTGAAATTTGGGGGCCCCTGCCATTTGGCCCCCCTGGCCCCCCCTCTGCTCAGGCCTGGGTCGAATGGAGGGTTCCACAGGCTCTGTGACCCTATACACCCCAGGTAAGGCACAAAATGACTTTAGGTAGGTATTTCCACCATCATCTGCATCATTTCAACCCATTTTTAAATTGGTCCTGGGTCGAAAAATTAGGTTCCACCATTTGTCCTGTGGTGGAATGGAGGGTTCCACAGGCTCTGTGACCCTATACACACAAGGTAAGGCACAAAATGACTTTTCGTAGGTATTTCCACCATCATCTGCATCATTTCAACCCATTTCTGAATTGGACCTGGGTTGCAAAAATTAGGTTCCACCATTTGTCCTGTGGTGGAATGGAGGGTTCCACAGGCTCTGTGACCCTATACACACCAGGTAAGGCACAAAATGACTTTTGGTAGGTATTTTCACCATCATCTGCATCATTTCAACCCATTTCTGAATTGGTCCTGGGTTGCAAAAATTAGGTTCCACCATTTGTCCTGTGGTGGATTGCAGGGTTCCTACACCCATTAATCCCATACTAACCTAATTAATCATAATGACATTTAAGAGACATATTACAGGCATTTTATCAAAAGCTCACTCTAACTATTCAATTTGTCCTGTGGTGGATGAAAGGTTCCACCATTTGTCCTGTGGTGGAATGGAGGGTTCCACAGGCTCTGTGACCCTATACACCCCCGGTAAGGCACAAAATGACTTTTGGTAGGTATTTCCACCATCATCTGCATCATTTCATCCCATTTCTGAATTGGTCCTGGGTTGCAAAAAATTAGGTTCCACCATTTGTCCTGTGGTGGAATGGAGGGTTCCACAGGCTCTGTGACCCTATACACCCAAGGTAAGGCACAAAATGACTTTAGGTAGGTATTTCCACCATCATCTGCATCATTTCAACCCATTTCTGAATTGGTCCTGGGTTGCAAAAATTAGGTTCCACCATTTGTCCTGTGGTGGAATGGAGGGTTCCACAGGCTCTGTGACCCTATACACCCCAGGTATGGCACAAAATGACTTTAGGTAGGTATTTCCACCATCATCTGTATCATTTCAACCCATTTCTGAATTGGTCCTGGGTTGCAAAAATTAGGTTCCACCATTTGTCCTGTGGTGGATTGCAGGGTTCCTTCACCCATTTAATCCCATACTAACCTAATTAATCATAATGACATTTAAGAGACATATTACAGGCATTTTATCAAAAGCTCACTCTAACTATTCAATTTGTCCTGTGGTGGATGAAAGGTTCCACCATTTGTCCTGTGGTGGAATGGAGGGTTCCACAGGCTCTGTGACCCTATACACCCCAGGTAAGGCACAAAATGACTTTGGGTAGGTATTTCCACCATCATCTGCATCATTTCAACCCATTTTTAAATTGGTCCTGGGTTGCAAAAATTAGGTTCCACCATTTGTCCTGTGGTGGAATGGAGGGTTCCACAGGCTCTGTGACCCTATACACCCAAAGTAAGGCACAAAATGACTTTAGGTAGGTATTTCCACCATCATCTGCATCATTTCAACCCATTTTTAAATTGGTCCTGGGTCGAAAAATTAGGTTCCTTCATTTGTCCTGTGGTGGAATGGAGGGTTCCACTGGCTCTGTGACCCTATACACCCCAGGTAAGGCACAAAATGACTTTAGGTAGGTATTTCCACCATCATCTGCATCATTTCATCCCATTTCTGAATTGGTCCTGGGTTGCAGAAAATTAGGTTCCACCATTTGTCCTGTGGTGGAATGGAGGGTTCCACAGGCTCTGTGACCCTATACACCCAAGGTAAGGCACAAAATGACTTTAGGTAGGTATTTCCACCATCATCTGCATCATTTCAACCCATTTCTGAATTGGTCCTGGGTTGCAAAAATTAGGTTCCACCATTTGTCCTGTGGTGGATTGCAGGGTTCCTTCACCCATTTAATCCCATACTAACCTAATTAATCATAATGACATTTAAGAGACATATTACAGGCATTTTGTCAAAATCTCACTCTAACTATTCAATTTGTCCTGTGGTGGATGAAAGGTTCCACCATTTGTCCTGTGGTGGAATGGAGGGTTCCACAGGCTCTGTGACCCTATACACCCCAGGTAAGGCACAAAATGACTTTAGGTAGGTATTTCCACCATCATCTGCATCATTTCAACCCATTTTTAAATTGGTCCTGGGTCGAAAAATTAGGTTCCACCATTTGTCCTGTGGTGGAATGGAGGGTTCCACAGGCTCTGTGACTCTATACACACCAGGTAAGGCACAAAATGACTTTTCGTAGGTATTTCCACCATCATCTGCATCATTTCAACCCATTTCTGAATTGGTCCTGGGTTGCAAAAATTAGGTTCCACCATTTGTCCTGTGGTGGAATGGAGGGTTCCACAGGCTCTGTGACCCTATACACCCAAGGTAAGGCACAAAATGACTTTAGGTAGGTATTTCCACCATCATCTGCATCATTTCAACCCATTTCTGAATTGGTCCTGGGTTGCAAAAATTAGGTTCCACCATTTGTCCTGTGGTGGATTTGCAGGGTTCCTTCACCCATTTAATCCCATACTAACCTAATTAATCATAATGACATTTAGAGACATATTACAGGCATTTTATCAAAAGCTCACTCTAACTATTCAATTTGTCCTGTGGTGGATGAAAGGTTCCACCATTTGTCCTGTGGTGGAATGGAGGGTTCCACAGGCTCTGTGACCCTATACACCCCAGGTAAGGCACAAAATGACTTTAGGTAGGTATTTCCACCATCATCTGCATCATTTCAACCCATTTTTAAATTGGTCCTGGGTTGAAAAATTAGGTTCCACCATTTGTCCTGTGGTGGATAGGTCGCGGCGCCGACCTCTATCCTTCCGTGAGCTTTCAAGGTGTCTTTGAAGAGCTCACAGATATATCACAGTGAGGTCAAATTGTTGACTGGGTATGACACCGATGTAACAGTTCATTCAACAGAATTTTAGCAATATGATGACTGGTTGAACTTGGTATCTCTTGCATATGCCCTTCATCGTGCTCTTGGTACAAACATCCATCACTCCTCTTAATTAGGTGAAGGATAACTCCTCCAATGACAAGGACAGTTTGTTCCATGGTGCTAATCAATTCTTGTGAGCAGCCTGGTTTCTCTTCAATGTCAAGTTGGTTTTGGATGGCACAACAGCTATCAATTGCAATATTTACAAACTTTACCAGGACATCATTTGTTATAAAAAAATCTGGATAGTGGACAGCAGTCTTCCTGGAGATGTATTCCATAATCATGAGGTCAGGAAAATGCAAATGGTTCCCGAAATATACCAAACGGTCCAGCCAATGTCGGAAGAGTAAATTGAAATGATGTTTAATAAACAGGCCCTGCTGATATTCTCCACCTAGCCACATTTCTGAAATAAAAAATTAACAAAAACAATTGTATAAATCACTGCAAACCACAATATTTCGTTTTTGGTAATTCCTGTTTAATAAACAAACATGTTATGTATGCATGTTAAATAGTTAATGGCTTATTCCAACATGTCAAGTCAAGCATGATGTAGTCAACAACATTCATCAGGTACCA
Organism: Platynereis dumerilii; assembly: GCA_026936325.1. NCBI lineage: Eukaryota > Metazoa > Annelida > Polychaeta > Phyllodocida > Nereididae > Platynereis > Platynereis dumerilii. The sequence continues at coordinate 26,075,532 of JAPTHN010000009.1, read as the reverse complement.
CTTTTAAGTTTTTTGTGAAATAGGAACATTTATTGGAAGAATGTCCAAGATACATTTGTCAAGCAAGCAGGGGCGGACTGGCGGTATTCGGGCCCCATGTCTTTACCCCCCCCCCCAGTCCCTACCATCAGCATAATTTAAAACGAGAAAAGCAAAAGAACTTTTATGAGAATGGGGCCCCCAAAATGAGAGGGTCCTGTCCTCTTTTGTTCATCGGGTTGCATCAAACAACATAAACTTGGAAAAGTTTCGCTCTTTGGCTTTTTACTTGACATTTAATTTTTTTCGCAAAGATGAATGGGCCCGTGGCAGCTGCCACTCTGCCACATAGGCCAGTCTGCCCTACATTGCCTGCAAGTAAGCTATTTTTGAGATGATCCTTCTTCTTTCTTTTCTATCACACCAAAATGTACCTAGAGCCATTTGTAAACCCCCTTCTTTTTGCACATGGTGGTCGAAGGCATTTTTGTAAATATAATTTAGATACCATGAATATAATTTACTTGAAAAATTATATTCTACTCATTGGTATTAAGAGGGAGACCAATTTTAATATCTGGGGGAGGGGTTTGAGTGGTATTAAGGGCATAACCAATTTTAACATCAGTTGGAGTTCTTTTTTAAATAAATAATTTCAATTTTGGTAAAGTAAATAAATTTTTTTCTGGCCATTCTTGAAATAAATATTTTCTGTCTGGTGTTTTTCTTAACAAGGTGTTGATTTTGGAATGAATATTCGAGGACCTTGCGCACTTGAAATAAATAAATATTGTCATTGTTTCATGAAATAAATAATTTTCCGAGGAGGACAACTCCATGCCCCCCCTTCTTAGATTGTCACCCCTCTATCCACAGTTTACATAGTGTTCGACAAGCCTCATAACACTCACCACGTTTTTGTGATGTAATAAATAAAATGTTATCCATAACAAATATATATATAATTCAAAGTACGAAAGTAGCCTAATCAAAGAATTTGAATAACTATTTGAATGTTTCATTGTTCTGCGTTAGTTGCTTAAATAATTCTCTTTCTAAAAAACTGTAAAAATTATCTATATCACACATTTTTCAGGCAAAAGGATTTAAGTGGCAAAGAACTTCAGTGGTTTTAGAGACAGTTGGCAGAGTATATGCTACCAAACCATAAATTGGCTGGATGGGTACTTCAGTATTGTGAACACCATAAAGAGCTAAATATTACTTTATTATATACTGTAATAACTTCATTAAAGTTAACTAACCTTTGGCAATGAAATGTGGAGCTATGTCGAAGTGGTATTCTCTGCTTATTCGTTCGATGGCTAATAGGCACATCAAAGTAAACAGGAATTCATCATCACCATAACTCTCAACTTCATAAGCTGTTTCCCATTCTTTTATAAAACCAAAACATTCAAGAGGCCCCAAAACTTTTCTTGGAATTCTATGAACTTCTCTTAGAAGGACAGCCTTGCGAAATAACTCCATGTCTTGTGGTGCTCTCAGAGCTGCACATTCATACGCATTGATGATTTGTATCTCTGAGAAGTCATATTTCTCAATAAGAGCCATTGTTAAAACATGATCTTGAGTGGAAGCGTATTCCAATGCAGTTAGACCTACATTGTCTTTTATGTAGACATCTGCTCCACTTCTTAGAAGTATCTGAACAAAATGTCTGTTCCCAAATTTTGCAGCGTAGTGCAAAGGTGACTTTCCATGGTCATCGCAAATGTTTACACCAGCTCCATGGTAGCTCATGGTCTAAGAGTGTTCTCACTAGTTCTGTCTTTGGTTTGGTGTAAGCTGCAGTGTAGTCATCGAGGCAAAATTCATCCAAGAGACTAGTCCCATCGAAAGTGGTACACGCGATATGCAAGGCAGTTTGACCTGTTGCTGTTCTTTGGTTGACATGGGCTCTTGCTGATAACAGCGACTCAACTGTATTTTTGCTCTCTACGGACACGGCAGCAGCAACATATGGAGCAAAGACACCATCCAAAGCGCCATATCCACCATGTGAAGAACCATATTGTGTAATTATCCCTTCACCACCCAGGCCTGTCCAATGGAAAAAATGGATATTGCCAGTTGCTGAGACGTCCGCTCCACCAGCCAACAGAATATCCACTACATCGGTTATACCTGAAACAATAATTCACATTATTTGACTTCAATCCAACATTATAGTATTAGCCGACACTTACTCTAGACTTACTAGCATAATGCTTTTCTTTTTTCTTTTTTTTTATTCTAGAAAGTTGCTTCTATATTTTAAATATTTTCATGTGGCTCCGTGTTACAGTGGGTAGCATCCCCACCTTACATCCCTCACTTTGCAATGATCCTCATGGACAACAACAAGAGGAACAGCCCAAGAGGTATTATTTTGTGATCCACCATCCATAATACAAATATGATCCATCATCCCTAATTTAAATATGATCCACTATCCTTGATTTACATATTTTATTTATTTGTGGCACTACTCCAGATCACACATGAGGTCACAATAACGACACATGACATCACAACAGCAGCACATGAGGTCACAATAGCAGCTTACACTCTGCCATATTTAGAAGTGCTTCCCAACATGCCTGATGTTCAGTGTCCCAATGAGCCCGATATGACTTTTACACCAAAATGCTAATTTCTCAGGCACCAGTGAGTGTGTTTATCAAGATAGAAATTCATAGCTGGTCTTAACTATGTATAAAATTCAAAAAAGCATTGAGAAAGCCTCATTGTTCATGGTTTTTCCAGAGAATGGTTTGAATTGAACCCCTCTGAATTTAGTTGAGTAGTAGGAAAACAAACTTTTTCTTGCCATACGTTTGTATGGGGCTGTTATTTGATGATAAAGGGATAGAAGAATCAGGATTGGAATTTGCAAGATTCAACGGCACTACAAAATCAAAAACATTGTAAGGAACCAAGAAAACCCCACTGTCCCATTGTGCCCAATGTCCCAATGCTCCCCGGTTCCCCCTACTAACCTCTCCTGCACGCCTCTATCAAAAGGGTGGACACTTCTTACTGCCTGTCATCTGTCCATCTAACATTTGCCAATTCTGGATGATCCGACAAAATCTTCCTGGCCTCCTCATCGTAGGACCATCTGTCAATTGCAGACAGGAGATCCATATCACACAGCAGCATGATAGCAGCGGGACTTATTCCATCCAATTTTGCAAAATACTGCGAAGTCATCAGCACCTGATTTCGGTTCCCTAATATATCTGTTCCATCTGGTTCTTTTCTTCATCATGTAATGGATAGGTCTGCCAGAATTTAAAGAGTTAGTTGATACTGTGATACAACTTTATGTCAAGTTTGGCAATGATAGTAGCAGCAGTTATTTTTAAATAGCCTGTCAAAGATGATTTTGAACACTGCCAAAGTCATGGCTGGGCTATGACACTTTGAACCGGTCATGGGAGGGTTATTACAGTGTCAGGGTGAGTGTGATGTGAGCTAAACATATTGCTTGTCTTGACGATGGAAATTTCCTTGACTGTATAGCAAAGGCCACCTCTGCTGTATATCATTTGCTTGTCTTCTGATTTTTCAATTTTCCAGATATGCCATCGCGAATTGTTGTATTTAAGTTTAAACAATCACTAAATACGAGTAATTTGATCAGAATCAAAACAATTAAAGACAAAATATGCAGTAAAAAATACATGAATCATGCATGATAATATTGAAGTTTAAAATAAAGAGTGATATTGCAAATTGACACATAGTTCCAAGACACAAAAAATTTGACACACAGTTCTTCTAAGACACACAAATAATTGACGTATATTTCTAAGACATGTAAAAACTTCTAAGATGCACAAATTACAAATCATTCAATGTAAATCTACAAATTTGACCAAACCCTTTGGCAACACACTTGAGTATGGGATTTTTAAACCGACAATCCTTTTGGCAGTAATGCATTTCAATGTTAAAGTGTAGTCATACTTTGCCAATAAATCCTTGAATAGGACAAATAAATTGTCTGGATTGAATCCACGGTCTTTAGTGTTTTGGAGCACACCAAGATTTTTAGTGTTTTGGAGCATATCAATAGGATACTTCCCTAGCTTATTCTTGGCATGAGGGTACGATCCATTCTCAAGCAAGAGCTGAACAATTGCTTCCGATACATTAATTGTTTGCTTCATTATAAAGTCATTTTTGAAACCATGCTGTACCAAGAAGTTGATTTCGTTCATAACATCAGACAGGACGACATGGAGTATGGTGCTGCCTTGGTCATCGACAGCATTTAAGTCACACTGTGCATCAATGGTCATTTTCATGAATTGGTAATTGTACCTGAGGCATTTTTTTGTCAAATCATAGAAAAGCATTGGCTTATATTTTCCTTTGAAAAGGATATTAATCACTGGTGAACTATGCCCAGTAGAAGGGGCAGACACCCTGGGACACCGATGTAACAGTTCATTCAACAGAATTTTAGCAATTTGATGATTGATTGTACTTGGTATCTCTTGCCAATGCTGTTCATCATGCTCTTGGAGCAAATGTTCATCACTCCTCTTAATTAGGTGAAGGATCACTCCTCCAATGACAAGCAAAGTTTGTTCCATTGCGCTTGTCAATTCTTGTATGCAGCCTGGTTTCCTTTCGATGTCAAGTTGGTTTTGAATTTTACAACAACTATCAATTGCAATATTTACAAACTTTACCAGGACATCATTTGTTATAAAAACATCTGGATAGTGGACAGCAGTCTTCATGGAGATGTATCCCATAATCATGAGGTCAGGAAAATGCAAATGGTTCCCAAAATGTACAAAGCGATCCAGCCAATGTCGGAATAGTGAATTGAAATGATGTTTAATAAACAGGCCCTGCTGATATTCTCCACCATGCCAAATTTCTGGAAGAAAAAAAGAATAACAATCGCATTAAAGCTCTGAATTTTGATAATTCCTGTTTAATAAACAAACATTTTATGCATGTTAGCTAAATAGTTAGTGGCTTCTTCTAACATATCAAGTGAAGCATGACAGAGTCAACTGCATTCATCAGGTACCACATAAAGTTTTCTTTGAAATAGGCACATTTATTGCGAGAATGTCCAAGATTATATATTTGCCAAGCGAGCTACTTTTGAAATGCTGTTTCTTCTTTTTTTTCCCTCACACTAACATTTACTTTTCCTCATACACATGGTGGTCGTAGGCTAGTTTTATAAATATAATTTAGATACCAAAAATATCAAATATTTGGAACATTATATTCTATTCACGCGTAGTCAGGGGGAGACCATTTAATATCAAGGGGGGGTTGGAGTTTCTTTGAAATAAATAATTACTTGCTTAGTTTTTGTGAAAGAAATAAATTCTTTCTGGCCATTCTTGAAATAAGTAATTTCTGGTGGGGGTTTTTCAGCAACTTTGTGTGCTTGAAATTAATAATTACTCCCACTTTTTTTGTGAAATAAATAATTTCCCGCAGAGGAAAACTCCAACCACTCCTGATTATTAAATGGTCACCCCCTACATCCTCTGCCCACAGTTAAGTAAGGTGTTCCACAAGCCTGATAACACTCACTACGTTTTTGTGAAGTAATAAATAAAATATTACCCATAACAAACATAATTCACAGTATGAAAATACCCAAAGCAATTGAGTGACTGTATGAATGACTCTTTGAATGTTTAATTGTTGTGTATTAGTTACTTCAATTATTATCTGTGTAGAAAACTGTAATGATTATCTAAATCATGTATTTTGCAGGCTGGAAAAACAAAAACAGGTCAAAGAGTTCAAGTGTCAAAGATCTTCAGGGGCTTTAGAAAGAGTTGGCAGAGTAAATGCAACCAAACCATACATTGGCAGGATGGGTACTTCAGTATTATGAACATCATGAAGAGCCAAATGTTGCTTTATCATGAAATAATTTCATGAAAGTTAACTAACCTTTGGCAATGAAATGTGGAGCTATGTCGACGTGGTATTCTCTGCTGATTCGTTCGATGGCTAATAGGCATGTCAAAGTAAACAGGAATTCATCATCACCATAACTCTCAACTTCCTCAGCTGTTTCCCATTCTTTTATAAAACCAAAACATTCGAGAGGCTCCAAGACTTTTTTTGGAATTCTATGAACCTCTCTGAGAAGGATAGCCCTTCGGAATAATTCCATGTCTTGTGGTGCTCTGAAAGCTGCACATTCATACGCATTGATGATTTGCATCTGTGAGAAATCATATTTCTCAATAAGAGCCATTGGTAAGAGATGATCTTGAGTGGAGGCATATTCCAATGCAGTTAGACCTGCATTGTCTTTTAGGTAGACATCTGCTCCACTTCTTAGAAGTATCTGAACAAAATATCTGTTTCCGAATTTAGCTGCATAATGTAAAGGTGATTTTCCATGGTCATCGCAAATGTTTACATCAGCTCCATGGTCTATCAGTGTTCTCACTGGCTCGGTTTTAGGTTCGGCGTAAGCTGCAGTGTTGTCATCGAGGCAAAATTCATCGGACCGACCGCTCCCATCAAACGTAGTACAAGCAATGTGCAAGGCAGTTTGACCTATTCCCGTTCTTTGGTTGACATCGGCTCCTGCTGATAACAGTGACTCAATTGTATCTTTCCTCTCCACCGACACAGCAGCAGCAACATATAGTGCAAAGACACCGTCCAAAGTGCCATATCCACCCCGTGAAGAACCATATTGTGTAATTATCCCTTCACTATCCAGGCCTGTCCAGTGGAAAAAATGGATATTGCCAGTTGCTGAGACGTCCGCTCCACCAGCCAACAGAATATCCACTACATCCGTTATATCTGAAACAGTAAGGTCAAAGTTTTTTAGCTTCTCGGATCGACCGACCCAACAGATTTTCTGCCTACAGCAAATTTTTATCAAATTGACATTACAAAAAAAAGATATTTCCTTATGTTTTTTTTTCGTTCTACCAACTGAACCTAGCTAAAGTGCCTTGAGAAGGTCTGAGAAGCTAAAGATCAATTATGTCTGGCCTAATTCATATTGTTATACTTCTAACATTATAATTTTAGCCAACCCTCACTTTTGACTTATACTTGCAAAATACCTCTCTGTTTTAGTTTTATAAAAAATAAAGTTGTTTCTGTATTAATACAAAAACTTCAAAGGTCTGAGATTTTAGATGTACCTTTTTGAATGATGTATTTGAGGTAGTTTTGTTATGTAATTCATTAAAATTATGATAAGGTCAAAGTACTTACAAAAGGAAAAGGCACTGTCCTCTTTTGGAAGCAATTCAGAGTTGAAAAAAGAGATTAAACCAACTGTTGACCAATGTTGCCAAAATATCGGTCACAAGAACTGAGCTGTAGCAATGAAATATCACCGTGTATCCTATACTTATTCTGTTCTCTCTTCTTTTACACATAGGTGTATTTCTATCCCAGATACCGTTAATTATGTAATGTAAATCAAATTGTATTTCTTTCCCTATATATAGTCATTTTGCATACATTTAGATTTAGACTAGTGAGAAAACATAAGCCTTTCCAGAGGGAAGGTGTATTTCTTTAAACAATTTCTTGCTCATTTTTTGATGCAATAAACGGACAATCTCAAAGTAAATGCATTATTGTGCTGATATTTCTTGGTATAGCAATGTTTGATTAAGAATAGATGCAATTTTCTAGGACATCACTAAGCCTTGTTAGAAATAAATAAGTTAGGCCTACATCCAGCATTACTATGAATTAGATAGTTGATAACACATATATGAAGGGCATAAGACTATATACAGTGCACTAACACCTTGTGGTGCCAATAGTTAATAACTTTAAACAATTTTAAACATTTAACATAAACTGTCCAGGGTACGGTCATCTATGTAAGTAACACACAGTGCTTTGCGATACATTTTTTCCTAGAGTATGGGGCAATCCACTATGCCTCTATTCAATGTGGTTTGAATACCCTATTGTGTGCTGTCCCAGGTCATTCAGGTGATTTGGACACTTACATTTTGCCATATAAAGTGCTTCCCAACGTGCCCCATGTTCAGTGTCCCAATGAGCCCCGATATGACTTTTACACCAAATGCTAATTTCTCAGGCACCAGTGAGGGTGTTTATCAAGATGGCAATTCATAGCTGTTCTTAACAATGTATAAAAATTCACACTAGCATTGAGAAAGCCTCATTGTTCATGGTTTGTCCAGAAAATGGTTTGAATAGAACCCCTCTGAATTAAGTTGAGTAGTAGGAAAAAAAAAACCTTTTCCTGCCATATGTTTGCATGGGGCTATAATTTGCCGATAAAAGGATAGAAGCATCAGGATGGGAATTTACAAGATTTGAGGGCACTATAAAATCATAAACATAGTCAGAAACCAAGAAAACCAAACTGTCCCATTGTGCCCAATGTCCCAATGCGCCCCGGTTCCTCCTACTCACCTCTCATGCACGCCTCTATCAAAAGGGTGGACACTTCTTGCTTCCTGTCATCTGTCCATCTAACATTTGCCAATTCTGGATGATCTGATAAAATCTTCCTGGCCTCCTCATTGTAGAACCACTCGTTAATTACGGACAGGAGATCCTGTATTGTTTTCTCTTCCTCCAGTCTTCTCATGCTGGCATCATGGCAATTGTATGCCATGTCCTATATTTTCTGCAAGTTCAAACAATGCCAGTATAATGTATACAATGACCTACTTGATAGCTGGTTGCAGATTTCTGTCATGGTTCATTTCAAAGATAAGAAAATTATCAGCATAAATCGGTCATCACTCAAAATAGATAACTGTTACATTAATTTTATTCACTAAAAAGTGACATTTTCATTCAAAGTAGTAACTAGGATTTTTTCATTTTCTCAATATCAGTAAGTTGTATTGCTGGCTAACTGATAAATCCTAGGACTTCCCATTTATCACAGCCATTGGCCTATATCACAAAATAATTCCTCATGACATTTAACATGCTCTACCAAAAACAATATATAGTATACTATTAATCCATCGAGACCATTCTCGATGTTGATTACCCTAAATACACATATCCCATTAATATAAAGAACCATAGAAGGTTTATGTGTCATGCCTTGAAGCCCCTGAGTGTGCTTCTGCATGTATGTGCAGTAGGGGAGAGTGGGGCCAGTTGAACCAAATTTTAGAAAATGCCCTCTTGTGTGCATACCTTTACAGCTTTCAAGTAGAACAAAGATGGAAAAGGTAGTTTGAAAAGTTGTCTGAAAATCCCAACTTTAGGTTTTTGCGTATATCTTACTGCGGCCGACATATGAGCCTCAAAAAAAATTTAAAATGGTTCAATTGGCCCCACCCTCAGGGCCAGTTGAACCTTCTATTGGGGCTAGTTGAACCACTGGAAGGATGATGGGTGAAATGTGGGGCTACAGTCCTTTATTTTTGCTAACAAGTTCAGCTAGGACCACAGCATGTTTTGCCCAAATGTGACATGTCTCACACATTTCTTTCTGTTCAAAGAATAGCCTTGTGCCAGCTGATCCAGTCGACAGTTACTTTTTAATAATACTTTTTTTTCAATTTATTCATTATAAATGTATTTTATTAAAAATTTGATTAAAAAAAATTACTAAACTACCATAAACACTTCTGGTTCAATTTGCCCCACTGTGACCTTCATGTATCTATATATAGCCTGGCTGTACCCTTGTTGTGGGGCACCATTTTAAGATGGTGGGTTTCCATCTACACACAACCCATTATCTTATGATAACATGTTACCCCTGCAGACCAATCAATTTAAATGCTATGAAAGCTCCAATCTCAATGTGACAAAATACGATTTACATGCAAAAAATGAAAAAAAGTGTGATGGTACAGTGACACCAAAATGAGTTCAAAGTAGGCAATCTGTATTTTCCAGAAATGAGCAAAATGTGTCAAAAGGTCACATTTTGATGATTTCTAGCTGTTGGTACCACGTTTTAGCTAAAGTAATTTGCTTTGATAATTTAAAACCATCATCACCAAAAACTGATTTCAAATGATCTAAATTGGGCATCCTTCTTAATTTTCTTAGTTCTTTCATTGCAATGGTGGGAAATTCAAATGCCATTTTCTCAAAGTTTGATGTTTCATATCATCAATGTTGAGGTGCCATATCTTTGAATTGGGTGGAGATATCAAGACAAGTGAATCATCCCTTTAAAGCCAAATTCAAGAAGAACAAAGTCATTTTCACAGAGCCAAAAGATCCAAATGGAAAAGACTAGCTAAATAATGCCAAACACAATGTTGCATGTATGTTCCCACGCCTGCTCCACCCGGTGAAAAATCAAGGATGGTTCAACTGGCTACCGGTTCAACTGGCCCCACTCTCCCCTATATATAGATATGAGGAGACAAATTGTGAAGTGCCTTCTCCATTGAACTTCATACTGGCCAGAGACGTTTTCTTTCAAAAGGAAAATTCAGCTGCTGTGTTACAGGAGCCTGACAAATGTGTTTTATCTCTGTCGCCACAGAAGTTAGCACTGCTTTAGGAGGTTCAATTTGTCGTTGGCTACTTTTTCTAATATCTACAGATTTTCATGTCTCAGCAGACTAAACAGCGTATGATTGTTCTATACGCGGCCTCGAAATTAATGAAAATATCACAGACAAGCTCCTAGCACAACAGATAGCTAAAATGCTTTGATGCCTTACATGTGTCTTGCGGATGTCAAAATACAACATCAGACAATCTTTCATTCAAGAGAAGCTTTTGTGACACATTTTAATGGCCTTGAAAAATCTATCCGCAGAACCACTACATGTTTAGGCAAAGTTTTGAATGAAATACCATTTATAGAATGAAGTGTTCTTTTCATGACAAGAGAAAAAGTTTTTACAAAGACATGTACATGTACTTATGAATATTGCCCCATGTGTCAATGTGACAAAAACTATTTTGACAACATTTTATCATTAATTAACTGTGATGTACCACCTTGTATCAAACTTTGTCTCACCATATCTTTGTGTAGGCTTCATGAGGCCCTTGTGGACTATAACTTTGATTGACCAATAAATTATTATCCATTTTACTTATATATTTAATTCACATTTGCTTTCTGTGAAACCGCATGGTTATGAAGTCATATAAAAGAAATATCTATCATATCAGTGACCATACTACAATTAAAATATTTTGGCACAAAAATGAACCTAAAAAGTTATCTGAGTATACCCATGCATTTTACGACCTTTCAAGTTCATTTCACTGTGAATCAGGAAACAACCTTGTCTCGGAATTCGTCACTGCTCGTTAGGTTTAAATTTTTTGGCCTATAAGCATTCGATCCCCTGTCATCCATGTGAAGTATAGGAGAAGAATTTTCTGTTCCACAAAGCCTGTATGTTATAGTGAATGCATGATCCCTTGAGCTCTTTTATTCATACCCACAACAGTTCAAAATCAAAAGAAGACATACAAATGAGTGCAGTTCATGCAACATTCAGATGGCAAGCTCATGTCTCATTCATTTCATTCATGTATGATTCATGGCATATGTCAAATGTTACTTTAATTCCTTCTTTATTTTTGAATGGCATTGTTAATCCAGCCTTCAGTAGGTGCACATGCTGTCAGGCCTTGCCTGCCTGGAGTCTCTTTTCCGATTTAATTCTGCATTTGGATCTCATTGTGTCAGTGCCTCCTATCGCATGCACTTAGTTCTTCCTCTATGAAAACATTCCCAAATCACCCATTGAAACTTCTTTTTTTCGGTCTTTTATCCAATCCATTTCCAGAAATTAGTATCCTGTCAGTTTCTGTAAAAATAAAGAAACTTTACTACCACTTAATATTCTTCAGCCACTCTTCAACTTTTTTGATATCATTCATATTGGAAAGAAAATGGAAAGAAAATGATATGTGTATTTTTCTTCCTTCATACTACAAAGAATCACTCATCAACCATTTGTAATTAGTCTTTCTGGCTGTCCGTGTTGAGATATCCACACTGTGTGAATGCCAACTGTCAATAGTAAAATACCCACATAACATCTGTTGGCACATGAATTTACCAGCTTCAGCTATTGTATTGATGTAGCTGCTTCACTCAATAATTTGACTTTCAATAAAAAATTACTTCGCCATTTCATCATCATTACATGGGGTAGTAACCATTGTCCCTTGAGAGCATTGCCTATACCCTACCAAATACCTGGAGAATACCTATTGCACTGAGTGCCCTCAGACTGATCTCATGCATCATTCAGTTGGCCATCTCATGTCTCATGTGTTCCATTCTTGTGTCATTCATTAAAGATGTCAGCGTTAAGATGGCTTCTTTATGTCACCCCTGTAAAATCATGAAGCTGGTGGAGGACAATGAGCAACAAGACGCCCATCAAAAAAATACACTTGTCCCCTGCGTGACATGACATTTGCACCCCTAGAAATTTATGTGCCATCCATCATGAATGCTTTAAGGACAATGTTCAACAAGCGGCCCATCAATTGTACATGAACAACATTTCATGGCTGTTTTATGGCAAAGGAATAGGCTACTGGCATATCCCTTTCAAGACTGTGCCCAGGATCGTGGCCCAAATTTGGGCCATGATCTCTAACACCCTGTACAGTACTTTAGAATGGAAATATTAACATGAAATTCACACAGAATGTGCCTCAGGAAATAAGCTTTTCATTCAACCCATCACCATTTTTGTTTCCGAAAAATTCATCCCGTGAGAACGAGAAATCCAAGTGGGATTTGATAAGGGGATTCCCGGAGAATTCCCTGAACATGTCATCTCAGAGCAAAATAACCTTAGGCTTTGTTTTTTAGCATTTAGGGCACAAAATCAAACACTCCCTGCCAAAATTTACACTAGGGGAGTATTAATATCACATATAGGTATGGTTACTGCATTTATACATCCTACCAGAACCCCTTTACCCATTCACCCGGCTCAATTACAGGTGCGTTAATTGGCAATATTTAGCAAAATTTGCAAAAATCTAACATTTCAGGTAATACACCCCAATGGCAGAGTATAAATATCAGTTTATTACACTGAAACTTTGTTTTGAACATGTCAAAAAAGTTTAGAATAACTTAGAAATGGTTTCCCTTAGTTATGAAGCTCAGGTATGTACAGGTAAATCATTTATAATTGCCTCAGGACCAGTTTACCAGCGGCATGAAGTTTTCCAATTGTACATATAATAGTTTCTCATCATCTAATTTTCTTAATTATATCAGTAGACTATATCTATTAATTAATCTACTCTAGTATTATTATTCTTTTCTTTTTCTTTTGGTGGCCTCTCGATGGCGATAAAAATTTTATCTTATAGAGGTCTCCATGCCACATTTAACTTTAACAGTAATAATCAAATATATATAATAGTATGTAATCTCATCTCTGTGTATATATGGGCTAAATAAAATCTGTCTGAGTCTGAGTCTGTCTGAGTCTGAGTCTGAGTCTGTCTGAGTCTGAGTCTGAGAAACTAGTCCGATTTTCAGCCGCTAGCCAAATGGTCCACAGGTAATCATAATTGACTTACCTGTACATACCTGAGCTTTATAACCAAATGGAATGATCACTAATTTGTTGCAAACATATTTAGTGATATTTTGGTGCTGGAGTGCATCAAAAGTCTTGCTTATTTTTCATGTTATAGGCTTCATTGTAAGAAACATGTTTAACTGCCTTTGATCTTTCTTAATCATCTCATCTGTATTTAAGGCAGGTGTGCTTTTCATATGTGCTCAGGTGTCTTCTCTATCATGTCATCATAAAGCTCACCATCCCGGCTTTATATTGATATATGGTTATCTATGTGAATTCACAAGGCTTCATTGAGAAAATTTAGGTTTAAGGGTTAAAAACCCCAAATTTGCTATTTTCTCCACAGTCTGGAAAGGGATATTGGAACATAAAACTTGCATGCACGAAATGAATGTATGATGCTTATAAAATAACGAAGCTGTAACAGAGGCCTGACAAATGTGTTTAATCTCTGTAGCTGCAGAAGTTAACACTGCTTTAGGAGGTTCATTATGGGTTGGCTACTTTTTCTGACAGCTATACAGATATTCATGTATCAGCAAAAGAAACAACAGTGCAGTTTCTATTTGCAGGAGATGTGGTGATTGTGTCTGGGGGTAGAAGGTATCACGTGCTTTGCTTAGGCTGGATTTGTGATTAGAGACATTGAAATGAACAATTTTCGGAATCAATGTGAAAATAAATAGTTTGATGAACATAAAGTAAAAAATATACAGCCCTGTTTGCGCATGTGCAAGATTGTTCTGCATGTGGCCTCTAAATAAGAATGAACAAGAAATTCTTTTAAAAAAAAGAATTGTAGTCAGCTTTGTTATGCGTCATAGGGATATTTTGCATGATGAAGAACTATTATACAAAGCCTTTCCATGAAATGCACATGGTGAATGTGGCAGCTGACATTTGCAGTTCATGAAGCAGTGAAAACCGTGTTGTCAAATTCAATGAAAGGCATTAGCAAATATTGGCGTTGGGATATTTTTGGGCCATTAACCGGTGCATACACAGGTTTGTGAATGGGTGGATTGAGAATCAGAGATGTTTAGACCTACAAAGGCATATTTTCAAAACCTTGTAAGTGGTGAATGCAGATTAGAAGTGAATATGCAGAACACATTCTGTTAATGAGATTCATGCGGCAAATATATATTATTAAAAGGTTCACTTCATGAAATTAGAGTTGATAGGAGATGGCCAACAATGGATGTCACTTCATAGGCAGAAAAATTATCACAGAAAGACCATAGAAATTAAACACAATGAAATGATAACGTGTAGTACTAATTAAAACACCTTGCAACTCCTATAGTAGCGGAATGGAAAGACAACATGAGATATTGAAATGATGGTTTTTTGATATGATGTGAGAAATGATCAACTGAGAAAATGATCAAGATATGTGACTTAAATATCGTAGAAACCTTTCAATAAAATTCACATGTTAAATACTGTTTTGAAATCTTCCTGCCATAAGGGCTAAAAACTTTGGTTGTCAAAGAATGGATGAGAAGGAAAAGTGTAAGAAAAATTGTATTTGAAAACCCTATCAAAGAGAAACACATGCCAAATACTGTTGTTTGACATTTTCGGACCATAAGTTTTGGAGATTCAGCTTGTCCAAATGATGGATTAGAAGCAAAAGTGTAGGAAAAATTATATTTGGATACCCCTTCAATGAAATTCACATGCCAAATATGATTGCCAATTTCAGACCACAAGTGACGAAGATTCTGCTTGTCAAATGATGGATTAGAAGCAAAAGTGTGGGAAAAATTTTATCTGCAAACCCTTTCAATGAAATTCACATGCCAAATGTTGTTTTTGACATTTTCGGATCATAAGTTATGAAGATTTTGGTCGTCAAATGATGGATTAGAAGCAAAGGTGTAGGAAAAATTATATTTGGAAACCCTTTCAATGAAATTCACATACCAAATATGATTGTTTGACAATTGCGGACCATAAGTGGTGAATATGTTGCTTGTCAAATGATGGATTAGAAGCGGAAGTGTAGAAAGAATTATATTTGGAAACCCTTTCAATGAAATTCATATGCCAAATATTGTTTTTTGATATTTTCGGATGGTAGGTTGTGGAGATTTTGCTTGCGAAATGATGGATTAGAAGCCAAAGTGAAAGAAAAATTATATTTGAACACTTTCAATGAAATTCACATGCCAAATATGATTGTTTGACAATTTCGGATCATAAGTGGAAAGCTCAGAGAAACATAAATGGTATAGGCAGGCAGGGAGAAACCTCTCAATTACGAAACAACCCATGTAACAATGTAATATATAATGCCGCAGCATAGGTGGGCAGGACTGTTTCAATAACGAATGCCAATGCATACAAATTACCCCTGGTTGATCAAATTAGTTCCACTCTTGTCATATAGATGCATGTCACCATTCCATTATAGAATCACAGGTAACCATGCTTTTATGGGAAGCGCAATTACTAGCTAGATAAAATAAAGTAACATCAAAAAGACAAACATGGAGTGCAAACAATACGAGTAATTCCAAATTCACGGAGAAGTAAGAGTCACACAAAAATGTGCGTAACATAACATAAAACGCATCAATGGCTTTGATGAGAGTCACATGCCATTTGGGACATTTTTTGAAACCAGCCATAGCTTGTATAGGCCTAGAATTCCAAAGTATCCGGTCGGGATCTAACTTGACAAAAATGCATGTTAGAAACCTCCAAATCGGTGTTGAACTAATACTTGGTATTCATAGACATTGATAACCAACAGCAGCTTAAAAGATTCCAAAAAGGAACTCGAATTCACAACGGAATCAACAGTCAAACAGTACCAATAAACCCAACAAAAAAAACCACAAGCCCAGAGAATATACTTCCATCCAATTTCACATGAGGACCTTTCTCAGTTTGTCTGCAGCTTTTTGGAAACCAAATTTCGAGCTTTTCAAGGATTGGCAGACACCACGTTTGTGAAATTTTTATCGCAGGTAATCAAAACTGTGATCAAAAGATTCAGATATTAAATGTGATAACCAACTCTTCAATGAAATTCACATGCCAAATTTTGGTGGTTGACATTTTCATTTAATGAAATTATGAATAATTGACTTTGATTGTCAAAAGATGGACTCGCATTAGAACCAGAGACGCAAGCCATTGCCATAGAAAGGCCAAACCAAACAATGAACTAGAAGGCAAATTGAAATTTGCATATCTGGACGGTGATAATCGACCTGACCATTGTAAAACAAGCTAGGGCTAGTCGTTTGGTATGCTGAATTGTAGTAGCAGGGGTCCCATTTTATGAGGACGTTAGCCCTAAGTGGTCTTGAGAGGGAGAAATGCATATTTTGGTAGACATGCGGCAACACACGAAAGTGTTTTGATTGATACTTATGTTGAATTGGGAGAGATGAAAGTTTGTAGGGCTTGAGTTATGTAGAGTAATATCATGATGCATTTTTCGCAAAGGCACAGGAGTTTATATTATTGACAAAACAAGTCAAATCTCTAAGCAAACAGATATATTGCACTCATCAGGCACTTTCTTGGAAGTGCCATTGATGACATTTAGATTTGGCAGCAGATCTAGGCCAAGCATTCAGCACACATCCCCGAGGCGCGACCCCCGAGGCGCGACCCCCGAGGCGCGACCCCCGAGGCGCGACCCCCGAGGCGCGACCCCCGAGGCGCGACCCCCGAGGCGCGACCCCCGAGGCGCGACCCCCGAGGCGCGACCCCCGAGGCGCGACCCCCGAGGCGCGACCCCCGAGGCGCGACCCCCGAGGCGCGACCCCCGAGGCGCGACCCCCGAGGCGCGACCCCCGAGGCGCGACCCCCGAGGCGCGACCCCGAGGCGCGACCCCCGAGGCACGACCCCCGAGGCGCGACCCCCGAGGCGCGACCCCCGAGGCGCGACCCCCGAGGCGCGACCCCCGAGGCGCGACCCCCGATTGGTGATCCCCGATTGGTGACCCCCGATTGGTGACCCCCGATTGGTGACCCCCGATTGGTGACCCCCGATTGGTGACCCCCGATTGGTGACCCCCGATTGGTGACCCCCCGGTTTCTATCGATCTCAATAAAGACACATTTATGACAATAATGAGATAATCATAATTTATTAACTGTATTTGGTTACACACAAATATCCTTTATATGATTTAATTGTTGTAATCACAACAACCATGGCAAACCCAAAACCATTTCATGCACCATCCTAGCACAGCTTACAAATCCACTGGCGCTACGCATTTTGCACGTTAAATGGCTACGGAGAGTGTCCCCCTAGTGGGAAACCGAAGAACTACTTGTTCACAGCAAGGGGAACCAGCTAAACGACATCAACCAATCACATCGCTTCATTCCAATGGCAACCAGCTGCTCAATCAGACCTAATGTATAGGCTCTGACAATGTATCAATGGACTGGTCCCCCCTACGCTACAGACAGGTGGGCCAGATAGCAGTCAAATGCATCAGATTTAGTGATTTCTGCCTATTCTCGGCACTGTATGCATCTATCTACAGTTGTTACAGATAGATCTAGCCCTAATCTATCTGCTGCATCACTCTGACCAATTCGGATGGCATGTGTGCAGATGTGGAGGGTGAAATAGGAGCTGAATGGAGTAAACCACTATATGTCATGTTTAATGCTGGCATAGTTGGCAGGAAGTCAAGGCTGACAGAAGTAGTAGTGTAGCCAAACAGTATCTGGACTCCGTCCAGATAATTAAAATCTGTCAATGATATTAATAGCTAGGATATATTATACATCTTTTTCAATTTATATAATTCCGACATATTGTATAAGCCACCAATCCACCTTTTCCAGTTTGATAAATGAAATATATATACAAAAAATTTGATGAAATTCACATGCTATTGTTACCAAACATTTTTATGTCCTCATCCAAATCAAAAACAAGGCATTTAATAGATCATTTTCAGTTGACGTTAATTTTAATTGTTCACACCAGAGGCCTATACAGTG
The DNA here is from genome assembly GCA_026936325.1 of Platynereis dumerilii. Classification (NCBI taxonomy): domain Eukaryota; kingdom Metazoa; phylum Annelida; class Polychaeta; order Phyllodocida; family Nereididae; genus Platynereis; species Platynereis dumerilii. The sequence goes on along the minus strand of JAPTHN010000009.1, from coordinate 26,057,041 downwards.
GAAATCCAGATGACAGTTTTTACGGTGAGAAGTGGTTTTTTATGTGCCGCATTATAGGAGTTGGTGTTTGACACATTTGGCAGATATTTTGTAATAACTAAAACTGAAAACCAGAAAAGTTATATGCAAAAGTATTTTCAATTGAATCTAAGGTCTCAATGCAAAATTGCAGGGAGTTGTTTTATAAATCAGGACGATTGCTCAATCGATCTGTGTGATCTTCACTACTGGAAAAGAAATACTCAATATAATATATAATATTATATATAAGTATATAAATATATTATCAAGAAAATTTACAATAAACAATCTGATTTCCATGAAAAGAGTTAAAAGTCTCTTAACTTCAATACTATGGCAAAGAAATGTACAGTTAATCACCACTATGATTGCATTACGGGTAAAAGCATTTTTTTAAAGTCGAATTTCCAACTTTTGACAATCTATGTTCAGTTATTTTTCTGCAAAGTCTGACGCCAATATTTACTGAATCAGGCGGCATTGAAAATTGATAATTTTTCTGTACACATTTCAATTTTCCTTAGAGCATTTTAGATACCAAACAGCACATCTAAAACAAAAACCATAACAAAACGCATTGGTCACAACATTTTTGACATTTTTTAGTTCTACTCTAGAAACTGAAAAATGTTTTAAAATCATTGCCACCAAATTCCATAAATGTCTACCGCCATTCAGAGGTCAATACACAAACGCACTACAATACCCTGGGCAGCACATCTTGAGCATTATATTTGAATGTCATCCTTGCAGGGAGTCGTGCAGTACGAATCTAACTTTGGTTTCTAGGTTGATTCGGAGTCGAAAATTTATCAGGTGGCTCCTGACTCCTGAAAATTAATTTGAAGAACTGATAAAAACACATTATAGAATAATGTAAACTGTATAGAATTTATGGTTCCAACACACAAAATTGATTTTTATTTACAAAAACCCCTAGGAAACATTGTAGAATTATTCATATTTTTTTCCAAATATTGCTGAAAAGAGGAGTCGGGAGTCGGAGTTGAAATTCAGGAAACTTAAGGAGTCAGATCGAGTAATTACCGAAAAAACCTTAGAAATGTTATGGGGAAGATTCAAGAAGCTATCATTCATTTATGTCTGGCCTATTGGGAGGGACTTGAGTTTTACCACTCATCAGCACCAGAATTTGTCACGGAAGCACAACATGTAATATATAATATAATATATAGATACCAAAATAACAAGAGTGTCTGAAAATTTAATTAACTAATTTATCAATACAAACCTCTACACTCTCCCAGAGACCTGCCTCGACTGTTCGAGATTACCTTAAGAAGTATTTGATGGACCAAAACATTCCATCTCGAAGCAATTGCTACAACCGCACATATTCAGTCGAAGGCTTACATCTGTGGTAAGTAATTCCGACACACCAAACAACTTCACATCTGGTCACTGCAAAAGAAGAAGGCAAACATAATAAAAATATGCGAATAAAAAATAAGTGCTGGAAATAATTTGATCTTCAACAATATGATATCAAAATTAATTTGTAACAATAGTCGACTTTTATTGCAAAGTATTCATCTATTTGATCTGCACTTTAGTGATAGTTGAGTCCACCCAAACATCATTTTATATGAAAACAATCTACTGTACAATGTACATCTAGGAAAGATTTATGTATTCTTGGTACCGTCAAATTACAGCATTTTCATGTGCAGAGATTCAGATACAAAATTAATCACTGTCCGAGTGGATATTTATACAATTTCACAGTTTCATAGACCAAGTAGACATTTCATGGACCAAAACAGGGTTGGGTCATTAATTAGGTCACACAATATGTATCCATGTAACATGTACGCAATAAGCCTAGTACATAATTATTAATATAATGTCTTGGAATTGAGAGTGAAAAATGTCTTTTCCTACTTACTGTATTGATCGAAGGGAGTGGTTTCACTATAAAAATGAGATCTGACACCTCCATGGCAATCTGCATGGTTCTCTCCAATGTCTCCATCTGCTTGTCTTGCTTGACCTGGAATTAAAATACTGCAAATATGAAACTTAAATGTAAAAACTTAAAGTTGCAAGATGTTTGGAATTGAAAAGACAGGGAGATCCAGGAGAGTCCATTGGCCTGTGCAATTGATAGTGCATTGCCTGTGCAATTGAAATTAAAATTGAAATAGCTTGGTAAACCGTAGCGAATTGCCAAACTTGGCTATTTCTTCACAGATTAAAGAACTTCAAAAAACTAAATATATATACCAATTAGGAATTCCTACCTGCCCTATAATTATACGCACCTCCATCAAGTGTACACGCCAAACTCAGCCACTTCATGAAATATTGAAACACTGAAAATGCCAAAATAAATTAATTCCAACCTGTCCTGTCACACAACAGACCTCTCACAAGCGTACAACCTTGACAAATTGTTCGCTCATGCCTGAAAAACAAATTTTTGACTATTAAAGTTACTAAGTCCCCCCCGATTCTTTGTAAAATTCAACTTTTAGTTATAGATCATAAAATGATAGATTTTAAGTATAGTATGCACTTCCATTCAACAGAATTGCGTGTTTTCCATAATTAAGTGAGTTTAATTGATTGTAAAGCTTTCAGTTACTTAAGGAGAGCCCTGCATTGCTCAAAATGTAAACAAAACAGGTCTTTTTCACGGCATGAAAAACTATTTGTTGACATATTTCAAGGAAATAAACTTCATACATGCCATTAACGTAGCAATTACGGACATTTTTCAACTGGAATGTGTTAAATATGACTGAAATCTATCCATAGACAGCCTATTAAATATGCGGATTTACTAACTTTAAGTTTTCAGATTTTCGAAATAACTCAACTCAAACACTTATTGACATATTCAAACACAAACAAAACAACTAAATAACACTAATTCTGACCTGCCTATCATCCTAGGTAAGCCTACGTCCAATGAGTGTTCAATCAAGCAAAAGTATGCACAAATCTTAAAATGCCCACCACAACCTGTGTTTTGACAATTAACTATTGATAATTTCAAAATCGTCTAATGCAGCCATTTTTTGACATTTTAAGCAACAAAAAAAAAGCAAAATAAACTAAACACAATTAGCTTCATCATCCTAGATACATCTCATGAATGCTCGATAAGGCTAACTTACGCTCAAGTCCTCGTACAACGAAGTTTCCAAAATTAAATTTTCATAATTTCCTAATCATCCAATTAAGCCATTTCTTGACATTTTTAAACACATTAGAAAGCAAAACTAAATGTGAAATTTCCCATCATCCTAGATATGTCCCATGAATGTTTGATCAAGCAATATTATGCAAGGCGTTGCACAACCAAGTTTTCAAAATTAAATTTTTACAATTTTTTTCATCCAATTTAGCCATTTCTTGACATTCTCAAATACTGTAAAAAGCTAAATACACAAAATAAAACATGCCCAGTCATCGCAAATACCTCCCATGAGTGTTCTATCAAGTAAAATTAACCACATGTCTTCGCACAACCGGATTTTGACAATCAAATTTTCCTAATTTCAAAATCGTCTAATTCAGCCATTTCTTGACATTTTTAAACAGATTAAAAAGCTAAATTCACAAAATACGACCTGCCCCATCATCCGAGATAGTATGTCCCATGAATGTTTGATCAAGCAAACTTACACTCAAGGCGTCGCACAACAAAATTTTTCATCTAAAATTTTTCAAAATTTCGAAATTGTCTAATTCAGCCATTTCTTGGCATTTTTAAACACATTAAAAGCAAAATAAACTAAATACGAAATGCCCCATCATCCTAGATATGACCCATGAATGTTCGATTCAGCAAACATATGCAAGGCGTCGCACAACCAAGTTTTTTAAATTAAATTTTCATAATTTCAAAATCGTCCAATTTAGCCATTTCTTGACATTTTTAAACACTGAAAAAAGCTAAACACACTAAATTCAACATGCCCCATCATCGTAGATACCCCCATGAGCGTTCTATCAAGCAAAATTAACCTCACGTCTTTGCACAGCCACGTTTTGACAATCAAATTTTTCTGATTTCAAAATCGTCTAATTCAGCCATTTCTTGACATTTTAAAACACTGAAAAAAGCAAAAAATACTAATTCCAACCTGCTCTATAATCCTAGGTACCTTCCATGAGTGTCCAGACAAGCAAAATTTCGCCCACATCTTAGTACAAGCACGTTTTGACAATCAAATTTCCCTTATTGCAAAATCTTCTAATTCAGCCATTTCTCGACATTTTTGAACACTGAAAAAAGCAAAATATACTAATTCCAACCTGCTCTATAATCCTAGGTACCTCCCATGAGTGTCCAGACAAGCAAAATTTCGCCCACATCTTCGTGCAAGCCACCATGCAGTTGTTCTCAAGGCTAAACTTTAAAACTCTTCAAACATCTAATGATCAGATCCGATAGTACATAGCTACCACCAATGTCGGCTATAAGCTACAACAATACATAAAACACACAATTAAAACAGACAACTCACCTGTTCTCCAATGGTTGGTCTAAACTCTAAAGTTTGCAAAACTTCTGAGAAGTTGAACCCCTGCTCAGGTGACAACAACCATTAAAGAGGCCCCAAATGGGTTTTTTTTAATAGCAAACTTTCGGCGGGAAACCACTTGTCCTGTGTGTGACACTGTGTAACCACAGCAAATCTGATCCACACTCAGGCTATAAACGTTCTATTCAGTTATATGACATGCAGAAAACATAAATATATAATGTCTCCTATGTTTTGACAGCCACAACAGACATGACCAGGCAAGCTCAAAAGAGACCCTGAAGCTGAGAGGCCCAGTTGGGATATCATGACAACAAGGCCAGCCTCAGAAAAGACTCGTCATGATGATGCTGTTTGATCTTTTTTCTTGTCAATGCTCTTGCTAATAACTTTCATCAAATTATTCATTGACCAAATTCTTTGAAACATGAGTATTTGATTAAAGCTCATGTCAATACTTTTCTCATGAGACAGGTGCACTGACACCAAAGAACACAAATATTGATGATGTCATTCAGGGATTTCCCCCATGAGGATGGCCAACCATGGTGAATCATGAATGTTAATAAGAAGTCAGACTGATTAAGAAATCTTTGACATTAGGAAGACTGCAACACAGATTTCAGATGCTGACTACAAAAAACATAGCTGCTGGCACACAAGACATCTGAAATACTTTGGTGCATTACATGCGTTTTGTGAACTTTGAAATGCAACATCAGACAATACTTCATTCAAGGGAAGCTTTTATGACAAATTTTAGCAGCCTCAAAAAATCTTTTCACCAGAACCATCGCATGTTAAAGCTAAGTTTTAAAGTGATATAGCATTTAGAGAATGCTACATAATGTCTTATGAAAAAACAAAAAAAGTAATTTCTATCAAGATATATAAAATTCTGAATATACCAAAGCAATGTGACAAAACAATATCTTGGACATTCCATCCTCTATTAAGTTGATTCTGGACCTTGGTTACAAATAAATTGAATCATATTATCAATTCTATTGCTTATAAATTCCAAGCAACCTAGTAACTTGGTGTCAACCTTGGTCATATTATAATTTATATCAGTGATTTTTCTTTGAAAATGTTCAGCAATTTTATTTTTGGCACAAAAATGATTCATGCCAAATTGTTGTGACATCATTGATGTAGAAAAACTAGTAAATTCCAGTGCTCATAATTTATTATACATATATTCTTTGACAGTATTAAAATTTGATGTTTGGCATGGCATAAGAGTTTGCTCTTTCAGCATCATGGGCTGTTTACTATTGCCCCTTCAGAGGGGTGAGAGACTAACTGGATAGAGTGCCGTTCACGTGTCATTCAGATTGTCAGCTCACGTCTCATCATGGGCTGTTTACTATTGCCCCTTCAGAGGGGTGAGAGACTAACTGGATAGAGTGCCGTTCACGTATCATTCAGATTGTCAGCTCACGTCTCATCATGGGCTGTTTACTATTGCCCCTTCAGAGGGGTGAGAGACTAACTGGATAGAGTGCCGTTCACGTATCATTCAGATTGTCAGCTCACGTCTCATCATGGGCTGTTTACTATTGCCCCTTCAGAGGGGTCTGAGACTAACTGGATAGAGTGCCGTTCACGTATCATTCAGATTGTCAGCTCACGTCTCATCATGGGCTGTTTACTATTGCCCCTTCAGAGGGGTGAGAGACTAACTGGATAGAGTGCCGTTCACGTATCATTCAGATTGTCAGCTCACGTCTCATCATGGGCTGTTTACTATTGCCCCTTCAGAGGGGTGAGAGACTAACTGGATAGAGTGCCGTTCACGTATCATTCAGATTGTCAGCTCACGTCTCATCATGGGCTGTTTACTATTGCCCCTTCAGAGGGGTCTGAGACTAACTGGATAGAGTGCCGTTCACGTATCATTCAGATTGTCAGCTCACGTCTCATGAGTTCCATTCATATACACGCATACATGGTGAACCTGTCGTTCATTGAAGATATCAACCTTTGAATGGCTTCCTTATCGCTGCCCCTTGAGAGCATCGTCGATACCCTACACTGTACCTAATATCTGGATAATACACTAAGCACTGAGTGCTAAGAGACCCATTCCATCGCTTTTTTGCCAGCTCATGTCCATTCATTCCATTCATGTGTCATTCATTGAAGATGTCAGCTTTTAGACGGCTTCTTTATGTCACCCCTTTAAAATCATGAAGCTGGTTAAGGACAATGAGCAAACAGAGATCCATCAACAACGCACTTGTCCCCTGCGTGACATGACATTTGCACCCTTAGGAATTGATGTGCCATCCATCATGAATGATGTAAGGACAATGCTCAACAAGTTACCTATCAATTCTACGTTTGAGGGAACTTCATGGATGTTTAACAACAATTGAATGGGCTACTGGCCTATTGTAACATAAAATTTGCATGTGAGAAATGAATGTGTAATTCGAATACAAAATTGTGTAGGTGTCTCCGACAATGGGCATTAAGTGATCCACTCCATAAATATGGAAAGAAGTCAGAATCCTGGGTTATTCCTTGAAGCCTCTGAATGTGCCTCCGCATGTATGTGCATATATGCCACTGAGAGGAGAGGACAAAACTTTGTGCATTCTCCAGCTATCTTCAAAAGAACCAAAATTTCACTAGATATACTTTATTGTTTGCTGCAGATCGACAGACCAACCAGATTTTATGCCAATCAGATAAAAAACTTACCAATTATTTAATGTGATTGATTGATGCAATCATAAATTTTGATTTCTGCTTTATGTGTCCCACCGATCCACATCAAAAGAGTGCTTCTCGAAGAAACAACAGGCTAAAAAGCAATTACCTCTGGCCTTAGTTTCTTCCAAAGGAAAACTTTGTTTGTTATGGTACAGAGGCTTGACAAATGTATTTAATTTCTGTAGCTACACTCTACAGAAGTTAACACTACTTTCGGAGGTTCATTTTGTGTTTGCTACTTTTTCTTACAGCTCTACGGATTTAGAAGGTACATAGCACTTTGCTTAGCCTGGGTTTATGAACAGAGGCATTGAATTGATACTTAATGATACTGTGTTTCTATTTTCTGAACTACAGCTCCGTTTTATCCTCCATTGTCATGACAGTTAGAGATGCATATTCTCCATTAAGCAAGGAATGTGGGCATTCTGTGATAATCTGAATAGTTTGATGAACATGAAGTTCACAATATCCAATGCGAACCCTGTTTACGCATTTGAGAGATTGTTATGTGTTGGTCCCTACATAAGAAAGAAAAACACATATATACAGGCTTCTGGCACGAAAGACATGTAAAATGCTTTAACGCATCACATTTCTCTTGTGAATATCAAAACAGAACATCAGACAATCCTTAATTGAAGGGAAGCTTTTTATGATATATTTTAATTGCCTTAATTAAATACAATTTAGAGAATGTGCATGACTATTATGCATTTAGAATATTTATTTAAAGTCTACACTATAGAATGCTGAACCTCTGCTCATGAATGGCCATTCTGAGTGCACATGTGCATGATTTAGCATGGCCTCTCAAGAGTATCCTTCTCAATTTATTTCCATATTGGGCAGGAAATAGCATTACGCGACATTTTCGTCATCCTGCCCTGTATTTTTTTTGGACTAAAGAATTCTGATATCACCCATTGATAAGCACCTATTTTAGGTTTGCTGATTTGTCTGTCACCAGATGCGTTTCGTATTAGTATCGTTTCAGTTTTTGTTATAACGCTGTGCCTCAGCAAGCAATAAACCTTTCACCAGCCCGCCTTTGGCAGAATATTTATTTACCCCCCCCCTCTCTCTTGAGACTACTTCACATTTTATGGAGAAAATAATACTCTCTTTCTTATTTTCTAATTTGCATTGTGCATAGGTCTCTGTTAAATCATCCTTCCATTGAGTATCAGCAGATAGTTTAGCCAGCTCTCCATGTTACCTATCAAAATAGAAATGTGCGTATATATATATATGTTGAAAATAGCTGTGGCAATGAACTGCAACTATCACTACTAAAATTTCTCTATAGCATCTGTTGACAAAAAAATAACATAGCTCCAGCTGCTGATAGAATTTCTTTCTCTCAAATATATTCAAATTGGAGAAAGAATTATAGTTTGTAGTTTTAGAGACATTGGCAATTTAGCCTTGACTATCAAAATCATTTGATATACTCATTCAATCTCAGATAATACAGACTGAGTGCAGTTCATGTGCATGCATGTCAAATTCATTCACATGTCATTCAGAGCAGATGTCATCCTTTGAATGGCTTCTTTATGTCACCACTGGAAAATCATGTGGCTGGCTAAGGACAATGAGCAACCAGAGATCCATCAATAATGTACTTGCCCCCTGTGTGACATGAAATTTGCACCCCCAGAAGTTGATGTGCCATCCATCATGAATGGTTTAAGGACAATGTTCAACAAGTGGCCCATCAATTCTACATGTAACAAATTCCATGTCCGTTTTATAGCAATAGAATAGGCTACTGGCATATTGTGACATAAAATTTGCATACGCAGGAAATGAATTTGTGTCGCTTACACAAATTAAATCATGAAGCTGTTGATGCACAATGGATGTCTAGTGACCAATAAATATGCACACCGTCTAGATTTATGTCTAAGCAAAGGTCTGCAAAATGTTGTGTGACTATTTAGATTAGTTACATATGGTAGAAAAAGACCTTCTCCTCTAAATTTCACATTTCAATTTTACATTAAATAAAATGATACACAAAATGAAAAAAACAACAACAGAGCTTTATTTAGCCAGGATTTATAGCAGATGTGAAAACATACATGCCTCTGGTGGATTTTTCATGAAAGCCATTTCAATATAAAAGATCGAGTAGGATTTTTTCAAAAGTTCATGGGTTTAAATGAGATTTTTTCTTTGACTTCACTCTTAAAACTCAATTTAAAAATCCTTCAATATTGAAGAACCATGTGTGGCTATGAACATACTAGAGTAGCAACCATTATAGAGTTTTGACTATTGTGTTTTGCAGAAGCAAAATCGTACCTTGTAGCTAAAGACTTTCACCATTTATGATCTATTTTTTTATGCCCTTAATTTTTCACATATTTACCTTCAAAAAATTTCTCAAATACAAAGAAAGTAGAAACCTTTGATGGACCAAATTGTGAAAAGTATTGTAGAGAAAATAATTTCAAAAGCAACATCCAACATTGAGATATTTTCAATGGAGATTTCCTTTGTCAAAAAGTTCAAAGACAAGAACGAAATTTCCAATGATAGTGAACTTGAAAGGAGGTTTTGAAAGCTTCAACTTTAACCCCACAATTCCAATGCTTTTGACCTTATTTTCTCTCCCAGAGTACATCCTTTATGCGGAATTATTATATTACAAAATAGCAGAAAAAATCTGTATTCTATCTATGGTGGTTTCATAATTGAGGCTTTAGGTCCTTTATTTATGTGATGTGTGAACTTATGATGACAGGAGGAGGACAGGTTGATCAAGTTGAAGAATGACTGAAACAGCTGTCCAACATGGGTCCAAATGACCCGGTCGCTGAGAGCTGGAATAATACCAGAAACGAGGCTCTTGGAAGGCAAGAGCACTGCCAACTAGTAAGCTGGAAACTTCTTCTGTGTTAAATTTGAAAATGCCAATATGAGTATAGATTTCAACAGCAGCAGGCTACATCTCTGAAAACTAATATGTATTTTTACAAGAACAGAACTGGAGATTCTAAAATTTCAATAGATTAATTAGTTTTGATCCCATTCGTATGCTTCCTTTCCTTTCCACTGCACTTGGCTATTACTTTACAATGTACCTTCTCCGCAAGTGTAATGTATCATAAAGCGTAGTGCAAAATATTAAATTCATGAATGGTATGTTGTTGTTGTGTTTCAACTTATTGGTCTAGATGGCTCATAATAAGCTGAAGTAAAAAAACATAGCTAGGGACATGTATCTCTTCTTTAAAGGCCATTTTATTTTATGAATGTATCTGCTCTTGCCTCAATTTTAAGTTTTTTCAAATAATATGCTTATAACACAAAATGTTTTGCAACATAATTATGGGCCTTCCACGCAGCCAAGATTAAGCCGACAAGTGCACAATGTGAGAAACGTAAATGAACTCAGTGAACTCTAATCATCTCCTTATTACTCTCAGAGAAAACAATTTGCTCTCAGGGTATGTAAAACATCATTCTCTTAGTGCAAATTTTTCAAACAGAGCATGACCACGCACTTTTCCCAGAAAGTTTCTGATACTTAAAAATGTGTGAATATTTGTACTAGGAGAATCAAGTTTTACTCTTGGAGCAAAATTTCTATCGGGAATAAAAGCATGCCATTTCATTAAGCAGGAGCTGTTGAGGCCACTTGCTATAAATATGCATGGAACATTTTTACTTCATCTGATTGGTTGATAACATTTCATAAACCGCCCATATTAAGTTAATTTACAACGAAGCAAGTAGCCGAGTACTCAACTACTCTACCCATGCTTATTAATGCCTGTTAAAACAGCAGTAATCAAGAAGGTGGGTTTTTCCAGATATGCCTTTTTATTGAAGTTTTTAAAAGCACTGAATGACTTATTTAACTTATTTTTTGTGTGGAAAAGGAATCTGCCTTCTGACACATCTAATAACATTTAGCACAATTTCCTGGCGGAGTATTCGCTGAACATTCACCTAACTGGCAAATGCAATATCGGTGAGACATGACATGGGTGGCCAATTAACCCCAGTCTGAATTGAATGCATACAATTGGCTTGCTGGACAATAGATGGGCTTGCTGGACAATAGATGGACTTGATATCAACTCTGCTGGATGTCTCCATGCTACACAGCAACAGTCCCAACATTACAAGGGAATGGCATGTATCCACTCACCTTCAAATACTTTTGCACTATTACTATATTTTTCAATAAAGTGTGCCCATAATAATTTCGAAACTTAAATGAAACTTAAATTGAATTATTCCGCTTTCTAATTTGGTCAATCTGAATTTTGTTTGAAATGAGTTCCATTGTTTTGTTGCGACTTCATGGGAATTCAACAAGACACATTAGATAGAATTCCACATTTTACACAGGGACAGTAATCAGATGATTAAAAAAATAACAGAACAATGACAATAATAATTCGGTATGCAGTGCTGGCAACAATGATGAAAACGGTGTCGCCAAGTCCCTTTTTGCACTGGCGGTCGACTTCTGCCTTACATTTTCCGCTGTGTATGCCTAAATCAAATTCTGTCTGGTTATTTTTTATAGATCTGTGTTTTGTTGAGACACAACGAAGCATATGGAGAAGCACCAAAGAAGGCCCCAGGGCATTGAAAGATGAGATAGGAAATATAGCTTGCAAAATAAGGTCATAAAGCTTGCAAAATAAGAACATTAAGCTAGCAAACTAAGGCCAAATGCAACATATAATAATCCTAAACATGAAAGGAATCTTTGGTGACAATTCAATTCTGCTAATGTTTCAAAAGAACCAGTGATTTTTTTCTGGGGTTTTTTCTGGCTTAAAATGCCATATAATGCAAGCCATATTACTGACAAAGAGGCAAAGGCTAAATGAACAATATAAAATATTTGCCAATGTTTAAAATTGTAGTTAATGAAAAAATAGTAAATGTGAACATTAGTATGGCATAATATAGATCATTCAACAAAAATCTCTGGATTGCTGACAGATGATACAAAATATTCGAGTATGTGAGTAGTAGCATACATGTTCATCTCTCCGAAGGTGATTCTATAAATAAGGACTTAATTATTAGTCCAAATCTATTGTGGTTTTCTTGATAGATTCATTGCGTACTGCAAGACATGTGTATCCACGAGCCATTCATTATAGTTCTGAAAATATAATAGGGTTGCTATGGCATGCCTGGAGTTGAACAAAATGGAAAGCATGATAAATTATAGTGAATGTAGAATTTAGAACTGGACACTATCTAACGTGAACTTAAAAAAGCTTTTCACCATAGATGCCAAAATGTATGACAATGTGTCATGGAAAAGTTAGGTGTATTCACATTGCATATTTGTAATTTAATAACTTCTTCCAGTTTGTTCAAAGATGCAGACACACTCTCAGTGGATTCAAGTGATGGCACAGGGATCTGTTCTCTTTCCATATCTATGGAGTTTTGTATAAAAAGGAAGATTCAGTAAGAAATACTGTTGTTTATGCCGAATTACTGGATTATTCTGTAGAATAACATTATCATTATCTCATCAATTGAATTTATTCTATATCTAGGAATATTTCATTAAACTTCTTCTAACTAATAATTGAAAAGCCCATAACAACAATGTTAGCAGCAGTGGCAACTCAGTTCTGAATATCCTACAAACAGATGGTTGTCTTTGGTCAGAATACTTGTTCGTTAGTCTAGGCATGTCCTGGGATCAGGGCAGTGTCAGACTTTCTCGAATGGTGTCAAATTCTCTTAAAGATAAACGTCTATTCAGCCAAAGCTTGACATATTGTATAAAATTATGAAGGAACTCTGAGGGGCTAATTCATAAACAAAAACACCAGAAGGTTTATTCTAGAAAGTAAAACGTGCATCATCAGATTGGAAAAATATATCATAGGATATATCAAATACCAGACAAACTTTGCATATTAATAATACCACTCATCAGTGACTCAGAGACAGAGGCTTGAAAAAAGAAATGGTAGAGTAGCTTCTGCATGGAGATGTACAGGTATTGATCAGATAAGTTCAATTAACAGCAAAATACTGTCAGTCAAAGCATTGGACATTTAGATACGAAGATAGACAAATATGAATATACACAAACGTTCATATAAGCAAGAGTTGCTGTCTGTTATAACAAAGTCTGGTCGGTCTTACATTTCATGCTCTTTGAGCAAATTCAGGGGATTCTGCCAGTCCCAGTTTCACTATCTCTCGCATTGGAAATCTACAATAATGGAAGCTCAGTGAGTTTGCTAAACTTTGTTACTGTCAGTGAACCTGATGCAACAATCTCCATTACAAAGGATTGCTTCACATCCGCTGAATAATGGAACATAGACACAACATAGGAGGGAAGCATAGGCAGTTCATTTAAAAGGAAGAATTCAGTTTCACCAATTTCTCACTGAAACTGAAAGTGCAAAAAAATATAACTACGTATTAAGAGGGTTGAGCAAGCAATCAGATCTATAGTAGCCCCTGAAGCTCCTATGTTTTTCCAACGTAAGGGCTCTTTTCTTTGGTTAGAACCAAACCAAAAATTTGGCCAAAATACCTTTGACTTACCTTTGTTGCACTCAGAAATGACACCAAATGTTGGCCACATCGTTGGTAGAAGGTTTCATTATTACGTAATAATCATAATATCTGAGTACGTTCTAACAAATTACGCTAACAAATTACGCATACGTCCATGTCAGCAAGAGCTGCAGCCTATTATAACAAATTCCATTCGTACTTCCATTTCATGCTTTTCCAGCAAATTCAGAGGATACTGCATGCCAGTCCTAGTATCATTATCTCACGTATCGAATACCTACAATAACGGAAGCTCAGCGAGTTTGCTAAACTTTTTAACTGTCAGTGAACCTGATGCAACAATCTCCATTACAAAGGATTGCTTCACATCCGCTGAATAATGGAACATAGACACAACATAGGAGGGAAGCATAGGCAGTTCATTTAAAAGGAAGAATTCAGTTTCACCAATTTCTCACTGAAACTGAAAGTGCAAAAAAATATAACTACATGTATTTAGAGGATTGAGCAAGCAATCAGATCTATAGTAGCTCCTGAAGCTCCTATGTTTTTCCAACATAAGGGCTCTTTTCTTTGGTTAGAACCAAACCAAAAATTTGGCTGAAATACCTTTGACCTACCTTTGTTGCACTCAGAAATGACACCAAATGTTGGGCATATCATTGGTAGAAGGTTTCATTATTACGTAATAATCATAATATCTGAGTACATTCTAACAAATTAACAAGAAGAACAAATTCCCCAATTCAAGGACAAGCACGAGTCTCAGATATTCACTACTACTTTGTAGAATGCAAGCATACCAGATTGGTTCACAAAAAAAAATTTTTTTTATGTTTCTTTTCTGTTTATTATAAATTAACTATATTATTTCCTTAATTACGGAAGCCATTTTAGGACATGAAAAAAAAAAAAAAGTTAAATTGTACAAACGATTTACTATATTGTACAAACAATCTAGTAAATTGTACAAACAGTTTACTAAACTGTACAAACAGTTTACTACATTGTACAAACAATGTACTATATTGTATAAACAATATACTATATTGTACAAACGATCTAGTACATTGTACAAACAATGTACTATATTGTACAAACAATTTAAATTGCTATATTGTACAAACGATTTACTACATTGTACAAACGATTTACTACATTGTAAAAACGATTTACTACATTGTACAAACGATTTACTACATTGTACAAACAATTTACTACATTGTACAAACAATTTACTACATTGTACAAACAATCTAGTAAATTGTACAAACAATATAGTAAATTGTACAAACGGTTTACTACATTGTACAAACGATGTACTACATTGTACAAACAATGTAGTATATTGTACAAACAATATACTATATTGTACAAACGATCTAGTACATTGTACAAACAATGTACTTTATTGTACAAACAATTTAAATTGCTATATTGTACAAACGATTTACTACATTGTACAAACGATTTACTACATTGTACAAACGATTTACTACATTGTACAAACAATTTACTACATTGTACAAACGATTTACTACATTGTACAAACAATATAGTATATTGTACAAACAATATAGCAAATTGTACAAACAGTTTACTACATTGTACAAACAATTTATTACATTGTACAAACGATTTACTACATTGTACAAACGATTTACTACATTGTACAAACGATTTACTACATTGTACAAACGATTTACTACATTGTACAAACAATATAGTATATTGTACAAACAATATAGCAAATTGTACAAACGGTTTACTACATTGTACAAACGATTTACTACATTGTACAAACGATTTACTACATTGTACAAACGATTTACTACATTGTACAAACGATTTACTACATTGTACAAACAATATAGCAAATTGTACAAACGGTTTACTACATTGTACAAACGGTTTACTACATTGTACAAACGATTTACTACATTGTACAAACGATTTACTACATTGTACAAACGATTTACTACATTGTACAAACAATATAGTATATTGTACAAACAATATAGCAAATTGTACAAACGGTTTACTACATTGTACAAACGATTTACTACATTGTACAAACGATTTACTACATTGTACAAACGATTTACTACATTGTACAAACGATTTACTACATTGTACAAACAATATAGCAAATTGTACAAACGGTTTACTACATTGTACAAACGGTTTACTACATTGTACAAACGATTTACTACATTGTACAAACGATTTACTACATTGTACAAATGATTTACTACATTGTACAAACAATCTATCTATCTATCTATCTACCTCTCTATCTACCTATCTGTCTACGTATCTATCAACCTATCTATCTACCTATTTATCTATCTATCTATCTATCTATCTATATATCTATCTATCTATCTATCTATCTATCTATCTGTCTCCATCAGTTTTTCAGCATTTTCTCACCCAAAGATAGATAGAGAGATAGGGGATCGATAGATGGATGATTGGAGCTTTATGTCCTGCATTTATGCACTTGATAGGCTAGGGAGGACATGGAAATGATTTGAAGGATGATTGAAGCAGCTGTCGGACATATATAGGCCCAGGTGACAGACCAAGGTCTTGCATGCTACCACCTGACCAACCCTCCCCCTGACAGGTAGATAGATAGATAGATAGATAGATAGATAGATAGATAGATAGATAGATAGATAGATAGATAGATAGATAGATAGATAGATAGATGGATAGATAGATGGATAGGTAGATGGATAGATAGATAGATAGATAGATAGATAGATAAATAGATAGATAGATAGATAGGTAGTTTACAGAATTTCTGACGTCAGTTATTTCTTTCTGTTTATTCCAACATTTGAGGGAGAGACTTGATCAGACTTTGGGATGTATACCTGCTAAATCGTTTGTACGATCTAGTAAATCGTTTGCACGATTTAGCAAATCATTTGTACGATTTAGTAAATCGTTTTTACGATTTAGTAAATCGTTTGTACGATTTAGTAAATTGTTTGTACAATATAGCTGACTCTGGCTTCACCACTAGATTGTCATTTGCAAGATTGAAGATTGTGAGTCAACCAATGGTCGGATTGACTTCAAATAAATTTCATTTTGAAGATATTGAGTTCAGCTATATGGGCATATGTATTGTTTTGCCATGAATTAAATATAACGTGGTCAAAATTAAACGCGAAGTCGAGGTACGGAAAATGTTTTTTTTTTTTCGCACTTGTCTCCTAGTTCATCAGTGTTCAGCCTGGTTCAATAAATCGTTTAAACGATGTAGTAAATCGTTTAAACGATGTGGTTAATCGTTTAAACGATGTAGTAAATCATTTAAACGATGTAGTAAATCGTTTAAACGATGTAGTAAATCGTTTAAACGATGTAGTAAATCGTTTAAACGATGTAGTAAATCGTTTAAACGATAAAGCTGACACTGGCCCTATCACTGAATTGTCATTTGCAAGATTGAAGATTGTGAGCCAACCACTGGTCCGATTGACTTCAAATAAATCGCATTTTGAAGCTATTGACTTCAGCTATATGCTGATATGTTTTGTTTTGCCAGAAATTAACAAGAAGTTGGTCAAAATAAAACGCGAAGATGAGGTACGGAAAATTCTGGGTTTTTTTTGCAGTTGTCTCCTACTTCAGTAGCGTTCAGCCTTGTTCAATCTGATGGGTATTTATCAATGTCTTATTTCATTATCTGTTCCATATACATATACAAAATTCCACAGATAAAAGACAGATAGATAGATAGCTATATAGATAGATAGATAGATAGATAGATAGATAGATAGATAGATAGATAGACAGATAGACAGATAGACAGATAGACAGATAGATAGATAGATCAACTGTTGACAAGATGAGCTTTGAACACATATTACCAATTCATCAATCATTCTATTTATATCTATTTATCCAGCCATCCATCTAAAAGAATCTATTTATAGGCTTAGATGTCTATCCATCCATTGAATCTATCCATCTATCTATTTATATGAATTGACATCAATTCCAATGAAAGTATGTGAGTGGCCAGCGATTGCTAAATTAATGTCACTGGGAGACCAACTTTTTCCAGAAACTCTCATTATTGCGCATTTGGTTGTCTTAATTTTATGTTCTTGGCACCCTTTCTGTATCAAAAAAATTCTTGAGTGTCCATTTCTGATTTTTCATTTTCATTAATTAAAATTTGTTAAATTCCTTTGATGAACACCAGTTCAATTTCTAAATCAGTTCAATTTCTAAATCAGATCAGTTCAATTTCTAAATCAGATAAGTTCAATTTCTAAATCAGATCCAAAGTTCAAACTCACATTTGCATGCATATATCAGGAGCCACAATTATAAATCTAAGTGATATTCAGTTGATCTTTAAATGTCGCACATCTAAACTGCTCACACTTAAAAACGATTTTTTGACACCTCATCAATTACTATGAGTCACAAAGAGTATCTTTTGCCGTGAAATGGTCCTATTGTTTTTTGTTGTTTTTTTTCATAACTTTCTTCACAAGTTTTCAATATATCACCTGTCTGATTTCATGAGTCTAAATTGAAAATTTATGAAAGTCCTTTTGACAGAAATCTGCCCAACTCCTCAAACAGGCCTAAAAGGTAGTAATTTGTGCAAATGACATACATACCAAAAATGTAGGGAAATTCAGTGGACACATGAAATATTGAGCAGTTTGTAAAAACCACTCATTCTAGAGAAAATCGGGTATAAGTGTGCGCCGGTGAAGGCCACAACTTTAGGCAGACATATTCCAGCGACATGTGGCTGCTCAAATAATTTTTTCAAATTTTTCAAATCTGAAATGGGGGGGGGGGCACTTATCCATTGGGGCCCCCCCCATAGCTACGCTACTGCATGATAGAAAGATACATAGGAAGATACATAGACAGTGACAAAATAAAAATTATTAGACACTGGTCATTGAAGGTATTCGTGGCCAATTAAACTGCATGTGACACTGGATGATTGCAATGGGATAACAGGGGGAGAATTCATCAAAATTTGTTATATCGTTTGTACAATGTAGTAAACCGTTTGTACAATGTAGTAAACCGTTTGTACAATGTAGTAAACCGTTTGTACAATGTAGTAAACCGTTTGTACAATGTATAACCGTTTGTACAATGTATAGTAAACCGTTTGTACAAAGTGTAAACTGTTTGTACAATGTAGTAAACTGTTTGTACAATGTAGTAAACCGTTTGTACAATGTAGTAAATCGTTTGTACGATTTAGTAAATCGTTTGTAGGATTTAGTAAATCGTTTGTACGATTTAGTAAATCGTACAAACCATATAGCTGACGCTGGCAAAATCACTGAATTGTCATTTGCAAGATTGAAGATTGTGAGCCAACCACTGGTCCGATTGACTTCAAATAAATTGCATTTTGAAGATATTGAGTTAAGCTACAAGTAAATATGTGTTGTTTTGCTATGAATTAAATATAACGTGGTCAAAATTAAACGCGAAGTCGAGGTACGGAAAATGTGTTTTTTAACCTTGTTCAACCTTGTTCAATCTGGCTGAGTTTCGATGGGTTTTTTTATTGATGTATGACCATATGTGATAGTCATATTACAGAGGCTGAAGTTAAATTAAACTTTAAAAAACGAAAAATAATAAAGCTGCAGGAATAGATGGAATAAGTGATGAATTTTATAGATATGTAGCGGATGAGTTAACAGCACCTTTCAGTGCTATCTTTAAAGGCAAATGCTCATCAAAATCCTACTTTTAGTATAAGCATAATTATATCTTCCCATGAAAGAATCAGATGTTGCGAATGCATTCAGCTAACATTTCGCAAAATCGTTTTTCGCCATAGATGAGGAAAAAATTATTAAATTGCCATTTCAGCCAAATTTTGTGGTCTTCCGTAACGTTCAGTCAGCTGTGCAGTGACGCAGGGCTGGGTGGCCCTCCCCCTCCCTCCTCAGATAGATAGATAGATAGATAGATAGATAGATAGATAGATAGATAGATAGATAGATAGATAGATAGATAGATAGATAGATTGATAGATAGACAGATAGATAGATAGATAGATAGATAGACTGATAGATAGACTTATAGATAAACTGATAGATAGACTGATAGATAGACTGATAGATAGACTGATAGATAGACTGATAGGTCGAAGAAGTCTTAAGCTGAAGATTAGTACCAAATACTTGGCTAGAAGGGCACTCAATTGGTTAATTCAAGCCTTTTTAAACAAAGTATAGTAAACCGTTTGCACAATGTAGTAAACCGTTTGTACGATGTAGTAAATCGTTTGTACGATTTAGTAAATCGTTTGTACAATATAGCTGTCGCTGGCACCATCACTAAATTGTCATTTGCAAGATTGAAGATTGTGAGTCAACCAATGGTCGGATTGACTTCAAATAAATTTCATTTTAAAGATATTGAGTTCAGCTATATGGGCATATGTGTTTTTTTGTTAAGAATTAAAAAGAAGTTGGTCAAAATAAAGCGCGAAGATGAGGTACGGAAAATGTTGTTTTTTTCTGCACTTGTCTCCTAATTCAGCAGTGTTCAGTCTGGTTCAATTTGATGGGTATTTATCAATGTCTTGTTTCATTATCTATTCTATATACATATATAAAACTCCACAGATGATAGATAGATAGATAGATAGATAGATAGATAGATAGATAGATAGATAGATAGATAGATAGATAGATAGATAGATAGATAGATAGATAGATATATATAGATAGATAGATAGATAGATAGATAGATAGATAGATAGATAGATAGATAGACAGATAGATAGATAGATAGATTTTTTAAAAAGTCCATGTTGGTTTTTTGCATTGAAATTTCAAAAAACCGTTTTGAATCTAAAAAACCGATTCTGTCTGAATTTTTTTAGAGTGCAGTTAAATTTCTAAATCAGATCAAAAGTTCAAACCCACATTTCACTGATTGTGCTGCCTGTCAGGTCCGCCCACACATGCATTTTTGAAGATACCCAGTGAAGTTCGGCTGCAGGGGCGTATCTAAAATGGCCTAAGGGGGGGGCATGACATTGGGTCAATACGGGAAGTTTAGCGGCTTTTCCTATCTTTCCCATGTTAATTTTGGGCCTGAGGGGGGGGCATGGCCCCCTAAATTCGCCACTGTTCGGCTGTGTGCTCCTGAGCACGGACCTTACAGCCAGCAGCACGGACCTGAAAGGCAACAGTCCCAGTGACCTAGAAGCCAATTCAATACCCATTAGGCCTTGAATTTCGCCTGCTTGAATGGCAGACTGTGCTCAGTCAGGGTTTAAGGTTATTTCATCAGTCTCCCAGACAAAAATCCTTACAAAATGCTCTTCTTCATCTACATTTGTTATATCGTTTGAACAATGTAATAATCCGTTTGTACAATGTAGTGAACCGTTTGTACAATGTAGTAAACCGTTTGTACAATGTAGTAAACCGTTTGTACAATGTACAGTAAACCGTTTGTACAATGTAGTAAACTGTTTGTACAATGTAGTAAACCGTTTGTACAATGTAGTAAATCGTTTGTACAATGTAGTAAATCGTTTGTACAATGTAGTATATCGTTTGTACAATATAGCAGTTTAAATTGTTTGTACAATATAGTACATTGTTTGTACAATATACTACATTGTTTGTACAATGTAGTACATCGTTTGTACAATGTAGTAAACCGTTTGTACAATTTACTATATTGTTTGTACAATTTACTAGATTGTTTGTACAATGTAATAAATCGTTTGTACAATGTAGTAAATTGTTTGTACAATGTAGTAAATCGTTTGTACAATGTAGTAAATCGTTTGTACAATGTAGTAAATCGTTTGTACAATATAGCAATTTAAATTATTTGTACAATATAGTACATTGTTTGTACAATGTACTAGATTGTTTGTACAATAAAGTATATTGTTTGTACAATTCACTACATTGTTTGTACAATGTAGTACATCGTTTGTACAATGTAGTAAACCGTTTGTACAATTTACTATATTGTTTGTACAATTTACTAGATTGTTTGTACAATGTAGTAAATCGTTTGTACAATGTAGTAAATTGTTTGTACAATGTAGTAAATCGTTTGTACAATGTAGTAAATCGTTTGTACAATGTAGTAAATCGTTTGTACAATGTAGTAAATCGTTTGTACAATATAGCAATTTAAATTGTTTGTACAATATAGTACATTGTTTGTACAATGTACTAGATCGTTTGTACAATATAGTATATTGTTTGTACAATATAGTACATTGTTTGTACAATGTAGTAAACTGTTTGTACAGTTTAGTAAACTGTTTGTACAATTTACTAGATTGTTTGTACAATATAGTAAATCGTTTGTACAATTTAACTTTTTTTTTTTTTTCATGTCCTAAAATGGCTTCCGTACTTAATGACTTTTTATCAATGTTTAATTTATATCACTATAATGCTTTATACTAATCGTTTTGATTCCCACGAGCGACAGATTCCTTCGGGCATCAAACTACTAATCTAATCTATTTGAATAAAATCTTCATTGACAATAGAAAAATCTGAAAAAATCTGAATCATACATGTTGCATGGATGGTGGCATTCTTTGACCGTCTAACATGAATTGAGTTGCCGATTGAGAAAGTTGTGTATCTGTAGGGTGTCCATGGGCAATGGTGGATCAAGACCACTGAGGATGAAAAGTGAACATTTTAAAGAAATATGCGTCGTCTTCCTCCCGTCGCCGTCGGAACAAGTTTGGATCCCCCTACACTCCGATGACATAAACTAGCACTGATGAAGGTCAATGAAATCCATCCATATTCCACAATCTTTGCAGCAGCCTACGTCTGGTATCACCCTCTGGCCCCCAGGTACAAAGTATGCCAGTCGGAAGACTATTTATGTTAAGCAAAGGACAGAACAATGCTATTTAGGGAGTTTTATTGCTGAGTGTCTGGAGGGTGACAACAGCTCAGTAATAAATAATGACAACAAACACAAGAGTTACATTACATGGGATTGCTTCGGATAGTCGCAAGCTGTTTCCGTATTTGCATACACTAGTAGAAATTAAAGTCCTGACAGTTATCTGCCAATTTTGGTTGCCAAAGGAAAGAAAAACAATGAAAGCTAATCAATTCTTTGTTGTATTTTAAAAGTTTGATTTGTAAAACTGAGGGAGGAGATGCTTTTTCCCTAAAGCACTATAGAAATGCAATGGTAAATTTGCTCTGATCCAGATAGCACTGAGCATCCTAGAGGTGACCCGGTTGTCACTGGACATGTTCTGACCTACTGAGTATGTGCAGAAGGCAATTACAGATGATGGCCATTTTGAAATTTTCCTGATTCAAATTTTCAAAGCAACATCGGGTTCACTTATCATACATGATTTTTATGAATCCTTAATTTATTTCAATTGGTAATTTTCATGTCTGATCAGTAGCTCACTTTAGGATCAAATTTTACCATGAATGATAAGGACAGTTTAAGTTGTGTAAAGGAGATAAGTTCCTTAATTGAATGAATTGTTTACCTCTCCACCAATTTTTGACAGTTTAACTGTTTTCTCTTCTCGACATATACCATGCCTACAAAGCTAGGGATTACTGACTGTTATATAAATATTCAAAGGCATTGACATGAACTCCTGGGAGGTTCTATTGGGATTTGTCACTTATAGTTCCGTACCTGTTCAGTCTGGCAAACTGAAACAATCAATTATGTAACGCAAGACAACTATGAAGCAATTTGGCATTGTTTAGCAAGCAATGTAGGGTTATCAATGTATCAACTCATTGTCGTTTGAAAATATCAACAATTATCTCAAATAGAATGTGCATTAAAGTTATGTTTCTTTCAGTTTGAAGTCTTGTTTTAAGCTTTTGTAGTTATTTTCCTCAATGCCATGATACACAAGCAAGGGGATCATTAAACAGATTAAATATCACACCTGTAATCAGTTGCAACCCATGTACTGCTGGACCTCATTGCTCTTAAATTTTGCAGACAATCTGTCACAGGAAGTGATACAACATCTTTATAGATTTATTTCTCAAGCTTTATGCAGAAAATATTGGCACAAAGAATTCAATATGACTAATTTAGAGAACTAATGGTGAATTGTACCATGGCATTTGAAGGATTTAAAGCATGTTTGAAACCCATGGAAATTAAGCACACAGGGAGGCAAACCAAGTGTTGGAACAGCCAGCTGCAGCAAACAAGAAGCTAAATAGGATTACTACTGCCTTAATAATGATATTTTAATATGTCAACCATGCTAGTTAGGTCAAATAAGTCTAATACTATTTATTTGTCAAACAAGAAGTGGATGGCACTTTGTTAAAATGTCAAAAAGTAGCTTTTTTGTCTAACCCTTACACAAGCAGACAGCCAAATTTTGCAAGGACAGTGCTGCCATCTTTACACGCTGTGCTGATGCAACAATCTCCATTACAAAGGATTGCTTCAAATCCACTGAATAATGGAACACAGATGCAATATACGTGGGAAGCATAGGCAGTTCATTTAGAAGGACGAATTTTGCACAGGCTGCCATCATGGCGTCTTCTACCCATAATGGATTGTGTACGTGAATCATTCAGCATGGATCCAAAATCTGAAAAAATCTGAATCTTACATATACTATGGATGGTGGCCTTCTTTGAATCGTCTAGCATGAAGTAAGTAGCTGATTGTAGAAGTTGTGTACCTGGAGGGTGCTCATGGCAATGGCGGATCAAGGGAGGGCCTGGGGGCAAGGGCTCCCCAGACAACAGAGGATGAAAAGTTACATTTGGAAGAAAATGCGTCAACTTCTGCCTGACGCTGTCAGGACAAGTTTGGGTCCCCTTACGCTCCGAAGGCATGATCTGCCACTGCTGAAGGCCTAAGGAATCCATCCATATACCATCATCTCTTGTATCAGACCATGTCTGGTGGCATCCGCTGGCCCCCAGGTATAGAGTATGCAAGTATGCAGACTATTTATGTTCAGCAGAGCACAGAATAATACTAGTTAGGGAGTTTTATTGCCGAGTGTCTGGAGGCTGACAACAGCTCAGTAATAAATAATGACAACAAATACAAGAGTTAGAGTATATTGGATAGCTTCCGGGAGGAGTTACAAGTAGTTTCTTTGCATATTTGCATAAACTCATAGAAATGTCAGTGGATTTCACAGTCAAAGGACAGTCACCTGCCAATTTTGGTTGCCAGAGGGAATGAAATACAATGACCGCTGCAATACTAAGCACTGGCCGACTGTCACATACATAATACATCATATATTTATGTACAGCTAACCTTACTACAATGTGTTGTAAAATCTGATGCCCTGAGACATGAACATCTGTGTCTATTTGAAAAAGTTGTTTCCAGTAAAATGAACCTACTAAAGCAGTGTTCGCTTCTGAGCTCTTCTTTAGCAACAAAGATTAAAAGCATTTGTCAAGTCTTTGTAATGTCACCAGGGAAGCATTTTTGTAAAAGAAACTGATTCTGGCTCCAGCTAAGAGAGATGCAGCTTAGGATAGGAAGTATCACAGCCTCATTGGCATTTGTATTAATTACCATTTTTCACAATTCTACTTGAACATAAACAGGGATATCAAGAAATAATTTGCATTCAAATGGTAGGCTGACGCCAGCACTAGCGTATAATATTATACCTTTATCAACAAGTTTCGGCGAAATTAGTGAACAATTCTCCGTCAAATAACATTTTTCATTATTTTGAAATTAGGGGCCATCTACTGTTCATATGGATAGTTTATTGACATTGATTTCGTCATAATTATATTTGTTAATATTTCATTATACTTTTTCTAACTAACAATTTATAATCCAAATAACTACAATGTTGCCAGCAGTGGAAACACAGCTCTGAATATCCTCCAAACAGATGGCTGTTTCTGGTCAGAATACTTATTTGTTATTTGGCAGTCCAGGCATGTTCTTGGATCAGGGCAGTGTCAGACTTTCTTGAATGGTGTTAAATTCTCTTAAAGATAAACGTCTCTTCAGCCAAAGCTTGACATATTGTATTAAATTATTAAGGGACTGCGACAGGCTATTTCATAAACAAAACAATAAAAGGTTTATTCTAGAAAGTAAAATGTAGATCATCAGATTGGAAAATACACCATAGGATGTATCAAATACCATACAAACTTTTTAGATATTAATAATTCGGCTCATCAATGACTCAGAGCCAGAAGCTTGAAAGAAGAAATAATAGAATTGCTTCTACATGTAGATGTACAGGTAGATCAAATAAGTTCAATAAACAGCAATATGCTGTCAGTCAAAGCATTGGACATTTAGATGCGAAGATGTTCATACAAGCAAGTGCTGCTGTCTATTAAAACAAACTCCATTCGTTCTTACATTTCATGCTCTTTGAGCAAATTCAAGGGATTCTGTCAGTCCTAGTTTTCATTATCTCTCGAATAGAAACCCTAAAATAATGGAAGCTCAGTGAGTTTGCTCAACTTTGTAACTGTCAGGGAACCTGATGCAACAATTTCCATTACAAAGGATTGCTTCAAATCCACTGAATAATGGAACACAGATGCAATATACGAGGGAAGCATAGGTAGTTCATTTAAAAGGATGAAATTGGCACTGCCTGCCTTCATGGCGTCTACTACCCATAATGCATTGTGCGCACGAATCACTCAGCATGGATCCAAAATCTGAAAAAATCTGAATCTTACATATACTATGGATGGGGGCCTTCTTTGAATCGTCTAGCATGAACTTAGTAGCTGATTGTAAAAGTTGTGTGCCTGGAGGGTGCTCACGGCAATGGCGGATCAAGGGAGGGCCTGGGGGCAAGGGCTCCCCAGACAACAGAGGAAGAAATATGCGTCAACTTCTGCCTGACGCTGTCCGGACAAGTTTGGGTCCCCTTACACTCCGAAGGCTTGATCTGCCACTGCTGAAGGCCTAAGGAATCCATCCATATACCATCATCTCTTGTATCAGACCATGTCTGGTGGCATCCGCTGGCCCCCAGGTATAGAATATGCCAGTATGCAGACTATTTATGTTCAGCAGAGCACAGAATAATACTAGTTAGGGAGTTTTATTGCCGAGTGTCTGGAGGCTGACAACAGCTCAGTAATAAATAATGACAACAAATACAAGAGTTATAGGATATTGGATTGCTTCCTGGAAGAGTCGCAAATTGTTTCTTTGCATATTTGCATACACTCATAGAAATGTCAGTGGATTTCACAGTCAAAGGACAGTCACCTGCCAATTTTGGTTGCCAGAGGGAATGAAATACAATGACCGCTGCAATACTAAGCACTGGCCGACTGTCACATACATAATACAGACTCTACAAGCCCTCTGTATTTTTCGATGCCACTCTCTGTGGCAGAGGGACTCTGGAAATACAAATGTACCAAGAATGTTGACATTAGTTACATAATTTCTCTTAAATAGTAGGTAGTTGTTTTGGATTTGATTGTGTAACAGCAACTTCTGTTATCAATCATCTGCAACTGTTATTTGTCATTTTGTTTTCTTTCACCTATTGTCACTTCATAACTTCTAATTACCACTTATGACTTAAGAGTATAAACATTCAGTTTATTATGCAATGTTGCTGTTATGAATCAATAACATTTAAGGATTCCCACGCTTTAAAGAAAACAATTCTGTTTGAAGTCCACTCTGCCTTTTCTGGCCTCATATGCATGCTGTTTCTGGCTCTTTTGCACTGCCAATTCCCGGAGACTGCAGTGCAATGCTTGCACTGCCAAATAAGTAAAAGCAGTCTCATGGAGACAGTACATAATACATCATGTATTTATATACAGCTAACCTTACTACAATGTGTTGTAAAATCTGATGCCTGAGACATGAACATCTGTGTCTATTTGAAAAAGTTGTTTCCAGCAAAATGAACCTACTAAAGCAGTGTTCGCTTCTGAGCTCTTCTTTAGCAACAAAGATTAAAAGCATTTTTCAAGTCTTTGTCAAGTCTTTGTAATGTCACCAGGGAAGCATTTTTGTAAAAGAAACTGATTCTGGCTCCAGCTAAGAGAGATAAAGCATAGGATAGGAAGTATCACAGCCTCATTGGCATTTGTATTAATTACCATTTTTCACAATTCTACTTGAACATAAACAGGGATATCGAGAAATAATTTGCATTCAAATGGTAGGCTGACGCCAGCACTAGCGTATAATATTTTATCCTCAGTCCAGTGTGAATCCTCGATTCTGATTGGCTGAGAGCCGCGGTGTATGACACCTTATCCTCAGTCCAGTGTGAATCCTTGATTCTGATTGGCTGAGAGCCGCGGTGTATGACACCGTACACCCTGTCTGTCGTCACCAGACAGGGTGTATGAGATAAACAATGATGTCACAATTGCAACCATAGGATTGTTATGACGTCATCCTTGTAGCAACAATAGTCATGACGTCACAATGCCATTGTTTGAGCCATTGTGACATCATCCAGGTGACAGCACTGGTGATGACGTCACAATGCTGTTGCTTTGTTACTGAAAGACATTTCAGACTCAGTTTGCAAGAAAATATATGGGCATCAATAAAACATGAAGTCTGAGGATAAAACCGTTACACCTTGCTCGTTTTTCGAGGGTACGGGAATATACACCACTCAGGCCTCCATACACCACTCAGCCTTCGGCTTCGTGGTGTATGGAGTACTTCGTGGTGTATATTCCTGTACCCTCGAAACGAGCAGGGTGTAACTGATAATACCTTTATCAACAAGTTTCGGCGAAATTAGTGAACAATTCTCTGTAAAATAACATTTTTCATTATTTTGAAATTTATGGACCATCTACTGTTCATATGGATAGTTTATTGACATTGATTTCATCATAATTATATTTGTTAATATTTCATGATACTTTTTCTAACTAACAATTTAGAATCCAAATAACTACAATGTTAGCAGCAGTGGCAACACAGCTCTGAATATCCTCCAAACAGATTGCTGTCTCTAGTCAGAATACTTATTTTTTATTTGGCAGTCAAGGCATGTTCTGGGATCAGGGCAGTGTCAGACATTCTTGAATAGTGTCAAATTCTCTTAAAGATAAACGTCACTTCAGCCAGAGCTTGGCATATCGTATCTAAATATTCAAGGACACAGTTAATTTTAGAAAAGAAAATTCAATTTAAGAAAGAATAAATGCACAAAATCAGATTTGCAGATAAATGATAGGATTAATCAGATAGCAATACTACAAAAATTTGGCAGATTTCAACATTTCACTCATCATCAAGGAAGACAGATAGTGTATGTGGATGGACAAGTGCTGCTTTCTTGGTCTCATTCATTCTTCCATTCTACGCTCTAGATTTCATTATCTCTAGCTCAGAAAACTGGCAATAATGGATGTTCAGTGAGTGTGTTAAACCATCTAAGCCATTCATTCTTACATTTCTGCTTTGTTTTTATATAGAGAGGTTTTCCAGTCCTTGTCTCATTATCTCTTACACAGGAAATATACAATAATAGAAGCTTAGTGGGTTTGCTGAACTTTGTAACTGTCGGTGAACCTGATGGGACAATCTCCATTACAAAGGATTGCAGTGGATTTGAATAATCGAAAACAGATGCAGTATACAAGGGAAGAATACCAGTTCATTTAAAAGGGTGAAGGGACCACCAGTATCTCACTGAAATGAAAAGGATAGAAATAAGTTTTTTAAATGGTCAATATGGGCATCCGATGGGTATTGGTCTTTTTTGTCATTGTCATATTTATAGCTGTAAAATTATTTTTCTGACTCCAGTATCTACCATCACTAACCTGCCACTCAAATAAGCAACAAACCCGTAAGCCAGATCCAATGCATCTGAAAGAATAACGAGCCATGGCGACCCAACAGCATTCTCTGGATGAAGCTTCCTAACATACGCAATGCAACTAATTTCAAACAAAGTACCATTTTTAAAAACTTTGGTCGGTGAATATCAAAACAAGTCTAAGCCTCAACCGCTTCCCCAAAGATCTTATGTTTGGATCAGCCACTGCTGGAGGTCAAAGGAATCCATCCATATGCCACAACCTTTTGCAGCAGTCTGTGTCTGGCGGCACCCTCTGGCCTAAAGGTATATTGCTTACCAGTCTGAAGATGAATGATGTCAAGCAGAGGACAGGACAATGCTAATTAGGGAGTTTTATTGCTGGATGTCTGGAGGCTGACAACGTCTCAGTGGCAGATAATGATAAAAAGAGCTAGAGTTAGAGTACAGGATACACTGTAAGAAATGACAGTGTTTTCCTGGCTAAAAGAACCGTAAATTTATTGTTATTTTATCAGTATTTTTTTAAAACAGACTTTGTCTGTGAATTTACAGTTCTTTGTCAGTTACAAAATGGCTTCAAGATAAATTTACTGCAACATGTCATTTAACATTCAGTTCACGTTAATGAACAATTACTTCAACCGTTAATTTACTGGCAACTTGTAATATGCAAACAAAACATTTGAATTGGCCAAACAATCAATACACCTGGTCAGATTAGGAACAATAAACAAGAGATTGCATGGACTTCAACCATGGAACATGTGGTGCCATCTATAACATATGCTTTACACAGCTGTTTATCAAACTTAATTTATAACTTATCTGAAGGTAAGGGCACATCCTCATTCATATGATCTTAAAGATGCTGTCATTATGCAAAAGTTGTTATATTTATATATGACGTTGAAATTTGTGTGAGTCTTATGATGTGATCTAAAGAATGACACTATTAAAACCAAAATAACCCAGGCGCAGTCTGCACCAATGCAACATACTTCGATAAACTTGTCACCTGGTTCTCTTGGAAAATATCCATCAATATTATGGTTTGTGAGCAAACGTATGCGAATTAATTGCTGGGTACAATTGATGGACTTACTTCCCTGCTGTCAAGCAAGAGATGAGCAAGGTCGAGCCTGAAGTCAGTGGCTCTCTCACTCTCTCAGCTGATTCCAGCTTCGGTACATCCCTACAGCTATGCGACAGTTAAATCACATGCTTAGTCTGTTGTTTAACACTTGTGCAATAAGTAAGAATAACACATACTATCCGTATTTTTACAGTAGATTATACAGCTCCTTGCATTCTTTACATTCCATGATTGACAGTTGATATAACTGTAAAATATACTTTAAATAAACTGTTTTATATATGTACATTATACCGTAATATCATTTTGTTGAATCTGCAAAATTACAGTTCAATGTACCAATCTGCATTTTACAGTTCATTGTCCTGTTCAGGTTTATTAGTACTTTTACAGTTCTTAGACCTGGAACAAAGTTGCCAGTTAATTTAACTGTAAAATTTAACGGGAATTTTTTGCAGTGTAGCCTTGGGAATAGTTGCTAGCCATTCCCTCACATAGCTGAACACACTCATAGAAATACCAGTGACTTAGTGGATTTTTCAGTCAATTTTGGTTACCAAAAGAAGACAAAAAACCATAAAGACGACAGTCAACTGTTTTGAGCGTTTGTTAAGGTTTGTTACTAATTAAATTGGTTGTCAATCAACTCTTCTCCTGTGGCCTTTAAACTGTTGATCTTTAAAATGAGTAAAAGTAATTATAAAACTGTGATTTCTAAAGTTTCACCATTAAGGCGAACTTTTTTTACGCAATGAATGCAATGAATGCAATTCATAATTACTTTAAATGAGAGTATAGCTCATGTCTGTTCTCTGCATATAAGAACTTCTCAATTCACAAGTGACATAATAATTTTCTTAAGAGAACCTAGAAGGCTCAGTCAAAATGCGATTCCTTGGGTTGTTTTCTCTTAATCCTTGGCTCTATAAACTGTTCCAAAGTGGATACCTGAGAATCCAAATCATAAATATACTTCAATTCAGAGTTCCCAATCCAAAGGTGATAATACTAAACAATGCATACACTCATGAATAGGGGTGACAGTGACCAACCACCATATCTAACAAAAGCTATGATTATTTACCTCTTAGCACTGGTCAAGGATAACTGCCCCATTAGCCATCACCTGATGCTTCCTCATGCAGTAATATCACCAATCTTGCCATTAATGAGTGGAATCTGCCAAAATCTCTGGTTTTACAGGAAGTGTGAATGGAAATAAAATGTAAGTGATCAGCAGCAATAGAGCGGCATGTGGAGTCATGCCATATTACCTTCTTCTGCTCCAGAACTCGATTGTCTCCAGCACAACCAAAAGTACTATTACCTCAGCAGGAAGGAAGAATCAGGCACGCCTTTACAGTTTCACACCTTTTTGCTCCCTCCAAATTACTTATACCTTTACCTATTTTCAACTACCTTTTACAATTACATTGAATTTACATTAAACCAACTCAAATTCAAACTCCATTACCCCCATTGTGTTTGATTTCTTTCATAGTATGCCCATGTGCTAATTGCAGTTACATTGCTACTTGTCTGAATGTAATTCTTAACAAAGGTTAAGATTGTGGTATAGAGTAAAAAGTAATTGCAAGGAAATTTTGGGTGGAGGGGAGAAAGGAGGGTAAAATAGGTAAACAAAGGACTTCTGACAGAAAATGCTCTTACACATTGGGACAGTAATGATCACGACTCACATTTTGCTGTCTGACTGCAAAAGGGTAGGACTAGGTACAGGCTAATTTATTATGCCTAAGCTTAAAATTAAGCTCAATAGTATAGGTGATATTCATGCAAACTTCTGAATTGCTCAATGCTTTCAGCATTAAGCAAAATAATTAGACGTTGTAAGCATCCAAATGTGCCCAGTTCCCCCTAGATTTTACCTTTGCTGTCAAGCTTCATTAAAACTAATAATAATATTATATAGTATGATTCCAGCGTATCCCAGATGAATCTGCTCGCTGTCAGTCTCAGTCACCATACTGAATGGCAATCATGCTAATCTTTACAGTGATAGCCTCTGGACATGGTCGGAGCGGAGAACGAACCAACGTGGTCATGTGTACAAGATGGACATGATACCCAGAGTATACCAAGGAGCCACAGTCTAAGTTGCATATATATATATCATTATTATACATAGTGAATACTGGGAATATTAAATTTCCACTGCAAATTCAATTTTTCTGTCAAGAAGAATATTGAAATGTTCTTAAAATAAGAAAAATGTATTGCTCCAGTTGTGGAAATATCAGCATTGATTAAGATTAATTCAAGTTTTGCTAAAATGAGTTGTCTTATTTTAGATAAGCCTTGATAGGCTGAACACAAAATGACATGATTTTTTAGAAAGAATGCAGATTGTGGAACCACCATACCACCCTTGAAATATGTTTTGCCCCAAGATTGCCTATCTTTGTTTCAGACGACACACTGAGGCATGAAAATCTGTGTCGGGCGAAATGAACCTCCTAAAGCACTTTTGGCTTCTGCGCTCTTCTGTAGCTATAGAGATTAAAATCATTTGTCAAGTCTTGTAATGTCACTAGGGAAGCATTTTCACAAAAGAAACTCATCTGCTAAGAGAGATGCAGTATAGGACTGGAAGTATTACTGCCCAAAATGTATAGATGAATATACATAGCCATTAGGATTTACACCAAAGAAAAACTGTTATATCTTTCTAACATTATGGTTTTTGTCACTGAACGGGCTGTCATAATGACTGTAAAAACATAAAGAAAGAAGCAGTATAAACCCCCCCCCCCCCAGCCAGGCAGCCAGCTGCAGGCAAAAAAAATAACGTGCAAGCACTTTAAGAGATGCTTGTAGATAGACTGCCCATGATAGTATCTACCCCTTTGCCTGTCACCTGCACAAGGGTATCTGGCATGTGAGACCTGCAGAGGGTATCTGGCATGTGAGAGCTGCTGGAGGGTATCTTGGCCTGTGACCTACTTTTGGTGATTGACCTTTGACCTGCTGAAACTCAGCCTGTTTGTTTTCTTTATTAATTTCTTCATCTCAGAAAGACACCAAAAGTTTATCAACGCAAGATAAAATTCTATTGAGACTCTATGCAAAGTTTTAATGTCAGAGATGAAACAGCATGACCAAGGCAGTTGTCATAAGTTTCAGAGCCATCCTCCCACAATAGAGATGCCGCTTGCAAGCAAGCAAGCATCTCTAAAAAACCAGCCCAATCTAGTTACCTCAATTCCCGCTAGGTGTCTGTGTCAAACCTGCGATTGAGAGTACAGTAAATGAGATAGATCAGAGTAATTGAATGATCTAGCAAACAAACATAATGAACAATATCGTATGATTAATGCTTGTATAGGCGCATATAATCTGAACACACCTTTCATCATGGATGTCAAGAAGTACAGTACAACCAAAATATATTACGACTACCCCATCAGGAAGGAAAAATCGGCCAATGCTTTACCCTTTCATTACTTTCGACTCCCTCCAAATCACTTCCTACTTTTACCTACTTTAAGTTACCTTTTAGAACTGCATCAAATTTATATTAAGCCAATACCAAATCAAGCTTCCGGCACCCTATTTTGTTTGCTTTCTTTTATATTGTGCCTCTGGCTAATTGAAATTCATTTTCCAGTTGTCTAAATAGATTTCTTAATTTGGGATAAAGTTGTAGTAAGGAGTAAAAAGTAGATGTAGGAGATTTGGGGAGGAGAGGAGAAACGAGGGAAAAGTAGGTAAACAGAGGACTTCTGACTGAATTTTCTTACTTCATTTTGAGTTGTACTGTGCCACGATGTGCCATAAATGTGTGCTGCGTTCAAACTGCACATTAAATTTTGCAATCAAATAACTTTTCTTCAAGTTAGTCCAAAGATGCAGACGCACACTCACTGGATTCAAAGAATGGCACAGCGATATGCCCTCTTTTCTTATTTAGGGAGTTCATGTGTAAAGGAAGACATAGCAGTAATCCATGGACTTTTCTGTGTTAAATCACATCTTTCAATTGTTTCTCAGCTGTATAGACCATCTGCAGATCATGCAGAATTCATTATATAGCTTGTAATATTTATATGTAATAATATTTTTCCAAAATAAGAATTTCAGATTGGAAAATATATCATGGTAATGATCAGATATCAATACTGAACAAATTAGGCAGAATTCAACATAACACTCATCATTGTAGAAGAAGCGTGACAGAGAGGTAAAGGCAGATTTGTCTCTGAAGATGCTCTATTTCTCATTATCTCACACACAGAAAACTAGTAATGATGGATAGCTTAGCGAGTTTGCTAAACCACCTGAACGAAATTCACTCCTATATTTCTGCCCCGTTTTTACAAAGTTAGAGATGTTTTCCAATCCCAGTTTTAATTTTCTGTCACACAAGAACACCTATAATAAAGGAAGCTTAGTGAGTTTGCTAAACATAGTAACTCTCGGTGAACCTGATGCAACAATCTCCATTACAAAGGATTGCTTCAAATCCACTGAATAATGGAACACAGATGCAATAAATGAGGGAAGCATAGGCAGTTCAATTTTATACTGGGTCTGAATCCTAACGTTTTAGCTGCCAATGGGAATCTTTCTCTGCTGTGAATCACAGTCTCAACATAACGTGAACTTATTTTCAAAGATGGCTGTGCACAAAACATTTGTATAAATTTGAACTTTAAAAACACATTTTGCTTAAGATCTGCATTTCTGAATGATGAATATGCCTGGATATACATTATACACTTGAGACACCTGCTGTTGACACTATAAGATAAATGAAGATACCACAGAACAAACCATCAGGCACAGAGCATCCTTGTCAGTGATAAATCATTTTCAAGACTCTCAAAATCTAGATTTCTAGTGAGCTGTGATTTTTCATCTCCATGCTATATTGGGCAGCTATTTTCAAAACAATGGGATGAAGCGTCCTTGGATTAAAAAAAGTTGTACACTTGAAGGTTGCTCCTGGGTACTATAGTCCAGCCATTTTTTTTGGCAGTAAGTTTTTGGCTGATAATTAAAAACATAGCCTTATTCTTGACAAAAATACTTGTCTCCTTCTGTTCCTGACACCTTGACCAAATAGTTTCATAAAAATTGGGAAGTATTGGCATGTTGTAATCCTGGTTTTGAGGTAGTCCCATTAGAATAACATTGCTGTCAAAACAGCTCAAGAAGCCATTTTCTTCTACTGCTTCTATTGCTGCTGTTGTGATGTCACCATTGTTTCAGTGATGTCATAGAGCCAACAATGCTGATGATGTCACAACAGAAGGCTAAAAATAGCTCTAAATGTGCTGAAGAGCAGCAGTAATTTAGCATTGTAAGTGCCTGCATGATGGAGCTGGGGGATCAGAGGACATAAATTTAGTCCAAATCATGCTTGGTCATGGTGTACTCACCCTGATAAACCAAAAATTAAACCTTAGACTTAATCATGTATTCTTTTATTGGCTAAAAACTGCCAAAATAAAATGTCTTGACTTTAATGGGGGATCGGGAGGAGGGCTGAAGCACCAAGGACCTCCTTAGACCACTGAGGATGTAAAGTAAAATTTTGAAGAAATATGCAACAACTTCGGCCTGCCGATGTTAAAACAAGTCAGGGCCTTCATTGACCCCTCTCTCTGGATCTGCCACTGCTGGATGTCAAAGGAATCTATTCATATGCCACAATATATAAGGACTGAATGATGGAAAGGTTGTGTACTTGGAGGGTGCTCCAGGGCACTAATGGCGGATGAAGGAGGAAGGCCTAAGCTCATACAAGTTATGGCTCACCTAGACCACAAAGGACGAAAAGTAACATCTTGAAGAAATATGCAACAACTTCGGCCAATGGCATGGACGTCCAAAGAAGCCTGGGCCCCCTTAGACTCCTCTGTCTAAATATGCCACTGCTGGAGGAAAACATAATTCATCCATCTGCCACAATATTTTGTACCAACCAATAACTTGTGGCACCCTCTAGCCACCAGGCATATGGTATTCCAGACTGAAGACGAATGATGTCAAGCAGAGAACACAACAATGCTAATTAGGAAGTTTTATTGCTGGGTGTCTGGAGGCTGACAAAGTCTCAGTAGCAAACAATGACAAAAAAAGCTAGAGATTGCTTTGGAAACACTAGCTAGCCTTTCCCGCTCATACCTGCAATGACACATACAGTCATACACTCTCAGAAGTATCAGTGACTCAGTGGAATTTGAAGTCAATTTTGGTTGCCAAAAGAGACAAAACACAATAAAACAACAGTCAACTTTTTTAAACATTTGTTAAGGTTTGTCACTAATTAAATCAGTTGTCAATCATCTATTTTTCTGTGGTTTTAAAACTGTTGATAAGTAAAACAAGTATAGCTAACTAATGAATAGTGGCGACCATAACCATGGACCATACCTAAAAAAAGCAATGATTATTCACCACTTAGCACTGGCCAAGGATAACTGTCACATTAACCATTACCTGACGCTACATCATGCAGTAATATCACCACACTTGCTGTTAAATTTGCCAAAATCTCTGGTGTATGTGAAATGAAAATGAAATATAAGTGATCAGCAACAATAGAGAGGTATATGGAGGCATGCCAGATTACCTTCTTCTGCTCCAGAACTCGATTGTCTACAGCACAACCCAAAATAAAATACTATTACCTCAGCAGGAAGCAAGAATCAGCCACAACTTTACCGTTTCACACCTTTTGGCTCCCTCCAAATCACTTATACCTTTACCTATTTTCAACTACCTTTTAAAATTACATTGAATTTCTTTTAAACCAACTCAAATTCAAACTCCATCACCCCAATCGTGTTTGATTTCTTTGATGGTGTGCCCCCTATGCTCATTGCAGTTACATTGCTACTTGTCTTAATGGAGTTCTTAACAAGGGGTAAGACTGTGGTATGGAGTCAAAAGTAGTTATTATGAGATTTGGGGTGGAGGTTGGAAAGGAGAATAAAACAGTTAAATAGAGGACTTCTGACAGAAAATTTTCTTACTTTAGTTTTGGTTACAAGTGCTGTACGTTGAGTGCAATGGGTCAGGTCCAAGAGATTGTGGTCATGCCACCTAATCTCAAAAATTTGGACTTTCAGCTTGTTTGTATACAATATTAATATATTATTACATGGTTTGTTTTGTATTGACCCGAGTATTCTCCTTGCCAGTCCATATTTTTTCTAGGGCCGCTAGGCCCTAGGGAAAATACGACTTGCAGGGAGAATACGAGGGGTGAAGTTCAACCACTTTATTTCTCAGACTTTTGTTTTTGACAGTACAACAGCGATCCAACTGAAAAAAAAGGTGATCTACCTATATAACTGCTGAAGAGCTCCTAGTCCTCCTTTGGACTGTTTTCAGCTGCACTCCTGGCACCTTATCATGCTCGTGGACACTACACAGTACACTGTTTCTCATAGCCTTACTAGTGTTGAGTGTCCCAAAAATGGCTCTAGAAGCAACATTTGAAAAGATTTCATTTTCTTCCATGCAATTTGTGCGGCCGAAGTATTGACCTGCAGCCCTGTACTAGGGAAAAATATACTTCAGCTAATCGCTTGTGTCCATACTATATTGACAGATATTCTGTTTTAAAAAATTTTTTGACAAATGCCAAAATAGCTTTCATATCCCAAATGCCCTACACAAAGACATTTTGCTAAATACGAAATAGAAGGGATACTTTGGTTATGTAAACCTGTAAATATGTGCCTCAGAGAATTCTCTATTTAGTGAGGTGAAGAACGATTGAAAGTGCCATCCGATATACAGTACAACACAAAATAAAGTAAGAAAATTTTCTGTCAGAAGTCCTCTGTTTACCTATTTTGCCCTCTTTTCTCCTCTGCATCCCAAATCTCCTCACAACTCCCTTTGACTCCTTACAACAACCTTAGCCCACGTTAAGAACTCTATATAGACAGCGACCAATGTAACTGCAATTAGCAGAGGTGCAAAAATCAAGTAAATCAAACACAATGGGGGTGATTGAGTTTAAATTGGTGTTGTTTTAATATGATTTTAATATAATTTTAAAAGGTAGTTTCTAGTAGGTAAAAGTCGGAATTGATTCATAGGTAGTCAAAAGGTGTGAATGGGTAAAGTAGTGGCTGATTCTTCCTTCCTGCTGGGGTAATCGTACTTTATTTTGGGTTGTAACTTGACCCGGAAACAGCAAAAGCCTGGGATTCACTGATTGGCACATTAGAAGTATCAAAGTACATCAACAGCGTTTGATCCTGTGATTTGACTGCAGAGACTTTCAATAAATCATTAATCCAAGCTTTGGTTATTTCAAAAACTTTTTACATGAAAAACATACACTCTTTTTCTATATTTCCTCAATATTCAAGTATTTTATAGAAATATGTTTATATTGGAGAGCTATGTACACTACCTTTGTTGTCAATCTTCATTTAGACATAATAATAATAATAGAATCGATTGCTCCAGTTGTGGAAATATCAGCATTGAGTAAGATTAATTAAAGTTTTGCTAAAATGAGCTATCCTATTTCAGACAAGCCTTGACAGGCTGAACACAAAATGACATAACGTTTTAGAAAGAATGTAGATTGTACAACCACCATACCACCCTTGAAATATGTTTTGCCCCGAGATTGCCTATTATTGTTTCAGACCATACACTGAGGCATGTAAATCTGTGCCTATTGGAAAAAGCAGTTTCCGGCAAAATGAACCTCCTAAAGCAGAGTTAGCTTCAGTGCTCTTCACTAGCTTCAAAGATTAAAAGCATTTGTCAAGTCTTTGTAATGTCACGAGGGAAGCATTTTTGCAAAAGAAACTCATTCAGGCTCCTGCCGAGAGAGATGCAGTATAGGATTGGAAGTATCACTGCCCAATTGTATAGACGATTATTCATGCTTATCAGGATTTTCTCTGAAACTCTTATATCTTTCTGCCATTATGGCTTTATCATATGATGTACCAGCACATATAATCTGAAAACACCTTTCAAGGAGTACTGTGATGTGCCATGAACGTATGGTGTATTCACTTTGCACATTTGAAATCCAATAACTTTTCTTCCAGTTTTTTCAAAGATGCAGACACACACTCAGTGGATTCAGGGGATGGCACAGGGATCTGTCCTCTTTCCATATTTAGGGAGTTTGTTATAAAGGAAGACAGAGCAGGAATACCACTGTTTCTGCAGAATTACCGGACTTCTCTTTGAAAAATTAAATTTTTCCTTTATTTTGCGACTTAATTGACCTGTTGGAGATCATACGGATGTTTATATAAATTTAATTATATACACACAAGGTAATTACAGGTGATTTCATTACCATGCGATTTTGGTCAATCACAGTTACCTGTGATAAATCAATGCTATACATGCACTTGCTACGTTTGCTATATTGGCTGTGTGACGTTCTGTTGTTCCTAAACCAATCAGATTAAGCAAAAATGCTATGTATTTAGAATGTAAAGAGTCTTAGAATCGCGTACTAATGAAATTGCCTGTAAACAAAAGTTCAATTAGCACCAATTTACCTTCAGTCAAAGTTTTGGTCGGATAAGAACAACGATACAAAAAAATGTAGATTTTAGATAGACAAACTTGTACATCTGTCTGTCTCTGATTCATTTTTACATTTCACGCTCTTTTTCTCATTATCTAAAGCACAGAAAACTGGCATTATAATTATTAATGGATGCTTAGCTGAGTAAGTTTGCTAAATAATTTAAACTCCATTCGTATAAAGTTCTCCCTCGTTTTTACAAACATAGAGAGGTTTTCAAGTCCCAGTTTTAATTTTCTCTCACACAAAAACACCTACAATGATGGAAGCTGGCTTTGTTTGCTAAACTTTGTAACTGTCAGCAAACCTAGTGAATTGTAATTGTTGTAATTGTAATTGTAAATACTCTCAGTCAAACGATCTTCATTACAAAGGATTGCTTCAAATCCACTGAATAATGGGAAACAGATGCAGTATACGAGGGAAGCATACCAGTTAATTTAAAAGGTTGAAGGAACCACCGGTTTCACTGATATGGAATGTGCAGAAATTACTACTTAATTGGCTAAGACAGGTATTCAATTTGTCTGATCTTTACTGTCATTGTCATATCTACACGTCGCGGGTGTCCAAAAAGTTCTGACCAATTTTTTTGCGGACCTTTCTATTTGAAGCACCTAAATGGCAAGTTTCAGAGAAATAATTTGAGGTATTTTACAATCTATTTAGAAAAAATCATAAATGTAAGAAATGTTTAAGTTACTTTTCTGTTAACTTGGTTTCGAAAGGTCAGTGCATGCAGTGCAGCTCAATTTCTTAGACAAAGTTCAACAAATTAGCCGTGTTTATAGCAATAAAATTAATGATTGCAAGAAAATGTGTATCTTGATAGATTTACAGTCTTTCAAGATATCTTCCTTCACATTAAAAACAGTTATAAAAATATATATATTTCATTTTGATCTTTTGTTGCTATGCGAGGAAAAATTTGATGATGGTGATGATGAAATAATTGACTCGGTTGAAGTCATTGTCTCCAGATTTAAATCATTTATTCATAGAATAAAAACCCTGCAACAAAGTACAGAAAATCAGTGAATAGAATAAAGTATAAAAGTATATTTTTACCAAAGAAAGTAATGCCTAAGTAACTGAATACTAAATTTTATACAAGTTACTTTAGTGTAACATTTGACTAGAATAATCCATATCTAATCTAATAATTATAGGGAAGCTAATAATATTAACGTTGAATTATCTAAGTATACTAACTATATAAATGTATATAAAATTATGTACTGCTATTTAACATACAAAGTAATGCTAATGTGACATTTAATTACAAATGGCTATCTTACCCAGGAATGGGGTTCATGGAAGCATTGGCAGACATGTTCACAAGGTTAACCAAACCGGTACCTAACCTAACAAATGAAGTTGTCTGACCATACTAAATTAACAGTCTAATAAATTCACAGTAAATATAGATGCCTATGTAAATCTGACTAAAGAAATATTCTGAGAATATAAACATACCTTAACATGTTAAAGGTTGCCAAATGCTGCTGCTGAGCACTGCTTAAATTAATGTTGCCTGGATGGCAGCAATTGCAGAACTGACTGAACTGTGTGATCAGCCAAGCACAACACATCAAAAGTGGATTAAATCCAGAGGCTATAGACAAATTTGGGCAGAGCTAGGTGCTGCTGCCCTCTGTCAACCAATAACTGTAAATAGCTAGTGAGTCTCTCAAGCAATTCTAAGCAGATAGCAATGGTCAAATTTCTACACTACCACACAATATTGGATAGCTCTTATTAGAACCATAGGCTTTGAATTTTCCAGTCAATGTAAATGTGAAGGTATTCACTTGACAATTACAATTAAGGATTGAGTGATGGAAAGGTTGTGTACTTGGAGGGTGCTCCAGAGTGCTAATGGCAGATGAAGAAGGAGGGCCTAAGCTCAAATAAGTTATGGCTCCCTAGACCTCAGAGGATGAAAAGTGACATCTTGAAGAAATGTGCAACAACTTCAGCCAATGGCATGGACGTCCAAACAAGTCTGAGCCCCCTTAGACTCCTCTGTCTGAAAATGCCTCTGCTGGAGGACAAAATAATTCATCCATCTGCCTCAACGTTTTGAACCAGCCTGTTTCTGGTGGCACCCTCTGGCCCCCAGGAATATAGTATACCAGTGTGAAGACAAATGATTTCAAGCAGAGGACAGAACAATGCTAATTAGGAAGTTTTAGTGCTGGGTGTCTGGAGGCTGGCAATATCTCAGTAATAAATAATGACAAAAAATGCTGGAGTTACTGTATGGGATTGCTTCAAAATGGGAAGAGTTGCGAGTCTTTCTCTCTTGTATTTGAATGCATTCGTATAAAATTCAGTGGATTCCACGGTCCAAGAAGAGCTATACTTCTTGCCTGCATAGCAGTGCATGACTGATAGTAAATTGGCAATTGTGGTTGGCCGAACAATCTTATAAAATCAATTTATAATGTTTTTCAAGTTTGTTTAGGTTCTTTGCTGATTGAATTCATTGACAAGGAATACGTCACTGACTAGAGATCAGAGCCGAAAACGTTAGATGACCCACCACAGACATTTTGGACTTGAGGCTTGTGTTGTATTGATTATCGGAATCAGAACCAAAAAATTATTTTGCTCTACCAGCTGCAAGAAGTTGTATAGAGGGAATGAAATAACTCCTTTTTTACAAGAGCTTATGTATATTGTTTCCCATAATGGATATAAAACAAGGATGCATTTCTGATCTTTCATTAATTATTTTAAACTTAGGCATTACATGCAGAATTTTTCATATGAAAGCAATACACAGTATCAGACTAAAGTTTACGCCGCGTCAATTTTTTTCTCTCAATATAATGGAAAATAGGATATCAGCTGAAAAATTTCTGCATGGATTTTCTTGCCCCTGCACCCTCCTAGGGAAAATATACTTTAGCTAAGGTACTCTTGTGCCTATGCATCAAGGAAGTTCTACAATTGCGAAAACTTGATCTCTTTTATCACTTGCTTCAATATGTGTGATAAACAAAAATTTCAGGTGGTCTAAACTTATGGCCTGATGCTGCTTACGTCCTATTTTCCATTATATTGACAAAAAATTGACGGGGCCTAAACTTTAGTCTGATACTGTATGTGAAAGCAGAATGTGAAAAAAGTAAACATGAAACATGAAGCCAATTACCCTCAGTAGATTTGTATCCTCACAGACATTAGCCCAAGGTGGAAGAAGGTCAGCAATGCAATTTTTTCTTCAAGCTATATTGTATCGTTTCTTCTCTTTTTGCAGTTTCTTGAAGCTAATGGGTGTAAAAATATGGAATTACTTCATTTCTTTGGTCAGTAATTGGCCTGTTATAAACTTATTTTTTTAAAAAGACGGTCACCAAACAATTTTTAAATATTAATTACTTACCAGATTTTCTGTAAACTGTTTCCTTTTCTTTAGATATGAATACCACCATTATCGTACCTGAATATGTTGTCAATTATTACATTTTATTACATTTTATATTCTCCTAATCAAATACTACTAATGCTACATTTTATTCATAATTAACCCTAGTCTTTTTGTTTTTTTAAATTA
This sequence comes from Platynereis dumerilii, assembly GCA_026936325.1. Taxonomy (NCBI): domain Eukaryota; kingdom Metazoa; phylum Annelida; class Polychaeta; order Phyllodocida; family Nereididae; genus Platynereis; species Platynereis dumerilii. Next base: position 26,013,247 of record JAPTHN010000009.1, on the reverse strand, counting down.
GAATTATTGTTGTTGTTTATGCCGTTCATGTTCATGCTGTTCTCCCTATTTGTATAAACTCAATTGATGTCTTGATTATTACTGTGCAAAATATGTCCAACAGACATCTACCCCTAGATGTAATTTGTTCTTTTTATTGTTTGTATATACTATATACGTATTCTGTCTACATCCAAAATAAAGAAATTGAAATTGAAAAAAAAATTATGAAGAGACTAGTTCTCCTATCTTATGAAACAGCTTGCCCATTCTGCATTCATAATCCCAATGGAATATTGGGGATTGTTTTGGAAGGGGGTTTGAGTACAACAGCAGCTGTAAGGACAATGTAAGGACAATGTATTGAGGTTAGCTGTGAAGTGGAGAGGAAAAGCCAAACTTGAAATGTCATGTTAGTGAGGTGCGTCGGAAAAGGATAATCTCAAAAACTTTGTTGTGCAGTATTATCAATACAAATTTAATATTGTTCAATTTTTTTAAGTTAGACTACTTTGCTTCTCAGACTTTAAATTTGTTGATGACAATACAATAGAAAAACGAGCTGCTGCAGTGCTCTTAGTATTCTTTTTGACTGCTTTCAGTTGCTCTCCTGACACACTCTAAAAAAATTCAGACAAAATTGATTGTTTAGATTCAAAATGGTTTTTTGAAAAACCAAATTTCAATGCAAAAAACCAACATGGATTTTTTAAAAAATCCATGTTGGTTTTGCATTGAAATTTTGTTTTTCAAAAAACCATTTTGAATCTAAAAAACCAATTTTGTCCCGACATTTTTTAGAGTGCACCTTATCAAACTCATGGACACTACACGCACTCTTTTATAGCCATTCTGGTGTTGAGTGTCCCAAAGTGGTACTAAAACCAACATCTAAAAAGCTTTCTTTTGCTTCCCTGTATTTTGTGTGGCTGTAGTATTGACCTGCAGCCCCCTAGGGAAAAATATACTTCAGCTAGGCACTCTTGTGACTTGTGTCAATACTACACTGAGGAGATTTTGTGTTGAAAAGATTTTTGACATTACATGTTTACCAAAATAGCTTCCATATCCCAAACAAAGAAATTTTGGCTGAATGAAAAATCGAAGTGATACCTTGATTTTGTAAACCAGTTAATATGTCCCTCAGAGAGTTTTTTTATGCTTTGAGGTGGGAGTTCCTCCGTGGCCTAATGGTTAAGAGTGCTTGTTTGCACAACCACTGGCTCTGAGGGCGTGGGTTCGAATCCCACCCCGGAACTCAATTTAGTCCGAGCCCATGGGACATTAAATGGAGGTGGGTTGTATCCAGTGTTCTATGCTGGGGCAACTGAAAGACCCTGGGCATCCCTGAATTAATAGGGTATGTACCAGACTCACAGTCTTCTCATCTCATCATCATACGGCGATCGCCTGCCTCGATATAGCGCACTAAGGTGCTGCTGAGGCGTAAAACACAAACAAACAACAAACAATTATGCTCTGAGGTCAAGAATGATTCAAAGTGTTCTCCAACAGTCAACCCAGTCAGAGCAGGAATTGAACCTGGTACCCAGTGATTAGCACATCTCGGCGGTCAAAAAAGCTCTTTGCAGATTAGCGGCCTGTTTAGGTTTTCTGAATTAACATTCAGCTTCGTCTTATAATGTCTCTGACTTTTCTTCACTTTCAGTTTATTAGTTTTTGTCAACATGTGACATATACCTTATAATCCCTACCTGCATACAGGGTGACCAAAAAAATGTACACGTGTTTGAATGGCCATAAACCTTGTTGCTTGTCAATAAATTGCATTATGTCCAACCCTAAAATTGTGGCACATGCTATGGTTGTGTGAGGACTTGATGGGTCATTGTGTAATGTCAATCTCTCCTTGTATAGATAATCACTGAGGATGTCATAATATTAAAAAGGAAATGTGGTTGACATACTATAAATACAGGAAAAAATTGTTTAAGAACCATGTATATCGTATGAATGAGATTTTGGCAATGCCTTCTCTTATGGTTGAAGGACTTCCATATATTAATTAATACTTCATGAAGATAATCATAGGCGTATCGGAGGGGGGGGGCAGGGGGGGCGATCGCCCCCCAAAATGTTTGGGAAACAGTAGGGGAAGAGGGGGTGAAAAGTCACAGGGGTAAAAAGTCACAGGCCTTTTTGACCAACTTGCAGTGACTTAATTATTAAGCTTAAATCATAATTTGGGACACTTTTATGAGAAGAAGGTCTGCAGGGAATATGAAAATTATACTCATTGTGCAAAGTGGGTTTTTACCCACCTCATGCATTTTTGGTGTCCCAAACAGGTTTTATCAATTCTGAACTTTCTCTATTTATGTCTGGTCACTGTGACATAGGAAGTTGTGCTAGTGTTTCAAGGTCTTTTGGATAGTTGTCTTTCATGCTGTGAACCCATTTTTAGCCATTTGGCCACCAAGTTGCCAGGATCATGTGTTGAATTTAAAAAACAGCTGAGGGGTGAAATGTCACACTGTGACATTTCACCCCAGCACTGTGATATTTTACCATAGGGTACCGGGAAGTCGGTATTCTGTGCTAAGGAAAGTAAAATATTCCACACTAGAAGCTTTTAGCTTACAATCTTATCATCATCCATCATCAATAATACTGATGAGAAAGCATTGCAGCAAAATTTCATTTCGCAAAATTTGGGCAATTTCTGATGCGGGCTTTGCTGATGGTGCATTGTCATTGCATGCCGATAGCGTTTGAAGGCTCACTATAAATTTCATGCACAAGGATGACTATCAAGTCTAGGTCTGCATATTACCTCATATAGTCTTGTATGTTCACAACAATTGCATGTGACTTGTTACCCCAATGTTGTGACTTCTTGACCCTGACATGGGGTAAAAAGTCACAGCGGACTTTGCCTTAAATAATTGTGAACTGACTAAAGCCTATTTACAACACAGCAGCTATCATGTTATACAACTATAGTCAACTAAATACTGCATAATTCTGCAAAAGGTCATTCAGATCTAACAAACACCTGCTCTGTTCTGGGGCTTTTTCTGAATTTTGTGACTTCTGACCCCCGCCTCCCCTAAGATTCAGGCAAAAAGGCTAAAAGATTTGGGCAGATGATTAAATAATCACTATTGAAAATTAATGATTTCCAGGCAATTTCATTTGAAATGGTATCAAATCTAGATCTTGAAATTCGGGCAAATGTCGCTCGCCCCCCCAAAAATCACGCGCGCCGTACGCCTATGAAGATAATGTTAAATTAATTCTGTTTTGATTACTTGTTGCTTGGTGACATGCGTTATAATGGAAAATCCTTGTAAATCGTTTGATTTAGATTTTCGTGGCTATTAATGAACTACTCCACCAAAATGACCAGTACAAAGGGAATTTTTGGAAAAATATTGAAGTTTTGATACACTTTTGAAGATGAATCTGGAATGTTTATTTAAATAAGAAGCTAAACCATTGACAAGAAGCTGGCTCCATTTGACCTAATTTCTAACTGTGGACTGTTGATGTTGAGACCATCACTGCTTATATTTTTTATGTTTCTTTTGATCAGTTCACTTGCAAAACAGCCAAACAGTTTCGCTGTGTGAACATTTGAGATAACGGGGTTCATAATTTGACTCCATGTTCAAATTTATATAATAACAACTCCTTGGTGAACGACTTTGCACAATGGCTTCTGCTGACAGGCACATACGACACCATCACTGAGTTATGGTTTCAACACTGAATTTCCAGTGGCTCTTAGGGTAAAAAGTGTTAAATTTCATAAAAATCAACTGGTATTTATAGGTGAGTCTGTGGCGGCGCCCGGTGCAGTTAACAACATAAGTACAACACGATTTACTAGCAAAAATATATTTGCTGATATTGATCATTTGCATCACACTACGATTGACCCCATAATTAGTCAATACTAATAAACTTGTAGGCCTGTATTAAAGTACAAATGATTGATGGCAATAAAATATATAGAAATATGCAAATGAATTATTCAATAAGGTAACATTTAGATGCCTTTCTCTTACAGTAAATGATCATAATAACACTCTACAACAGTAGGACGGTTGAAATGGCTCTGAAATGTATTACATCTTCAAATCGTTGGAGTATTTTCTTTATATTTCTTATGCTACCATACTTTGGAGTAATGTCATCATCATTTGCTTGTAAAGATAACATCACACATTTCCAAGTGATAAATCAACAGAGTTTATACGCTCTGCCATCTTTAATGTGCAAGATGACTGAAGTTCACATTAATCGTCCAATGCAGTCATGTGTCTATCGAAACCATCCAAGTCAATACTTTGTGATCGGCTACAATGAAACATCCTGCTACCATTGTGTGAATATTAATGTTCAATCTAACACTTCATCTTATGGCAAGATCCGTCTTATTGATATCGAGGGTGTTAACTGGTTAGCACGGCAAGGTAGGTTTAATGCCAGTTAATGTATTCTTATATGTTAGGTTTACAATCTATGTGTAACAAACAAGTTATTAAGTGTAAAAAGAGATGAGACGATAACAGTTAAGTGCATGTATGACCTGACCGATAGATATTTGCTTTCAGTTGTTTGACAAGCAACACACCTTATATAAATTATAAAATAAACAGTTAAAGAAAAGATCAGTTACTCATAAATCAAATTTTAATTTGTGATAGGATAATGGATGGCTGTAAAACCAATATGCAATATTCTGTGATGTCTTCTTTATTAATTATTTCATTACGAAGCAATTCTTTAAAATGGATTGTTGACTTATAACGAAACTGAAAAAACTCAGGGTCATGGAGTAACAACATCACTTACTGCTGTGTGAATTAATATTACATGGGTCAGAAGGGCTTTATTCAGTATTTACCTGGTAATAATGAAAATTAAAAGAATCTTCCTGAATTCTAAAAAAAATAAATTTTTAGGACCGGGTGATCATGCTATCAAAACAAGGCTGGGCACATATGAAAGACATGGTTACTCCCAGGGAATGTTATATCACCAGGCAGAGGCTCTCTGTAAATTAGCAGGGACACAAATTGTGGCTTTTGAGACAAGAAATGAATTTGATGAACTTTTCAATCATCTGAGTTGGTGGCAGTGCTGGTTAAATGGCAATGACAGAAGACAAGACGGTAAGTCATGTTGGATACAATTATGAGGAAAGCGCTTGTCATAAAAATTGTACAGTTATGTGCAAAATTAGATATGGTAGTACATAACTGCAAACTTTGTATGAAAAAAAGTAAATCAAACTCTGTTGTTTGTTTAAACTTCGTTTTCTGTGGCCAATATACTCTAGAGGGATCATAAATTAACACAATATCTAACATTATGTTGCATGAAATGTTTGTTGGATTAAACACATTTGCAATCATAGTGAAACCCTTTTTATATCTTCATATTGAATCATATAACTTTTGTAGAAAATTTGGTCATTTCAGGCCATTATGTTTGGGAGACCAATCTTCAACCTGTGGACGGCATAATTCCCTGGTATCCAAGCAGAACACCTAAAGGGACCGGAGAACAAGTGTTACTGTACGGAGGAAATGGTTATTTGTATGATACTGACAAGAACAGCACTGACACCCATATACGCGGTGTTCTTTGTGAATTTTAACTTTGGCCGCATAGTAATTTAAACAATCTGGGTGACAAAATCGCAAGAATGGCAATTGGTTTTAATAGCAGTGAAATAACGAAACTTTTCGACAGTTGCAAGTATATTTCTGGGTAGGACCAGTAGGGGATCTGGTGGGGGGGAGTTAGGGGGTTCAAACCCCCCACTTTGGCCTGTACATTTTAATGTAAAAAAAATTTTTAATTCCGATATTTTAGTACACTTTCACTCATAAACCCCCCCCCCCCCGCCAGACATTTTCTGGATCCGACCCTGAGAACAGAATACTAAACATCTGTACGGACTCTGAAAACTGGAATTCTCCCCAGACACACTCGCGCATTACTTAATTTTTGCAGATCAGTGAATAAACTGTGGTAAAAAATCAGAGAAAATCTTTTGCCTAGTCAATTAATGAAGCAGTAAAAGCAACACAGAAAAAGTGTTAAAACGGTGAAATTCTTAGAATTGCTCTGACCTCACTGTCTCAGACTTTTCTATAGCACTTACAAAAATCATTGAGAACATGATTCGGTGTAAAGTGTGAAGGACCTGTGTTAAAAAATTACAAAATGTCACGTCACCCAAATATCCTAAAAAATGTTTTTTCTGGTCTGGTATTGCCAAGAAATATCTTTAACATACTGGGGAACAAAACTGGATCAGTATATTCAAGTAAGATATAATAAATATTTATATACACGTGTTTCAAGCAAATAGTTATTTTGAAATTTATGTGTGGTACTGCAAGTAGTATAAGCTAGGGCTGGTTCTCACAAAGGGCAGGCTGTCAGTTTTCTCACTGGCTGTCAGTTGTTTCAATGCAAGTGCAGGTTGCCACAACATAGGCGCACCAGTAGGGGGTCTGTGCGGGTCTCCCCCCCCCACCCGAATAAAAATTGTAGAGCACCTAAAATTCGGGCAATCAGGCCAGATGATCAAATAACCATTACAGAAACACGTAATGAATGAGTATAACAATAATTGGTCAACGATCTCAGTTGCTGTAGGTAACAGAATTATTGTGATTGGTCTATATTTCATTGTCTTTGGTCCAATGACTTGGCCTGGAATGTGGATAACCAGTCAATACTTTCAGACCGCCACATTAAATGACTTAATAATATGTACACGGTGTTAAATAAACGAAATGCGTAAATAATAAAAAACATGCAGACATGGAGTATTTAATTATTTATACCATTACATCAAAATATTGATGTATCCTCTGACAAACAACTGCTATATGCAAATCATAAAACTAAGAGACCAGTGCAAAGTATAACTGTGACACAAAGTCTTAGTGTCCTTGTTATACCATTTACAGAGCAACCATCTTCATGTTGTACAAAAATCAGTTAAAGTGAAATAACAAAATGTTTAAGAGTATTGGGTGAACGAATTTTCACATTTTGGTTTTCAGCCTGCTAAATTTCATTTTATCCTAAAATTGTCTTTGTAATAGCTCCTAGCATAGTGGGATAGTACGAATCTACTATCACAGTTTCAAACCTTAGTTAAAAATTAAATTAAACGAAAGCTACGCAGGGCACAGTGAGACATTTCTGCTCTGCAGCCCGTGAGACATTGCAGAATACAGTGGAAATGCCATGAAAAAAAAGTTCATAGTCCAGAATTGACTCAGTTAAAAAGGAAATTTCTGTCATAATAATAATTTGCAGGTTACAGACATGTGCGGCTGGCTATCTATGTAATTCTTTGTCCTGGCACAATAATGGGAATAGAAACTCACCTGGCCATTAGTTCTTGTAAAACTACATCTGGTTGCTGACCCCTCTGTCTCACTGTGCCCCGCCCGCTGTCTCACTGTGCCCCACCGGCTGTCTCACTGTGCCCCATGAGCAGGGCAAAGTGAGATGAAAAGCTATCTTGGACTTTTTGCAATTTAACTCCAAACCTGTTATGGTTAGAAATGTGATACTGCTGGACAGTGTATCCCTTTTGATTACTTATAATGTGGTCATCAATCACATTTCTTGTCAATTGCAAATATTTTGCAACATTAGAAAATAAAAGAAGTGTTTCACTGTGCCCAGCTCTCCTGAACAGTCAAACTAGACATTAAAGCAAAACTCTTGAGAAATATGTAACTATGCATTTCAAAGAAATTACCTGCCATGATATATATAAGTCTTGCAGATTTTAAAGAGAAATTGGTCACACAATGGTCATCATTCCAGGTGTCTACTTAGTTTGGTTGCAACCTGTAAAATCAATGTCAAATCATCACAGATGTGTTAGTTTTACCAGTAAGTCATCCCACAAGTGTCTGTGGTAAGAGCAGATATACAGCTTTTCGTCTTTTCATGAGAGCTCGACTAAATGAGCTGTCTGGCCTCTTTGCTACTTAGCAGAAGATAGATGTCTCCTTTTATTTGACGTCAGATGAATATGACTTGCAAGGAGAAGGATTTAGCTGATAGATTGGCCCAGTATGGATGCAAGGAGCAGATAACTTGACCTAAACAAATTTGCAATGCCTTTCTTTTCTTTCGCGCTTTGGATTCCATCTGCAGGAATGTATAATTCAAAGTGGTAGTAAGAATTTGATTTTGAGGGTTTCATCTTAATTTTTCTGTTGCATCAACCGCATTGGCCCTGTTGCCTTGATGTATGTTAGGGGCAGTTTCAATTAATCATCCTTGACTTCATTGCCATGTCCTCCAGCAGTCCTAATAGCCTGCATGATATTAATATGTATATAGTTGCTTATTCGAATTTATCATTACTATCTGACAATGATGGAGGTACCAAGGCCACATTTTGAGTGCCTGGACCTCGGTCGTGGGCCTTCTTTTTCTTCCAGTGAAGCCCAGTCCACCACCTGGTGTATTATCAGTCCTTGTTTGTGCAGAAAATAGCAGTCCATATTAAAATCTTATGCCAAGTGTAATGGAGTAATCACCACTAGGGGCGTTGGTGCGTTCTGGGTGAATGACGTCACGGCAACGATGCAATGACGTCACGGCTATAATGTAATGACGTCATTGAAATAAAGGAACTTTTACAGACGCCATGGTTGTGAGAGTCATATTTTATATTGGCGACGAGGAAAACCGTTTATTTGAAGACAATGGTCATCAATGACTTATATCATGGACTGCTAAACGTAGCTGTACATCTGCTGCATCATATTGGAAATAGTTGGTGACCAAGAATGGCTTTCTCTTCGTCCCACAAAGCTGGGAAAAGCTCAACAACATTTTATGATTGACTGAATCATTCACTCGCCCATCGTTGATCGTCTGCATGTATTTCAGCTCAGGCTTGTGTGCACTATTTCAAGTTTTGTTGACAATGGCATCTAATATCCCTGCCATACCTTTTTTCGATGACTGTGTGGGTGATCAGGACCCTGGCCCTGTTTGGGATCGCTGGTTTGCCCGTTTTGAGAACTATCTGCAAGCAATGAACACAACAAATGATGCTCGGAAACGCAGTATGTTACTTCATTTTATTGGGACAAATTCCTTTGACACTTTTCACACGTTACCAGACACTGGCACTAGCTATGCCACAGCCGTCAAGAAATTGGAGGAACATTTCAAGCCCCGTCTTGTCCCAGAGTATGAAGAAGCCATCTTTCGTGACATGGTTCAAAACCCCGAAGAATCAATAGACAGTTACCAGATTCGCCTCCGTCAACAAGCCAAACGTGTCTCGACTTTCGCTGGGACCATGGACAAGGAAATTAAATCTCACATCATTCGCACAACCACAGACACTAAACTGAGGCAAAAGGGACTCAAATCGGAGCTGACTCTCACTGATGTTTTGAAAGAAGGTCGTGCTAACGAATTGTGTCGTAAGCACACATCTACTATCGAAAAGTCCCTCAAGATTGAAAAGAATGAAACAGTAAACAAAGAGCAAGTCAACAGTGTTGGCAATTCGTCAGCAAAGCCGAGTGGTCAATGTCAAGTCACGATATGTCGAAATTGTGGAGGAGACTTTCCTCACTCTGGTGGGCAACAGAACTGTCCAGCCTTTGGGATCACGTGCCTCTCCTGTGGTAGGAAGCACCATTTCGCTCAACATTGTCTATCGACAAGTCGCAGTCAGCAGTGGCGCGGACGTGGGCAACAGAATGCAACCCAGTATCAGCAGTACCAACGCAGTCCACAACAGCAACAGAATGCAACCCAGTATCAGCAGTACCAACGCAGTCCACAACAGCAACCCTGGAATCGCAACCGTTCACAGTCATTCTCAACAAATCGCAATCGACAGTTCAACCGAGGGAATAGCAGAAATGGTCGCAACGGGAGACAAGTGCATCAGATCAGTGACAGTGACACTAACATTGGTGATGATATGAACAATTATTTTGACAATGCTATGAGTTTGTACAATGACAATGGTGATGATGCATACTTGTTTTGTTTGAATGTTGATGATGTCAGTTTGCAAAATGTCAATGTCAATGATGTGCACAATGTTCAGTGTCAATCCAATGAGCCCAAGGCTGTCAAAATTGAAACGCCAAAATTTGATGTCAATGTCAATGGTTGCAACATTGTGTTTACTGCAGATAGTGCAGCCACATGTAGTGTGGTTGATGAGGCAACATTCAATGTTAAGTTTCAAGGTGGTGTTAAACTCAATTCCTCCCAAGGTAACATCAATCCTTATGGTGGTGGTAGTATTGTGCCAATAGGTACGTTTACTGCGGATCTTCAGTGTAATGGCAAGAAAACTCAAGCAGATATCTATGTTGTGCCGGGTCGTTCAGGTTGCTTGCTAGGCATCAAACATTGTTTAGACTTAGAGTTGCTTACAATCGCTGAGCATAAAGTCAACAGTATAGAGCACAAATCGGTGTCAGACAAACTTGTTCAGCAAAACCCTGAATTATTCTCTGGTGTTGGCAAAATGAGAAATTTTGAGGTGAAGTTACACATCGACGAACAGGTAGAACCTGTGGCACAGAGACACAGACGTGTCCCATTTCATGTCAGAAAACAGTTAGAAGCTGAGATAGAAAAGTTAGAAAAACTTGACATAATCGAACCAGTTGAAGGACCAACCCCATGGGTATCCCCAGTTGTTGTAGCGCCTAAGCCCAGAAATCCAAGTGAAATCCGCATGTGTGTTGACATGCGCAGGGCCAACCTTGCCATTAAAAGGGAACGGCACGTCATGCCAACAATAGACGAAATTCAGAACAAGGTGAATGGGTGGACTGTTTTCAGCAAGCTAGATTTGCGGTCTGGGTATCATCAGTTAGTCCTAAGTGAGGCGTCTCGATACATCACCACTTTTAGTACCCATTTAGGTCTCCGAAGGTACAAAAGACTGAACTTCGGTATTTCATGTGCAAGTGAAATTTTCCAAAACGCGATCGCCCAAATCCTAGATGGGGCAGGCGATTTGACCAGTGGCGCTATGAATGTGTCGGATGACATTATCGTAGGTGGGGTAACACAAGCAGATCATGATAGAGCTCTCGCAGACGTATTTTGTAGGCTGCAAGCCAGCAATCTCACGTTAAATCCCGCTAAATGTGAATTCAGCAGAAAATCGATTGAATTCTTTGGCATGATTTTCTCACAAAAAGGGATGGAACCTTCCCCTAGAAGGCTGCAAGCTCTCTACGAAATGTCTCAACCCCAAAGTGTGGAAGAGGTTAGAAGCTTGTTGGGGATGGTCAACTTCAGTGCCCGTTTTATCCCCAATTATGCAACGATCACGGAACCTATCCGCCAGCTCACTTTAAAAGGTAGAAAATTTTGTTGGGGTAAAGATCAGCAGCAAGCTTTTGAGCAGTTGGTGAGTTGCCTCAGCGCAAAACCGTGTGTCGCCTACTTTGATGTTGACAGGAAAACCAAAGTTCTGGTGGATGCTTCGCCGGTAGGAGTCGGCGCCATCCTAGTGCAGTTTGATCACGCAGGTAATCAGCACATAGTTGCTTACGCAAGTCGTTCATTGACTAAGGTCGAACAAAGGTATGCTCAAATTGAGCGAGAAGCTTTAGCAATCATGTGGGCGTGCGAACGGTTTCATGTCTATTTATTTGGGAAGCCAGTAGAAGTGGTAACAGACCACAAGCCCCTTCTGGGTTTGTTTGGCAAACCCAGTGCGTGTTTGCCTATGCGGTTAGAACGCTGGGCATTGCGCTTGCAGCCGTATGATGTCACTCTTAAATATGGTGTTGGAAAATCAAACCCAGCTGACTACTTGTCACGACATCCAATGTTGGAGACTACTGAAAGTAGAGCAACCAAAGTTGCCGAGGAGTATGTAAACTATGTTGCTGAAATGGCGGTCCCAAAAGCCATGACTCATCAGCAAGTAGTTGAGGCCACAAGCTCTGATTACACTTTACAGAAAGTAATTGAACTGGTCAGAAACGGCAAGTGGTACAAATTAGAAGAGTCAGGTTCTCATGTTGAGTGCTTTGGAAACGAGCTTAAATTGTTTCGCTTAATCAAACATGAACTGTCAGTTTCAGAAAAGGGTGTTCTTTTGAAGAATAACAAAGTCGTGCTTCCTCAGGCATTGCGGGAAAAGGCAGTCCGCATTGCCCACGAAGGCCATCAAGGAATCAATAAGACTAAGTCACTTATTCGAGAAAAGGTGTGGTTCCCAGGTATTGATGCATTGGTGCAGAAAATTCTTAGTGAATGTGTAGCTTGTCAAGCCAACTATGATGGCAAACAACGTGCGCCTTTGAAAATGTCAGAAATTCCTGACAAACCATGGTCACACCTTAGCACAGATTTTTATGGACCATTACCGTCCGGACATTACTTACTAGTTATCAGGTGTGATAGGACCAGATTCCCAGAGGTTGAAGTCATTGGTTCCTTGTCGGCTAGTACAGTTATTCCCATTTTTGACAAAATCTTCGCATCCCGTGGAATTCCTGATGTCGTAAAAAGTGACAATGGTTCTCCCTTCCAAAGTGCGGAGTTTGCCCGTTTTGCGGAAGTATTGGGGTTCAAGCATAGAAAAGTAACTCCGTACTGGCCGGAAGCAAATGGCGCAGCGGAAAATTTCATGAAGTCGTTAGGAAAAGTCGTTCGCAGTGCTCAGTTAGAGGGTAAACCCTGGAGAAAAGAACTGATCAAATTTCTCAGAAATTACAGGGCAACCCCGCATGTCACAACTAACATTGCACCAGCAACAGCGCTCAATGGTTACCCTCTAAAAACCAAACTTCCCCAAGAATTTTCATTTCATGATACCTCACGGCTGGCAGAGAATGATCAAAAAGCCAAGTTGGTAATGAAACAAAATGCTGAAAGGAGAAGGCGTATTCGAGAATCTCAGATTAAAGTGGGTGACAAAGTTCTCTTAAAGAACATGCTCAGAAAGAATAAACTCAGCCCCAAATTTCAGGAACAACCTTTTGAGGTAGTTGAGAGGAAAGGCCCCATGATTGTGGCTCAAAGGGGTGCAGAGATCAAGGCTAGAAATGTCAGCCATTGCAAGCCCATCAGCACCGAACAAGACCCCTTGTTGGAGCACGATAATTCTAGAGAAATTGATGACGAGTTACCATTCGAGCCAGTTTTGGTTCCAGAGTCAGAGCCTGTTCCTAGACCAAGCAGGGAGGTCAGAAGGCCAAGGCGATATGATGACTATGTTTAATAATGTGTATAATCTGTAGTTTCATGTCAATGAGTTGTTTGTTCACGTGAGCTTTACTGTTCATAAAAAGTCTCAGTTGATTATCATGGTTAAATGTTGATATTATGAATTTGTTGTTAGTTTTGGAAGTGATTACACTTTATGGACTTTTATGGACTTTTAATGTACTCATGATCATATTGTAATTGGTTTTTCGTGAGTTAGACCTAAACAGTTTGTAAATGTTATTGGTGTGCCCCTCATTTGCATGTAACATCCAGATGTAATTTTAACCAAAGGAAAGGAGGGATGTAATGGAGTAATCACCACTAGGGGCGTTGGTGCGTTCTGGGTGAATGACGTCACGGCAACGATGCAATGACGTCACGGCTATAATGTAATGACGTCATTGAAATAAAGGAACTTTTACAGACGCCATGGTTGTGAGAGTCATATTTTATACCAAGGTGCATTAAAATTGAATATTGGAGGCACCATAAGGTCAGTGATCCGAGAATAGCTGTTTTGAAAATATCTAGGTTATCGCTATTTATTATTGTATTAGAGATTTTTATTCCAAAGTCTTATTGTGTCAGGAAGAAGGAGGATTGGAGTATTTGTGTCCTCTTTGAGGGATGACTATTCGGTGGTTATGTCCTCTAATCGATGAAGTTGACAGCTGCAGGCCTCGAATGCAACACTCTGGTATTCTATTGAATCTTATTTAGTTTGTATCAATCTTGTTGAATTCTTGAAATAAATAAAAAAAAAGACACAAAGAATAAATCATTGGGCAGTTGGAATGGAGATCAGACAACTAACTTCCCCTTGGACTGTAAATCATTCATCCAGCTCCTGTGTTCAAAGGTTTTCTAACAGCAGATGATGGAACTTGCCTTGTGGAGGCTTAGGGGATAACCGTTAGATTTCAAATCAACCAACACCCTGTTAAGAAATACCCCAACCACAAGTTATTCATTCAAGATTACCTATTATACATTTCACCAAAATTGAGGAAGAAACTATTCATTTAATTAATAAAAACGTTATTTAATAAGCTCTATTGAAGCTCTATTGGTTGCTTCATATCTGTTGCAGGACATGGTGAACTGGCTTGGCATGTCTTGGCCACAGCCGGGGGTTGGGGTTACTCACTAAGAAAGGGTGTATATAGACGCCGCTGGATGGTTTAGGTTTTTTGGCCTTTTTGGATTAGAATGGTTTTGGTGTTTTGACAAATTCAGATTAATTTGGTACCAGTTTTTGCAACCCCATCAAGTTTGGTATCTTTAGAATCGGCTTGAAACGACAATTAAAATGGTTTGTAAAGCATAAAGATTAAAATGGTTCCAAAAAAAATTTACTGAAGGATTAAAATGGTTTCTGCTTGTGCGTAGTGTCTGGATTAGAATGGTTCTGGTTTTCAAAATCGCCGTGCTGCATCCCTATGCAAAAGTGCAAAAGTCCGTGAAGTACCCCCCCTGGGGCCACAGCAGTAGAAATTATGATCATCACACAGTAGAGTCAAGGATGGCAAATCCATCCAGGAGGGTAAATCCGTCCACCCCTACTGTATGCATATAAATATATCTATTAAAATTGTGTGAGTTTTGAAAACAAGAGAAACTCTTTTTAAAACTAATTTTGCTGTATTTATTATGTTGAAAGGTATTTTTGCACATTTCAGGTCCATTTAACAACAAATGAAAAAAAAACAATCAAATTCTGTGACGTCATCACAGCCATTTTTGATAATTACAGAAGTGGGACTTAATGATATTATAGGCATATTCCTGTCAACAAACAGACATGTATAAGGTAAAAATCGTTGAATAAGATGCAAAATTAAATTATTCATGCAGGATTTGTAAAATTTTGACTCCATGAAATGAAATACCATGGAAATAAAGGTGGACGGAATTACCATCAATATTTTGAAAGTGACTTGACAGGAGATTTGTAAATCCGTCCACCCAAGTTAAATGAACTTTTAAAGCACTTTTATTACTTTAAATAATTATAAATGGCATTCTTCTGATTAAGAAATTAGACAGGAACAGTTATTCCACTTTGGTTGGATTAAAAGGTCATTTAATTGTAATTGAGGCGGTCAATTGGAATTATTCAAAGTTAACTTAACCTACTTTACTTAATCCTTCTATTATAAGCACAATCAGTGAATCACAATTCTGAAATTGACACAAAAACCTTTGTAAGACTTAATAAATTGCAAAACTTGAAACAATGATGAGATATGATAGTTGAGAGCTGTATTATGCCCAGTGGACGGATTTACCATCCTTGCTGGACGGATTTACCAGCAAGGTGGACGGATTTAGGTGACCTGACCTTCAATCTTTGTTGTCATGGTTTCAGGCAAATTTATTTGAATATTTAAATTTTTTGGGTGCTGATGATAAAACGGAATATGCCCCTTCCAAAGGACTGATTTTTATTTTTGTATCTTTCACAATTTTCCTGGAAATATAGTTTTAGCCAAAAGTGGACGGATTTACCATCCTTGACTCTACTCTGAGTCTTAGGAACCGGAAGTATTTCTCTGTAAGGAGACGGGAACAGCTATTGGGTCACAGGTGTTGTTGGGTCTGAGTCCCATCTTTTCATCAGAGCTTAGAGCAAGACCACATTCGCCAGAATTGATGTTGTAGGCCTACATACTGAAATCAGCTTCACAAGGTTTGTTAACCAAAGGGAAGTTCCAATTGATGTTGGGAGGGACTTCTTTCATCAGATCTGGTACAACACCGAGATATAATGTTTGTAATTTAAAAGAGCAAAAAATCAAAATGAACAGAAGGATATCGGGTGCTGAGAAGGATTTTTCAGTATCTTGCAATTGCATTGTATCTTATCTTCTTGAAAAAGACATTATTTTCTGCCATAAGTGTTTTTTTTTTTTTTAAGAATATCAATTTTTCATACCCGGAGGTTACATGTACTTGCATTCCATGCTTCAGCATTCAGCCTTGTGTGTACAATTGTGCAACTTCAGCAGTTTCGAAGTTTCTATAACATGGCTCAGTTTCACTTTATTCTATCCCACTTAACCATGAAATATTGATGTTACATCATTTAAAATTACCTGTCAAATGTAACCCAAGCTTTGGAGTGGCATAATGTCTGCATCAATTTACTTCTTTGTGATGATATCAATCCTTGTTGATGTTGATTCCAACAACATTTTGAAGCTTTTTGGGACATTTTGTCAAACTCGAGAGCTACAGAAGTTTTCATAAGCAAGAAATTCTGGTCATTAATTCGGCATGGACTATGTTGAGTCTTTTGTTGACTCATGTTTACCATTCATGACCAATCTGATTAGGCAAATGATAATGTACATAGTCCATGTGACTAAACAGTGAGCACTATAAATGGACCTTGTCAAGATTCCAAACTGTACAATTATGTACTGGCATGTTCTCCCAATCCATATGTAACTTACAATGATGGTTGTGCAACCGATATTTTTTTCCAAGCAGATGATATATGCTTTCACACTCCAACACTTCCATGGATGCACTTGCATGACTTTGCACTCCCCCAGCTTTCCCTTCTACTCACTTGCCACTTATATTTGAACTGTAAATTTCTATACAAAAATGAAACAATTTCATTCAAAATTGCTTTTAACATGAACAAAGCTATCACCAATCAAAATTAAGCTTGATTTTGAATAGATTTTCCATAATTTAACTTATTTAAAATCATATACTTTTAGAGTGAGCTAGGAAGTGAGGGCGTGGAGGGGTGAGGGTTAGGTCTGGAAACACAGGTCTGGGCCAACGCCATCTTTGCTTGGGTGAAATAACAGAATCTTTGAGGCATGGTTTTGGGGTGATTTAAGGCTTTAAAAAATCGGGAAAAAATGGAAGCATCTAGAATTTGCCTTTAGAAAACTTGTTGAATAATTGAAATATTTTTATCAGGCCGATTTATGAAGAAATGACAGCAAACATAACATGTAAACAAAACTTCGGACATCAACCTCGAGTACTTTGGACGCACTTTTTACATAGAAATAATGGTCGTACAGAGCCGAAACTTAGCTCAAAATGTAGGAAATTAAATTTCTGAAACATTGGTACCAGTTAGAAAGTGCTCCGTCCGATATTACAGATGATTTCATATTTGTAGACATTTGAGGTAGAAAATACATCATTTTTCTTGCAATTCTCATTGGTCGAGAGAAGGTATGACACCAGTCTCTCATGAAAAGTGACATAGCGTTTTACATGGGTGACCATGGCATTTTAAGCCATTGATCTTCTAACAGGGACTGACTTTAGCAGTTTCAAGTAAGAGTTTCAGTTTGTGTTTCATACATTTTCAGTACATACATTCTGCGAGTCCAATGTTGTGCATTCAGACGATTAGGATCAGGTGATCCATGCAATGACTGTTTATACAGAAAATAAACATGCATAATTGTGAATGTAACATTTTCTCAGAAGAGGGGCTCAGCTCAGGCGGCAGGACAATGGGCTACCAATCACGGGGTCCTTGATCTGATTCCCACTGGGATTTTCTTATGAATGTTGACCACATCACTGGGCCACCATCCTGTTCTGAGGGACCATTCAGAATTTATGATTCTGGGGAATTTTGTTGGAACTTTATCAAAAATTTATACCCCCTTTGGTTTCATGCTTATTTGTACCTCTCATACATTCCATGTTGATTTTTAGTATGTCCCCTTTTCTTTTATTAAAAGCATGTTGTGAGTAATAAGTACCCCCCTTGAAACGTGTGAAAAATTGGTACTCCATCGGGCAAAACTCAAATTAACCTCAAGTCATAAATTTTATTTAGCCTGTAAGGCACATAGATTCTGGACAAAAGGTAAAAATTAGTACTTTCTCACCTGACAGGATTTTCTGATGTCAGACCAGAAATTTTACAAAATATTTTGTTGTTTGAGAAAAGTCTACAAATATGAAATCATCTGTAAGGTCTCCAGAGCGTGCTGCGTCATTGACGCAGCAATTGCACAAGAAAAGAATGGATGGATACTGAGCTCTGCTCTGCTGATCTAGGTGAGGGTAAGAAATGAAAGTTGTGGATAGATGGATAGATAGCAGTGAAGCCCTATAAGTCCAGTTCTGGGCGCTCACGAGGGTTGATTGATGAGATGAGAGAGATAAGCAAGCAAGCATTTTCCTGAGGGCTTGGGATTTTATGACAATTTTTTGGGTTGTACTGTGTATGATCAATAAGTTAAGAAGAAATGTAAAACCAAATTTTCCTTTGTACAGAGCAATGTTGTTGCTATGAAGGTTTTTTTTTCTCTTTGGTGTTTGATTATGCACTCAATCAGCATAATGGTCTTCAATTTATGTTGCTTTCACCATCATGAAAAAAGTGAAACCTCCATCTATATTCTCTGCATAATAAATTTACCAAGCTAAAGAATATTCAGTCAATAGTTGCAGAGTATCACATTCAATATCATTTATACAATGCTTGCAATTCTTTAATTGGGCAATGAAGAAATATCCAGATATGAACTATTTAATTATTAATGCTAACTCGTCAATATTTTAATTGTGCTTTATCTGGCAAGAAAGTACATTGCTGCATGCTCATCATGAAACGTATATAGTGGTGCAGGGTTCACAGAATGAAAATGGTGTTTGGGAAGACCATAACAATTTCGAGGCAATGGATTATACTTCTTTTATTCGTTGTGATATCTTTCATGTGCACCATATCGGCATCATTTGATTGTAAATATAATGGCCTACATTTCAAAGGAATAAGTGAATATGATGTAAATGCCCTCCCAACCTTAATGTGCAAAGTGACTGAATTCCACAATAGACTATCTTGTGTCTATGGAGACCATCCAAAGAAATTCTTCGTAGTTGGCTACAATGAGACATCTTGTTACCATTGCGTGAACACTGAAATCCTGCATCCTCAAAATTCATCTTATGGCGAGGTGCGCCTCTCCAATATCAACACTCTTAGCTGGTTGGCAAGGCAAGGTAAGTGCAGCATAGGTCAATTTATTTGTATACCTGGTCGATTTTAGAACTCATCTTCTATGAAATATCTTGATTCACAATTATTTTTTTTAACTATTGTGGGACAGATTGTGGGACAGACTAACTTTTGATATGCACTCTAAACACAGGGTGGTCAAAGTGACAACTCTAGAGTGGAAATTCTTGGTGCCTAAACCTTACAACTCTTTGAATCAAAATTACTAAAGGGTTGTCAATGTTACAAATATAGTTAGATGTATCACTCTGGTAATCAAGACTATCAGTTGGTGAGCAAGTTGACTATTTGTAGAGTCAACATAGTCATTTTGGTTATGATAGAATAGTCAAAATGATTTTCCAGGAAGTCGCACCCCTAATTTTGCACCCATTACTACCCTAAAGTAGTCATGAACTAGTCACACTGATAACCCAATGTTTAGAGTGTGTGATATTAGTACTTTGTTGTTGTGTCCCAAATTTGACTCCCTACAGCAAAACGAAAATTTGTCAATAATTTTGAATTTGCATTTTAGAGTCACTTTATACCATATGGACACCAGAACTATGTCAAACATTTGAAAATTATGTATGGGTAAACATATAATTCTTCAAGATCGAAGGACATAACGATTCGAGGAGACTGTCTGACTATTGAAAAATGGGATATTTCATTTTTTAGGGCCTGGAGATGATGCCGTCAAAACAAGACTTGGCATATATGAGAGACATGGTTACTCCCCAGGAATGTTATATCACCAGGCGGAAGCTCTCCGTAAAATAGCAAGGGCACAAATTGTGGCTTTTGAAACAAGAGAAGAATTTGATGAATTTGGTAACTATCTGATGGGATGGCAGTGTTGGTTGAATGCCAATGACAGAAGGCAAGATGGTATGTACCACTGGATGAATTAGATTGTATTCTTCACAAGACAATTGTCCAAAGGGCGAATAAATTGGCAAAATATATAGAATCAAAATCTCATTATCAACCTTTCAAACCATTTGCAAAACGAAATTACAATTAGAAAAGGGGGAGACAGGGATGGACTGGCGACATTTTGGGCCCGTGGCGAAATAAGTCAATGGGCCCCCACAATCCTTTTTGTGGTTCAACTCCATTTATGCAAAAGTGGAGAGGCCCATTTCTACATAGGGCCCTCTCACATTGGGGCCCCTATCTAAAAGTTTCACAGAATCACACGGTCACAATATTGGTCACAAAGATCGACTCTTTTACTTTTTCTTGATTTTTCATTTTTTGCCACCTTTTATGGACCCCCCTGAGTGGTTGGGCCCGTGGCAGCTGCCACTCTGCCACATAGGCCAGTCTGCCCCTGGGGGAGACCATCTAATATCATTTCTTTCTTATGCTAGTTTGGTGAAATAATATGTATTTTTCTGGGCAGTCTGGAAATGAATTATTTCTGGTTGGGGTATTTGGTAAGACAGTAAGACAATCTTTATTTTACATGGATGTATACAATTAACAATAACACAAGCACAAGTGCTTTTTATCCATGATAAAACACAGTTAAAAATAATGATTATGTACAGATGTAAATGAAAGAATGAAATATGAAACAAATTAAAATACATTCTTCATGTCATGTAGGTCATAAAAGCAATCATAACAACTAGCATTCTTAGAACAAACATGTCATACAGAAACCACGAGCACATGCTGGCCCTGACCAGTGTTTAAGCAGTTTCTTAAATTCATCTACACCGCGTTCCCAATTATTACGCAACTGTGCTTTTTTGCATTATTTAAAAAAGAAATAACACTATTTAAATATTCTTTTCACATAATGATAAATGTACCATGGAGCTAATATCTTGCCAATTTTGTCCAATTCCATTGACTCAGTTTGGAGTTATGTCATATAATGATGTTTTTGGGTGTTCCCAATTATTATGCAAATTCTTGCAAAAGCATCTATGGCTACTCAAAATGACCTAAACTAATCTGAAGATGCCATCAACATATACCCCATAACACAAAAGAAAAAGTATAACCATCATTTCAAACACAGATGCATTCATAGCCAATAAATTCATGTTATTCGCCTGCATTGAAATAGCATTGAAATTACAGTTTTATTGCAATAAAAAGCCTCTGCTAGCCAGACAAAATGAAAAATAATTACCTAAGTTATTTTCCACTGTTCTTAGGTTTAGAACTCTCCTGTAAGCCAATGGAAATTAAGTTGCACCACTGTATTTGAGAAATATCTTGAAATGAATTGAACGCATCCAATTGCCAATGCTAATCCAATGGAAAACAGAAGTGTGAGTTTTTGATTTGGTGTCATATTTTGCAGAGATACCAGATTTGGTGTTTCATCACACAGTATGACTGTGGTGTGCAATAGATATATTCGAAGAAGGAATTTTATTGATATTAAATTTGTTAAGAGCATGGGAGGCTTCTTTATTGAGAAAACAGCCAATTTCAATGGTTTTTCAATGCAGTTGAATTATATTGATTTCTTGGTCATGAAGGCATCCACGTTTGAAATGATGGTTCCATTTTTTATTTAGTGTTATGAGGAATATTCTTATGTCAATTCATAATCAACTTTGTTGATTTTGGGTGGCCATGGATGCTTTTCCAAGAATTTGCATAATAATTGGGAACACCCGAAAACATCATTATATGGCATAACTCCTAACTAAGTCAATGGAATCGGACAAAATTGGCAGGATATTAGCTCCATGGTACACTTATCATTATATGAAAAGAATATTCAAATAGTATTATTTCTTTTTGAGATAATGCAAAAAAGCATAGTTGCATAATAATTGGGAAAGCGGTGTAAACAGTTGACATTTGTATATTTTGCATCAAGAGAATTCCAAATAGAAGCACCAAAAAAAGTCTATTTTTACCATATGTTACTGCATTATACGAGGGCAGCACTAGCACATTATTGTCCCTCAGGGAATAGCTACACTCCTTTCTAGTAAAAAGTTCTTGTGTGAAAGGAGGTACTTTGCCATGGACTATTATGAACATTTCAATAGCAATAAGCCTGTGTCTCAACAAATGTAAAGGGCTTCTTTTTGAATTTTGCAGTAACATCCTATAATCATTGTCAATATCTTTTAGTACAATCCGCAATGCTCTCTCTTGTACCTTTATCTACCTTTTTATTATCAGATTTCGAACAAACATGCCATGTTAAAGGACAGTACAAAAAGTTTGATACAACAACATTTCTTAATAAGGCGTTGCTTGATTTAGGAATGAATATTCATTGATTTTGCACACTTGAAATAAATAATTACTGCTGCCATACCATGAAATAAACAATTTCGCCACCAACGAATACTCCAACCCCCCCCCCCCCCTGATTATTAAATGGTCTTTGTATTTCTGCTTGTCAAAATTTGTCTCACAAGTTGCACCATTTCAGGGCACTATGTTTGGGAGACCAATCTGCAGCCCGCCAATGCCGTAATTCCCTGGAAACCAACCAGAATACCCAAAGGGATTGGAGAACAAGTTTTGATACTTGGAGGAAACGGATATTTGGATGATATTAACAAGAACCACACAGGCACATACAAACGGGGTGTTCTGTGTGAATTTTAAATTCAGTGGCGACGGACTGTGTGAAAAATCGCTTTGGAATAGAGAACAGGCTATCTGCATGCAGTTAAGTAATATTGTAAACACATACTTTGCATGCCTGTGGCTGTGAAAAAAATTCCATATAAAAAGGTAAAAAATGAAAATTATTTCAATTCTTCTCGTGTTTTCCACATTTATCTTCTTGGAAAATAATATTATTTGATGTTCAAGCATCAGATATAACCCAAAAGATCATTGGATGAGAATGACCTGCACACGGCAAGCCAATTTATACAAGCCATCCTCTTGGCTTGTATTATGACTTTAATTTTCAATGTTATTATTAATTTCCTCATTGTGATTGATCAACCTCTTCTTCTTCTCTGCCCACATGCCTGTGTCTTCAGATTTGCTCAACCTGATGGGAGTGGCAATGTTATCCATTACATGATTGTGTTTGCATGAAGATAAATAAAAATAACTATTCATTACAATTTGCGCCTTAACTTATGTCTCTTATACATTTCCAGACGCGAGAATATCAAGATAATACCTGGTGATGCACATAAGATTCAAAAGGAGTAGCTATATAATATAACTACAAAAAAATGGAAATGATATTTTCATGTTTTCCTATATATTGAGTAATAGTGCATGAAACAAATTTCTAACAATAGTATGGCATGATGCTACATTTATTTTAATCATGGGATAGATTATGTATGAAAATCCACTGGAATATGTAATTTGCATTGATATAATTATAGAGATCTGTAACACATGTACTGTATAATGTCCAACCCTCTTCATCTTTTATCAGAACTTCTTTTATCAGATGGATGTTTCCTTCTTTTGACCCAATATGAAAATGACTAGTAAGGAGAAGGATTTAGCTGATCGATTGGTCCAGTGTGAATGCAAGGAGCAGATAACTTGACCTAAACTAATTTGCAATGCTTTTTTTCTGCTTGCTCTTTAGATTCAATGTGCAGAATATTTTTTTTAAAGTAAGTGGCAGATCCAGACAAGGGCATCTCACTTGACCTAAACAAATTTACCATGCGTTTTTCCCCTTACGCTCTTTGGATTCCATCTGCAGAATAGTATATTAGTTGTAGTGGTTTTAAAAAAGATATTTTGAGTGTTCTTTCCTGCATTTTTGTCAGCTACATCAACTGTATTGGCCCTGTCGCCTTGATCTGTGTTGGGGGCAGTTTCAATCATCCTTGACCTCATGGCCAAGTCCTTCTCCTGTCCTTATTTTAGCCTGCATAATGTTATGTATAAGGTTGCTAATTCCAAATGGCATAATTATGTAATTTATCATTGATATCTGGCAATGATGAAGGTTTTGGTCTCATAGGCTCATGACTTGGTCTCGGTCTCGGATGTTACGACCTCGACTACAACATTTTTAGCGGGGCAGGTATGTAAAAAAATAGTGCATTTATACATAGAAGCATGAAAATTGGCGCACACTTAAAAAACATCTCTACAAATATAATTGGATAGGGAGCCACCTCAGATTTAGCATAGATAGCTACTGGCAGCCATTTTCCAAAATGGCTACCAATTCTTCGATTTTGAAGCTTTCTGTGTAATTCCTATGAATAGAATGCATGCAAATAGTGTTTGCTATTCCTTCTCTAGGTATTCAGATCATTACTACAACATTTTTAGTAGCCTCATCTATTTTCAGGCTTTCTAGAATCCATTTTGGTAGAATTATCAACTAAAATACTGTATTTTCGCGGTTTTGCGTGGTTTTTTGCCAATTCTGAATGTATATAAAAATAAGTTGCATATTTGAATTCCTTACAAAAAGAACTTTCAAATGAGTACCCGCATTAATGGGTTATGTAAATTTGGAGTGGAAATGGAAAAAGTGAAAATTTTAAGTTTATTGAAGATTTCGGTTCTGAGGTTCATTTTGACAAAGAATTCACGGAAACTAGCGATGATGCTACCATTCATTTGAAAGCTATTTTTACAAGGAATTCAAATATGTGGTTTATTTAAATATTGATTGAGATTCCATAGAATTATGGAAAACCGCGAAAATGCTGCATTTTCTTCAACAGTCATAACAAAATGGACCCTGACAACCATAAAATTCCTTAGTTCAACCCAGGAATCAATTGATAGTGTTTTTTAGATGTTTAGAAGAAATAATGACCACTGTTTTCGTATGGTCAAACTATAGGCACTTCACAGAAAGCAGGAAAATGAGAGAATTAGCCGCCATTTTGGAAAATGGCTGCCATGGGTCAACCAGGGCAAATATGAAGTGGCTCCCTATCTAAATTGATTCTTCAAGATGTTTTTAAACGATGTGCCAAGTTTCATGCTTCTATGTATAAATGAAATATTACTCTCCTATTCATGACCAATCTGCCCCGCTATCTGGTATTCTATTGCATCTTAACCCTTGCCAGACTGGGCAGTTCCTACAAAACAATTTATCAGGACAACAATCAGTCCTTTGTGACGGCATCAGCAGCAAAAAATGACCCACCAGGCAGTAAGCTGGGGATGTACATAGATGTCCCTTCAACAGGTAAGGGTTAATCAGTATTTAAGAATTATATTGAATTCTTGATATTGAACCAAATAATTGAGAAAAAGTAGCTAAGAAGCTGTATTTGTGAACAAACAAGAGACTTCCACGTAAAATTTAAATCATACATGCAATTCCAGTGCTAGGTTGACTAACAGCAGATGATGGAACTTTGTGGAGGCTTAGCAGTCATTGACCAGTCAACCATTAGATTTTAAGCGGGGAGGGGGAGCTTTGAGTTTTCCTTGGTGGGAAAATTTTTTTTAAAAGTAATGGCAGCATTTGTTATTTTATATTTGTTCCTAAATCTACCCACACCGCGTTAAGAATTAACCCCACCTGAAATCATTCATTTCAAGACTGCCTAAAAAGAATTTATGCATTTCACTAAAATTGAGCAAGAAACTATTTATTTTTTAAAAACTGCAAGCCTCCCCTGGGAGATTTAATGGTCGCCCCTTATCTGATTTCAGGACATGGTGAAAAGGCTTGCATGACATCAGCCACAGCAGTAGGAATTATGATCATCACACAGTGGTCTAAGTCTTAGGAACCCGAAGTATTTCTATTTAAGGAGACGGGAACAGCTATCGGGTCGCAGGTGTTGTTGGGTCTGAGTCCCATCTTTTCATCAGGTCTTGGAGCAAGACCACATTCATTAGGATTGATGGTGTAGGCCTACATACTTAAATCAGCTGCACAAGGTTTGGTAACCAAAGAGGAGTTTCATTCAATGTTGCTTAAACATTATAGGCCTAATATAACATGTGGTTGGCATTATGAGACCACACTTTTTAAAGTCACAAGGGACTTCTTTCGTCGGATATGGTGTATATTATAATAATGTGATAGAGTGTATTTGGCGGTCGCATTACATAAGCGAGTCTTGTGTTGCCCTTTTTGTTGTTTTTCACAGTGGTTTTGGACTCCCTAATGTGGAGGGATGTTAGTCACATGTCCTGCTGCCCATAAAGATGCCGTACAACACCGAGATAATAATATAATAATAATAATAAACTAAGCATTTATATAGCGCTAGTTTCAGTCAGACTGCTCACCAGCGCTTTTGTGGAATTAATTGTAATATAGCTGGAATAGGTGCGTTTTCAATTTTTTCTTAAAACTTTCCATAGATTTGCAACTACTTATCTCATGTGGGAGACTGTTCCAAAGTTGAGGAGCCACCTGTGCGAATGATCTGTCTGCCATTTTGTTATTGTCGCGAGTACTTGGAATTAACAATAGCAACTTCTTGTTACTTCGTAAGTTGCAATTCGGTTGTCTGAGCTGAATGAGGTGTTTCAAATATTCTGGAGCCTGGTCATTCAGCACTTTCCATGTCATCATCAAGACTTTGAACTGTATCCTCGCTGGAATTGGCAGCCAGTGTAAGTTCTTCCTGTGACTTGTGACACTGTCTCGTTTTTTCAATTGTTCAATTAGACGAACAGCAGTGTTTTGTGCTACTTGAAGCTTCTTTATCAGTCTCTGCGATATACCATGAAGCAATCCGTTGCCATAATCAAGATGTGGAGTAACCAATGCATTTACTGCTGTTTTTGTTGTGTCATTGTCTAAATTTTTGCGCAGCTTTGAGATGTTTTTTAAGTTGAAGTAGGCATTTTTGCACATCTTGTTCACCTGCTTTTAAATTTTCATTTCTTTATCAAATATGACACCAAGATTACGGACATTGTCTGATGTTTGAATCTCAACGTTGTTTACCCGGATTGATGAAACCTTTAGCTTTTTTAGTTGATGAGGTGTGCCAATGATGAGAAGTTCAGTTTTGTCACCATTGTTGCAGAGCATGTTTTCTGTAAGAAAGTCTCTAATTTCTTTTATGCACTTCTCCATTTTCTCCACTGCTTTTATTTGATCACCAAGGAAGCTCGGCTTAAAGGAGAGCACAAGCTGTTCATCGTCAGCATATTTTTCATCTTCGATTTGATTTCTCTGTGCTACTTCACTGACTGGTGCGATGTAAGAATTGAATAGTATGGGACCCAGCTTAGACCCTTGTGGGACTCCATATTTCAGGTCCAGCCTGTCTGACATCACATCATTCAGAATTACTGCCTGTGATCGATGTGAAATGTAGGATTTGAACCACTGTAGAGCTGGGTCATTTATTCCATATCTATTTTCCAGTCGTTTTAAGAGAATGCTGTGGTCAATTGTATCAAAGGCTGCTGATAGATCCAAGAGTACCTGCATTGTCACCTCACCACGACTCATGCTCAACATTATGTCGTTGTGAATTTTGGTAAGAAGAGTTTCAGTGCTGTGAAACTTCTTGTAGGCAGATTGTTTTTTGTCATCCAGCTTGTTTTTAACGATGTGGTCAGTGTACTGTTTTATCACTGCACTTTCTATGGTCTTGCTCAGGAAGGATAGGTTTGAAACTGGTCTATAGTTCTTTTTTATGGGTTCAATGTCTGCTTTCTTTAAGAGTGGTTTAACCAATGCATGTTTTAATACCTGCGGCATCTTGCCAAGAGTGAGCGACAAGTTAACAATTTCAGCTATGACTGGGAGAAATTCATCAAGACATTCAAGCAGCAGCCATGTAGGTATTGGGTCAAGTGCACAGTGCTTTTTTGGCATATCTGATATCAATTTTCTAATCTCTGAAGGTGAAAGAGTTTTGAATTTGTCCAATGGTATTCCAGTGTCAACCTCTGTCTCAACTGTGGGATCAGTTGTGTTGGAGTTAAGTTCAGACCGTATCTTTTTTATTTTCTCATCAAAGAATGTGTTAAAGTCATTGGCTAGCTGTTTCTTATCATCATGATGAGGAAGGGGCAGCTCTTGTTTCCTGTTGAGACTGGCATTAAGAACCTTGAACATAGATCTAGAGTCTCCTTTCGTTTGCCTAATTTTTTCTCTTAGGTCATCTGATTTGAGTTGGTTCAGATGTGAGTTCATGGCATTACGTTTATCTTTGAATGTCTCCCAATCTGTTTCAAGATTTGACTTTCGCCACTGCTTCTCTGCTTTTCTTTTTGCTGTTTTCAGGTCTTTGATGTCTGCGTTTGTCCATGGTGTGGCATTTCGGAGGATTATTCTTTTGGATTTCGCTGGTGCATGTTTATCTAAGATGCATTTGGTGGAATTGTATAAGTTAACAAGTTCGTCGAGGAGTTTCGATGGTTCAGTTTCAGTTCTTACTTCAATATCTTTTTCAGAAAGATGTGAGGCTATATCTTTTTTGAACTCCACAACATTAATACGGCTAGTGTTTCTGACCGTGATCTTCTTTACAGGATTGCTATTTTTGTTCACATTAAGCTTCAACATGATGCAGCTGTGGTCTGAATTCAGATCACCAATGGAACAATTTGTCAGGACTGAGTTTTGCCGTGTGATTACCAAGTCTAGTGTGTTACCTTCTTTGTGTGTTGGAGAGGAGACATGCTGCACAAGATCGAACATATCTAGGATACTGATGAACTCAGAAGCTTTCCTGTCTTTTGGCTTGTTAACATGAAAGTTGAAGTCGCCTGTTAGTATTACTTCATGTTCATAAGTGTGGTAGTGAGCAAGAAATTGATTAAATTCTTCATAGAATTCAGATATGCTGTACTTATTTTGACTTGAAGGTTCTGATCGGTACACAACAACTAAAGTAACAGTTTTGTTGTTATTTTGAAATTGGACTTCCATGTGCTCAAATGTCTTACATTTAGCACTTTCCTTTTTCACAACATTCAGTCCAGCTTTTACCAAACAGCCAACACCTCCTCCTTGTCTACCCTCCCTTGGCTCATGTAAGAATACACATTCTCCTTGTCTTTCCAATTCCCCTATTTCTACTTGGTCATCATGTTTTAACCAAGTTTCAACAAAAAGGAAGATGTCAATGTCAGATTCATCTCTGAATTCCTTTACCATTTGTGTCTTTTGACGAAGGCTTTGAGCATTCCATAGAGCAATATTTAAAGAATGCCTTCCAGAATTTTTTGCTCCATTTTGGTGCAGTATACACAGCACAGGTCTGATTTGGTTTGTCAAGAGGCCAAAATTTATTTGTAAGTGTCAGTGGTTGCAGAGGGTGAGGAGATGTGCCTCTTTTAGTATACTTTCTTGACCTGTTTGAGATTTGAATCCATGCTGTATTCATACTTTTACAGTGCTGTGTTCGTGATTCGGTACTTGTTAGTCCGCTGCGCACAATATCCGAGTACAATTTTGTGCCAGACATGGTGACTTTTGCTTATCTTTTCTTTATTTGAATCAACTTGAAACAAACTACTAAGTGCCCAACAGTTGCTTGTATGAAGTTTTAAGCCTGTTTGTTTGATTTGAAATTAGATTCGGACACACTACAAAGTGACCAATTAACTTTTCCAATTAGATTTGAGGCTGGTTTGTTCTGGTTTGAGATTGACTTGGACACACTCCAAAGTGACCAACAAGTCTTGAAAGCACAGGTAAGTTTTTCGAGAACAAGACAATGACTCGGACACACTACAAAGTGACCAACGAGCCAGGCGATTTTGAGGTAGGCTGATTTGTTTGAGAGAAGCAGTAGACTCGGACACACTACAAAGTGACCAACGAGCCAAGAGATTTCTAGGTCGGCAGAATAGTTTGAGAGAATCAGTAGACTTGGACACACTACAAAGTGACCAACAAGTCAAGAAAGCACAGGTAAGTTTAGTTAGAGCAAGAAGATGACTCGGACACACTACAAAGTGACCAACGAGCCAAAATATTTAGGAGTAGGCAGATTAGTTGAGAGGATCAGTAGACTTGGACACACTACGAAGTGACCAACAAGTCAAGAAAGCACAGGTAAGTTTAGTTAGAGCAAGAAGATGACTCGGACACACTACAAAGTGACCAACGAGACAGAAAATCTAGGAGTAGGCAGATTAGTTGAGAGAATAAGTAGACTTGGACACACTACAAAGTGACCAACAAGTCCAGAAAGCACAAAGAGGATTGGTAGAAGTTAGTATAATGATCAGTTAGCAAGGAGGACTTATAAAGGTCCAATACACAATAAGTTACAGTGCTGTTCAAATTCAATATACAGGTACAATTTGATCTATGATACTAATATTTTAGAAGCAAAGCTGGACAACAATTAAAGAAAGATTCAGGTGTTCTTTGATATGCCCAAGAGTTGGGGTATGCTGCAGTGAAGCCTATATTTCCTGGATGCAGCAATGTTCTGGCCAGTGCTGGCAGTGCTGTTGAGTTCTTGGATGTGTATTGGCAGTGTTCAAGCTTAAATTCCTGTTACCTAATGCTGTCAAGTGATGTTGAAAGTGTCTGGAAAAATAAATTAGTCCTGGAAATAGAAAATATGAATGTTGGATAGCTTTTCAGGTGCAAAAACGAAGGTAAAATGAGCGAAAATTTAGGTCAAAACAATGTGTATTAGAGCCAGAAAACGATGGTAAGATAGCAGGTAATTAAATAGCAAGTTATTGTACTAAAATCACCTGAAAATGGCACACAAAGGGTAAATAAAAGGCAAGAAATCCTTCGTCCTCTGAGCAGTATGAGACAGTTATTCCTAGGCTATGGAGTCACAAGTGTTGCTTGTACAGGTGTGCAGGTCAGCTGAAGCAGGTGTGTATTGAAAATGGGGAATCCCCTTGTTCCAGTGAGTTTGAAAGTGGCTTGTCAAAGACAAGTAAAATATGATCCAAAGATTGGATAAAGCGGCCACAAAAGTTGCCACAAAGTTAATAGAGATAGCTTCTGACAAAATACACCTAGAATTAGCCACAAGACGTCCAATAAACCTCAGAAATGGTCTAAAATGTCTCAGAGCTCTTCACTAGCGTGTTGACAGTCTGACAGCGCCCTCTATGTAAACATACAGTGTTTGTAATTCAAATAGCAAAATAGCAAAATAAACAGAAGACCATTGGGTGCAGAGAAAGATTTTCAATATTTTCCAATTGCGGTGTACATCTTATTTTCTCAAAAAGTACCATTACTTTCTAAAATTATTAAAATTTTTTAAGAATATTAGTTTTTCCTTTTCTGTGATCACTTCCAGTCCATGCATGCTTCAACATTCCGCCTTGAGTGTGCATGTTTGTGCAACTTCAGCTGTTATGTTTGGAAGTTTCTATTACATGGCTCAGTGTCAGTTTATTCCATCTCATTAGACCATGAAATATTGATGTTACATCTTTTTTAATTTCTTGCTTATCGTAACTTCATTTTAGGAGTGACATAATGTCTGCATTCATTTTCTTTTTTTGTAATGATATCGATCCTCTGCTAAAGGTCTTTGCCTGCATGGGTTCGAACCCCGGGTGGGGAACCCAAAATTTTCAGTGTACCTTCATGAGCAAAATCCCAGCTGGATGTCGTTCGGATGAGACATTAAATTGGCGGCCCCTTGTATCAGTGTCTGTGCTGGGCAAGTAAAAGAAGATCTCTCAAATGTGTAACATGTTGAGGACTCCCGCTCTCTCTATCATCTCATCAATCAACCCTCGTGAGCGCCCACAACTGGGCTTAGAGGGCTGCACTTACTATATCTATCTATCTATCTATCTATCCTTGTTGCTGTTAATTCCAACGCCATTTACAAGGTTGCTGGGGTATTTTGTCAAACTTGAGAGTTACAGCAATTTTAATAAGCATGCAATTCTGGTCATTAATTCAGCATGATCTCTACGACGATTCAAGTTCATCATTCTTCACCAATCAGATTAGGCAAAAATGATATGTAAGTGTAAACAGTAAGCAATATAAATGGAACTTATCAGATAGCAAACTCAAATGCATAACCATGTACTGGACTGTTATCTCAATTTTCTTCAGAATTGAGCAGTGTTGTTACTCTCACAGACCTTTTTTTCTCTTTGGTGTTTCTTGAAGTGCTCAATGAGCATATAGGCCTATGGTCTTCAATCTATTTTACCTGCTGCAACATGGAAAAATTGAAACCTTGATCTATACTTCACTGCCAAATAAATTGACCAAGCTCAAGAATATTCAGTCAATAGTTGCAGAGTGTCACATACAATAAAATAATGTACACTTCTTGCAATTTTTAAATTGGGCAATAAAATAATATCCCAGTATGCAGTATTTAATCATTTAGGCTATTAAATCAATATCATAGTAATGCTTTGCATGGTAAAATGTGCACATTATAAAACTAATTGTGTCCCAGGGTCCATAGGATGAAAATAGTGTTAGGGAAGACCATAACGAGGCAATGGATTCTACTTCTTTTATTCGTTGTGATATCTTACATGTGCACCATATAGGCATCATTTGATTGTAAATATAATGGCATACATTTCAAAGGAATAAGTGAATATGACGTAAATGCCCTCCCAACCTTGATGTGCAAAGTGACTGAATTCCACAATAGACTGTCTTGTGTCTATGGAGACCATCCAAAGAATTTCTTTGTAGTCGGCTTCAACGAAACATCTTGTTACCATTGCGTGAACACTGAAATCCTGCATCCTCACAATTCATCTTATGGCGAGGTGCGCGTCTCCAATATCACCACTGTTAGCTGGCTGGCAAGGCAAGGTAAGTGAAACATTCGTCAATTTATATTAGACTTGGTAGATTTTTAACCTGCTAGAAATCTTGATTCACAATTATTTATTAATTTTTTAAAATATTTTGGGACAGATTAATTTTTGGTATGTGATATAGGGCTATAGGCCTACTAGCACTTTTGTCGTTTCCCAAATTGGGAAAAATGAAAATTGGTGAATAAATTTAAATTGAGATTTCATAGCAATGACTTTGTTCCGATATGAATAACAGAACTATGTCAAACATTTGAAAATTATATGCAGGTAAAGATATCATAGGCAAGCATACCATAGGTTTGCAGTGGCATCAGTCTAAAATCGAATTTGCTAAAGTATAAAATTCAACAAAATGGAAGGACATGGTGATTTGAGGACACTGCCTGTTTATTGAAAAAAAAGAATTGTCGATTTCACTTATTTAGGGCCTGGAGATGACGCCATCAAAACTAGGCTGGGCACATATGAGAGACACGGTTACTCCCCAGGAATGTTATATCACCAGGCGGAAGCTCTCTGTAAAATAGCAAGGGCACAAATTGTGGCTTTTGAAACAAGAGAAGAATTTGATGAATTTGGTAACTATTTGATGGGATGGCAGTGTTGGTTGAATGTCAATGATGGAAGACAAGATGGTACGTACCACTGGATGAATTGAATTAGATTGTATTCTTTACAAGACAATTATCCAAAAGGCGAATAAATTGGCAAAATATTTAGAATCAAAATCTCATTGCAAACTTTGGCGAAACATAATTACAATTAGATAAGGGGGAGACCATTTATTATCAATTTCTTTCTCAATTTTGGTTAAATGATAATTTTTTGTGGGCTGTCTCGAAATGAATAATTTCTGGTGGGTGTATTCGGTATTTCTTAAGAAGGCATTTAAATATTAACGGCCTACTTAACTGCTATGCAGATTGATAATAATGTTGCTTTGACAAAGTTCTCATATACAGTTGTCTGTGTTATGAGCCCTTTTTAATGTTGTGAGGGACTTCATTCATCGGATTTGCTCTCTGCAAAACACCGAAATACAATGCTTGTATTCAAAATAGCAAAAAATCAAAATACACAGAAGGACGGGTGCTGAGAAAGATTTTTCATTATCTTGCAATTGTGTTGCATCTCTTTTTCTCGAAAAAGATCTTCATTTTCTCCTATAAATTTTCATTTCACTTAAGATTATCAATTTTTCAAACCTGGTGATTACATTTACTTGCAATCCATGCTTCGGCATTCAGCCGTTTGTTTACACTTTTGTGCAACTTCAGCGGTTTAGAAGTTTCTATTACGTGGCTCAATTTCACGTTATTCTATCCCATGTAACCATGAAATATTGATGTTACATCATTTAAAATTACCTGTCAAATGTAACCCAAGCTTTGGAGTGGCATAATGTCTGCATCAATTTACTTCTTTGTGATGATATCAATCCTTGTTGATGTTGATTCCAACACCAATTTGAAGCTTTTTGGGACATTTTGTCAAACTCGAGAGTTACAGAAGTTTTAGTAAGCACAAAATTCTGGTCATTAATTCGGCATGGACTATGATGATTCATGTTTATCATTCATGACCAATCCGATTAGGCAAATGATAAAGTGCATAGTCTATGTGACTAAGCAGTGAGCGCTATGTGACTATGCAGTGAGCGCTGTAAATGGACCTTGTCAAGATTCCAAACTGTACAATTATGTACTGGCATGTTCTCCCAATCCATATGTAACTTATAATAATGGTTGTGCGATCAATATTTTTTTCCGAGCAGATGCTCATGCTTTTACGCTGCTACACTTCCATGCACTACCATGCTTTTGTACTCCCCAGCTTTCCCTTCCACTCACTTTCCAGATAAATTTTAACAGTAAGTTTCTGTACATAAATGAAACTATTTCACTCAAATTTGCTCTTAACATGAACAAAGCTATCACCAATCAAAATGAAGCTTGATTTTGGATTGATTTTCCATAATTTAACTTATTTAAAGTCATTTGAGCTGGGAAGTAAGGGTGTGGAGGGGTGAGGATAAGAACTGAAGGGTGAGTGTAAGATTGAAGGGTGAGGGTAAGACTGAAGGGTGAGTGTAAGACTGAAGGGTGAGGGTAGGACTGAAGGGTGAGTGTAAGACTGAAGGGTGAGGGTAAGACTGGGTAAGACTGAAGGGTGAGGGTAAGAAATGAAAGGTGTGGAAGGGCAGGCAACTTCCTGAGGGAATGGGATTTAGGACAATTTTTTTAGTTGTACTGTGTATGATCAATAAGTTATAAGAAGAAACATTAAACCAAATTTTCCGTAACATAGATCAATAATGTTGCTATGAAGGATCTTTTTTCTCTTTGGTGTTTGATTTTGCGCTCAATCTCCATATATGGTCATCAATTTATGTTGCCTTCAGCATCATGAAAAAAGTGAAACGACCATCTATATTCTGTGCCATATAAATTGACCAAGTCTCAGCTGATCAGAATATTCAGTCAATAGTAACTGTTGCAGAGTGTCACATTCAATATAATATGTACAATGCTTTTAAATTTGGTAATAAAACTATATCCAGATACGAACTGTTTTATTATTAACGTTGTTACATTAATATTTTAATGGTGCTTTATCTGGCAATCAATTACAAATTGCATGTTCATTATGAAACTTAGTGGTGCAGAGTTCGCAGGATGAAAATGGTCCTCATGAAAACCATAGCATTTTTAAGGCACTGGATCACATTTCTTTTATTCGTTGTTATATCTTACATTTGCACCATATCAGCGTCATTCGATTGCAAATATAATTCTGCGCATTTCAAAGGAATAAGTGAATATGACGTAAATGCCCTCCGAACCTTGATGTGCAAAGTGACTAAATTCCGCAATAGACTATCATGTGTCTACGGAGACAATCCAAAGAAATTGTTTGTCGTCGGCTACAATGAAACATCTTGTTACCATTGCGTGAACACTGAAATCCTGCATCCACACAATTCATCTTATGGCGAGGTGCGCCTCTCCGATATCAGCACTGTTAGCTGGCTGGCAAGGCAAGGTAAGTGCAGCATAGGTCAATTTATTCATAGACTTGGTAGATTTTTACCCTGCTAGAACTCTACTTCAATGTAATATCTTGATTCACAGTTATTTATTTTGAACTATTTTGGGACAAATTAACTTTTGATATGTGATAGGCCTAGTAAGTACTTTTGTTGTGTCTCAAATTGGAAGAAATGAAAATTGGTCAATGAATTTGAATCAAGCTTTCAGAGCCATGACTTTGTTCCAATATGAATAACAGAACTATGTCAAACATTTGAAAATTATATGCGGGTAAACATATCATAGGCAAGCATACCATAGGTTTGCAATGGCATCAGTCTAAAATCAAATATACTAAAATATAAAATTCAACAAAATGGAAGGACATAGTGATTTGAGGACACTGCCTGATTATTGAAAAAAAATAATGGTGATTTCACTTATTTAGGGCCTGGAGATGATGCCATCAAATCTAGGCTGGGCACATATGAGAGACACGGTTACTCCCCAGGAATGTTATATCACCAGGCGGAAGCTCTCTGTAGAATAGCAGGGACACAAATTGTGGCCTTTGAAACAAGAGAAGAATTTGATGAACTCTGGGATCATCTGAAGTGGTGGCAGTGCTGGTTGAATGCCAATGACAGAAGACAAGATGGTACGTACCACTGGATGCATTAATTGCATTCTATAGGAGCCGATTATCTAAAAGGCGAATAAATTGGCAAAATATTTGGAATCAAAATCTCATAACCAACTTTGGTGATCAGACAAGGGGAGACCATTTAATATCAATTTCTTTCTCAATTTTGGTGAAATGATAATTTCTTTTTGGCTGTCTCGAAATGAATAATTTCTAGTGGGGGTGAATAATTTCTAGGGTATATGGTATTTCTTAACAAGGCGTTGCTTGATCTAGCAATGAATTTTCATCGACTTTGCGTGCTTGAAATAAATAATTACTGCTGCCATACAATGAAATAAATAATTTTCCTCCTACGAATACTCCAACCTCCCCCCCCCCGCCAATTATTAAATGGTCAGCCTGATTATTTAAAAAAATGGGCGATAACTCTTTGTATTTCTGCTTGTCAAATTTGTCTCACAAATAACACCATTTCAGGACACTATGTTTGGGAGACCAATCTGCAGCCTGCCAATGCCGTAATTCCCTGGTCTTCACCCAGAACACCTAAAGGGATCGGAGAACAAGTTTTGATACATGGAGGAAATGGATATTTGTATGATGTTGACAAGAACGACATTAGCACATACAAACGAGGTGTTCTGTGTGAATTTTAAATTCAATCGCGACAGACTGGGTGAAAAATCGCTTTGGAATAGAGAACAGGCTAGCATGGAATTGAAGAGGACAGTTTTATGGAAAAGCTGATTAAAATCGCAGAAAGATATATTTAGTTTAAAGAACATTTCTGGGGGTTCGGATCAAAGATTATGATTTTGAAGATTTTATTTTTTTGATGAAATAT
The DNA here is from genome assembly GCA_026936325.1 of Platynereis dumerilii. NCBI lineage: Eukaryota > Metazoa > Annelida > Polychaeta > Phyllodocida > Nereididae > Platynereis > Platynereis dumerilii. The sequence continues at coordinate 25,975,862 of JAPTHN010000009.1, read as the reverse complement.
AGCGCTTACAAAAATGACGAGATAGGATTTTTTATTTCTTTGTCATTTGCTTCCAAATGAAGCAAGGAACAATATAATGATACAGACATACGGCCCTATGGGCCTGGAAATTGATATAAACATTTATTTGTGTTACAGAGTCATTTTTGAGAAACTAGACATGCTTGCCGAAAATCGCCTACAAAACTTTTCTACGAAGAGTAGAGAACTGAAAGTCTAGCGGGTAATAGTCATCTTCAAAGCGCATCTTATATGCTTTAAACGAGAAGTCTCTATCTCTAACAGAAGTGGCACAAATGGCAAACGAAGCGGCCGACGCATGGAATTATCAGAATTTTAAAAAAAAGTTGAAGCTGTGTGTTAGCAGAGCCCTGCTGCTGTGGTGACGTTACGACAGATAGGGCCTGCCTGGCTGAGCGTGAATGTGCGCTTATTACCACTTTGCATGAGTAGCGAGCCACCTTAAGCAATGTATTGTAAACACATACCCTGCAATCTGCACGCCTGTGGCTGTGAACAAAATTCCAAATAAAAAGGTAAAAAATGAAAAATTATTTCAATTCTTCTCTTGTTTTCCTCATTTATCTTCTTGAAAAATAACGTTATTTCCCAAAATGAACTGATGTTCACGAATCAAATATAACCCAAAAGGATGACCTGCACACGGCAAGCTAATTTATACAAGCCATCCTCTTGGCTTGTATTATGACTTTAATTTTCAATGTTATTATTAATTTACTCATCATGATTGATCAACCTCTTCTTCTTCCCGGTGAACATGCCCCAGACTTCAGATTAGCTCAACCTGGATGTTTCCCTTTATTTGATGCCAGATGAATATGACTTGAAAGGAGAAGGATTTAGCTGATAGATTGGTAGAGTATGAATGCAAGGAGCACATAACTTGACCTGAACTAATTTACAATGTGTTTCTCTGAGACTCTCTACTTCCGTACTTTGGATTCCAACTGCAGAATAGTATAAATAAGTATTAATGGTAGTTAATTCGACACAGATTTCGAGGGTTCTAAAATTCGCTTTTGGTCTCATACATAAGCCGCATTTGCCCTGTCGCCTTGATCTGTGATTGGAGCAGTTTCTATGACCCTTTGCCTTTTTGCTGTGTCCTAATTAGCCTAACAAAGTGCATGGTGAAACCCCCAAATGACATTTGAAATTGAACTACAATATCTGGTATTCTATTGCATCTCAATCGGTATTTGAATATTATGTCAAATTCTTTAAATTGAGCTGGATTTGTGAACAGACCAATAACTTCAACTTATGACATAAATCATTCATGAAGCTCCTGTATTGGAATGTTGGCTAACAGCAAATTATGAAACTAACTGTATTTGTGGAGGCTTATCTACTTCCAGGATTTGGTAAACAGGCTTTGCATATTTTCAATTGCATTTTTCATCAGCTGCAGCAGTAGAAATCATGATCATAATATATATAGCAGTCTAAGGAACCAGAGACATGTCCCTCTAATAGTAGATGTGAAAAGCTATAGGGTCACAGGTGTCTTTGGGTCTGAGTCGCATCTTTTCATCAGGACTTAGAGCCAAAAAAAATTGATGATGAAGGCCTACATACTAAAATCAGTTTCACGGGGTTAAATAACCAAAGAGAGGTTTCAATTAATGTTGCTTTAACATTATTCTCAAACTGTGGTGTGTTTTGTGAGACTGTCCTTTTTAAAGGCACCAAGTGGTCTTCATGAGATGTGGACATTGTGTTATTTCCTGTGAATTCCTTGGTATGCATTTCTACTAAAATACGATGCCAGGGATAAGTTTGAGGGCAGACACATGAACGGACAGAAGTCATTCTTACTGCATTTTTGGTACAATACATCAGTCATTTTAAAGGTACCAAGTGGTCTTCATGGGAAGTGAACATTGCGTTCTTTCCTTCGAATACCTTGGTATGCATTTCTACTAAAATACAATGCAACAGATAAATGTGAGGCAGACACATGAACAGACAGAAGTCATTCTTACTGCATTCTTGGTACGATACATCAGTCATTTTAAAGGTACCAAGTGGTCTTCATGGGATGTGGACATTGTGTTCCACTAAAATACAATGCAACAGATAAATGTTAGGGCAGACACATGAACAGACAGAAGTCATTCTTATTGTAAGTGATAGCATTATACAGGAGCACTGTATTCTCAAATGCTTGGCTTCTTACAGTCGCTCTTGAAAATAAGTGCACTTCTTATTGATTTGTCATTGAAGACTATGTTTTAAAAGTTGTCTCACCTTTCTGTATCAGAAAATATTAGTCATCGCTTCTCAGTGTTTTGAGCTTTGGAAAAAAAGAAATCAATAAAGTTTATGCATCCTCTAACAAACTCAACTTCTAAATCCAAACAACTGTTCTATGTGTGAAGTATAGAGGCAGTGGTCGAAATGAAATGCTCTAGGGACCCCTTCAAATGCGTTTTTTAGAAGGACCCAGAGGTGAATTTGTGAGGAATTAGAATGAACCAGCAAGTAGAGATTAATCAGCATACCACAACCTCTTCCCTATCAGCGTGCCTCGGCGGTCCAACGTCGGCCCGAAGCTGGTCCGATGCTACTGACATCGGACTGATGCTGGGCCGACGTTGGATGGCCGAGGCATGCTGACAGGGTTGTGATTTATATACATCACCAATAGGGTTTTCAAAACTAATTTTCTGAGAAAAAACATGCCTATAATGGTCTCAGAATTCATTTTTATAGCATCTGAAACACTCCGTCTTTAAAGCGCTTCGGGCGTCCCCCAGAATTCCGGCTAACTGTTCGGGCCTTGGAAGTAGAGAGACCCCCCAAATAACATGGGCTATTTTGACCACTGTATAGAGGAGTCTTTCTCTCCCACCTCGTCAATGAGCACATGGGAGGGCCCTTAACTGGGCTTAGATGGCCTCACGTAATCATTAACAGCCAAAGTTTTCACCTTTGAGAAAGTTGGTAAAGCAAACAGAAGCATTATCATGCAATCCGAAGCAAACTTTTTCATTTGGCATCAGTCAAACAAAAAGCATTGCAAGACACATTAGTGGTATTTGTTCTTCCGAAACTTCGTTAGAATTATGCAAATTAAAGAAGAAAAACAGCAGATTCTTGCAAGCTGCAAACAGAAGCACGTCACATTAGTTTGAATTGGTGGCTTATTTTATTGGTGCAGCGCATTTAAATATAAGGCTTACGAATGAAATCTGCAAACTCAATATTGACGAAAATACCAGCCCATTAGCGTTTGTAGCTCGAAATAATTGCCTGATGATTTGTTGTGGTAAGACTTTACAAATTCATTCCTCCTGAGATTTGCCTCAGGCCAGCAGTGCTACCAACATCAAGGACATACACTGTACATTACCATGGAATTTGTACCGAATGAGGTTTCGATATTCATTTGGATGTTTCAGTTTCTTGGCTTGAGTCATTTTAAAAGGACTCCTGCTGGTTCCATTAGATGTTATATCTTTCACAAAGTTTTAAATTCTATAGTGTTGATTTTAATACTTACATACACCATATCATCTGGTATTGCTTTGATCATGAAATTAGTTGATGGAGCAGAGCTAATTATTTATGTTCAGAAACTTTTTCAAATGCAATTCTATCTGCAGGTTATTTGCTTATCATGCGTATTATATTACCTTTCCTGGAACGGCCACCTACAAATAAGTGATTCTTGTAAACTCAAATCCATTATGAAGATGTCATGGAAGATGCTTTTCCTTCACTTGATTCTTCTGTTGCCTCAATTCATTTTTATTGCTTTGGAGTTTAAAATATTCTTCAATATTTATGTACAAAACATAGACAAATTTTGCTTTATCAATGCATTCCCAGAAGTAGGGGACGGTGGAGATTTGAATAACAATATTTCAAGATCATCAAACAACATTTCTTCTATTTATAACACACTTATATGTCTCCGTATTGTCACCGGCTCTGTGGTCTTTAGCATAGTGGATTTTATATGCATCACTGTTCCAGCATACTTATTCATCAGAACTTATATATTGCACTGTGAATATTCTAATTTCAAAATTCAGCTGAAGAAAGCAATGAAACTATCTCTCAATATAGATCATTGGTTAATACTAAAACGAAACGTTGGATTAATTTCCAAAAAAGTTAAGCACTTCAACGCAACCCACAAATACTTAATTGCTACTTGTGTTATTGAAGCAGTTATCACTATTATCTCATTTGGATATGTTCTAATCAATGTAAGAGACAAAAGTTATGATTTTACATGGATTTTGTTTTACCTGCCTTTTGTCACACTCAATTACAGCTTGTGCCTTTACGGACCTGCAATGCTGCAAGACAACGTGAGTGATTTTTAAGCAAGAGTTTTGTTCACCTCCATATGTCATAATTCTAACTGTCCCAAAAAAATGTTTCCCTTGGAATCTATTTTATCTATTTAAGGACCGTTCAGAATTTTTAAGACTGGGGGGTGGTAGATTTGCAGGAGTTGGTACTAACTTTTACACAACTGTTTCAAGGGGGGGGGGGGTACTAATTTTTGACAACACTTCAAAGGGGATAAGAAACTTTAAAAAAAAAAGTAATAAAACACCCATACACTCACTTTATCTATACTTTTTTTCCACGCAAAGGTCCGCGAAATGGTGCGATTTTGGAATTTGCATACATGACCATGTATAACAGTATATGTGTGCGTATTGCTTTGTACGTCAAGGCTGGGGGGAGTAATAAAAATACGCATGAAACCAATTATTGTCCCATGTCATCCGTACGGCGGCCATCTTGGATTAACGTCGAAAATGCCATAATTTTGACAAAAAATCACTGACTTCTATACTACTAGTCACAAATAGGCATATGATACCATTTTTTCAGGGTAAATCCACCTGGAGAGTTGATTAAAGAGGTCTATTTTGTGATTTGTTCAATTCTAAATGTATAAAGGTGTATAAATAGGCAAAAATGGTGAATTTTTCACCAAAAAATCAATGTTTTTATAAATACAAGTAAAGCCAATCTCTTCAGACACATTCTGATGGACAGATAGGTAAGAAAAGACTAGCTGTGTATAGACCTATGCAAGACGTTTAAAATGACACCAAAATAATTAGTTTACTATGAGTAGAAGCAATTCTAGGTCAAGATAACTGAATGGTAGCGATTCAGTAGCGTCGCTGACGGCACAGTTTTAAATCTCACCTGGACGCCACTTCTGAAGTACTTGTCATTTATTGGCATATGATACCACTTTTACAGAGTAAATCAGTCTGGGAAGTTGATTAATGAAGCCCATTTTGTGATTTTTGCAGTTCTAAGTGCATTAATGTAAAAAAATTATTCAAAAATGGTAATTTTCGTTTTTGGTCTTATATTAACCAACCGTGCAATTCAAGAAACATCGATATCTGCAGGCATCACAAATGGAAAGCTGCCCTTGAAAATGTTAGATATATTTGTATCCCATTCAAGACATTTAAAATGAAACTGAAATATATAGCATGCTATTTGCAGTAGGGATTCTAGGTCTGAATCTAAGTTGGTAAAGATCATCCATGGTGACGTTGTCATCAGTTTTCCTCGAAGTCACACCCAGGTCTGGAATTGTTGGTCTACATCAATGGTTGGACACAAGTAAATAGAAATTTAGAGGAGGTCTGGAAAATGTAATTTGAATTGGTCATAGAAATCAGATATGCAAATTAATGGTAATTAGGTCTTGAATATGTAAGGAATTTACTATCTTGATTTTGAGAGAGCAGCCTGAACCGTTTTTGGAAAAGGAATGTCACAAAGGCCTGTATACATTATACAAAACTAAACTAGGAAATCGGAAGTGCTCCACGAAGGTAGTCAGGGTTGCAGGTAATGGAGAAGTGTGATGTTTGGCCAGTTGGAAGTCCAGAAAAGGCTTGTTTTTTGTAGAGTAGGTCCATTATGAAGTCAACATAAATTTTGTTGATTTCTTATGATGTCACTAAATCTGAAAATTGTCCCCCAGGTTTAAGATTCCTTGAGTCAGACATCTTGAAATAGCCAAATTACCTGTATTGGTTACCTATACCTGGATTTGGTACCAATCTTTTGCTTAAGACTTCCTCTATCCATTAAATTTACCAGGAGACGGTGACAGCCGGTAGGCCTGTTTCAGTGCCGCTAACAGGGACTGGAAACAGGGTGAGGTGAGAACCAACCAAGCCTGTTGGTAGGGAGCCTGAACTCAGAAGGTAGGCCAAAGAAATGCCATCAACAGAGCCACTGGGTTGCCGCCATTAATGCACCATGGAGGGGCAGCAACCTGAGCTAGGCAGAAAGACAGGGAACCTCTGAAGGATCCCCCTGCTACAGATGTCAAGGCACATCTGCCGAAATAAGGCCGAAGGCGAAGTGAGGATGAGGCCAGGACCCGGACAACAGGGCAAGGATGACCATGCCCAAACCTGCACTAGGTCCGTCTTCTGCTGCGCGTCTATAGGACCCTGGGTGCTCTCCTCCCCTCCCAGTTGTGGAGGCCCGCAGTCTGGGGTTGCGGTCGGGTTCCAGTCTTCGATATCCTGCTGCCCTATGCGTACTCTGTAGTCAGTCACTCTTCAGCTAGTGGTCCAGTTCATGCTTGGGCACTTCTGGGTGATAGCAAGAGGTGGCTGACCAGGGCCCCTGGTCTCCCGCCTCCTGCTTACTCAGGCATGGTTGTGCCCTAGGCTTGGAAGTGCGGGGGGGGGGGGGTAGCATCCCTACGGGGAATAGCCTCTAGAAGCGCTTGCAGTACACCTCCCATTCTGGGGCCTCTGGGCTTGGTCATGACGAATGGATTTGCATCGGTTTTCGGGCTTCTTCACTCAGTTCAGCCAGCCTCGACCGCCCTTCTCCTGCTTCGTTTGAGGGTGATCCCAACCAGGGCAAGTCATCAGCGTCAGAAGAAATCTCCCTATCCAGGCAAGGGAAAAACAGACAGGGCTTAAGTAAAGGAGACCTCCAGCAGCTGTGCGTGCCAGCCATCAGGAACAACACCTAGCAGGCCATCGGGGAGCCTCTGTGAGACACGGAGACCAGCCGGTCATGCCGCCAGGAGGGCCAGCATCTCGAGGCACCATCTGACTTGGGCCTTGGGAGAGCCTTAGATGGAATAAGGAGAGATATTGCATGATAGGGGAGGGGGAGGGAGGATTTCGAGGCAAATCACAAGACTGAAAGGCCAAGTGAGGAACAAGCAAAACAAAGGCCACCAGGCCACCCTAACTATCACCCAGGTGAGCAGTGCCAGAGCGAAGTCTAGGTCCAGGGCTCCACTTGCCAAGGGGAGGCTGCCCCGGAGCAGATCAAAGGTGAGGGAGGCCGGAAAAAAGCACGAAGCCCTGGTCCAATGCTGGGGGAGAATGGGCTGAAGGGCAAGAAGCTATCCCCCAAGCAGGCATGAGGGAGAGTACTTGCCCAGGCAGGAGTCCAGGCCAAGGTTGTGAGCGTTGAGTAACCCACCCAATGCAGTAAACAAACCCCCGAGGGACAGAAAAGTAAGATGTTGAGACAGGGAGACATCAAGAGGAGCCTTGACAACCCACACAAAAGCAATCGAGTCGGAAGACAACAGCCCAACACTCAACGGACATGAAAGGTGACTCAGAAACTGCAGCTAGATGAAGAAGCAGCCAAGGAAGAGGCAGCCATACGACCAGGCAGCCAGTGAGGGGCCCTCGCCCAATGCCCCAGCGGCACACAAAAGACCATGCACAGGGTAAAGCCAACGCTGGCAACCCAGTCATATGAGGAGACTAGGACAAGGACAAGACATGCCAGGGCGAGATTGGAAATTTGAGGACCAGCCAGGATGCTAGGACAGCCTCGACTCAAGACAAGGAGGGATATGAGGGCAGCAAGAGAAATTCACGGAAGAGGGCCAGCTTCCGCGGAAGGAGACCAAAGTCCCCAGCGGTGACCACGATGAGTCTAGGGTGGGAGCGCACCGAGTGTGGGAGCCCACCCAGACGCGTGGAGCAGCCGCAACTCCAGGAGGAGCAAAAGGGCCAAACAGCCTGGCAAAGGGAGAACCTGACCAGCCAGGGAAGGGAGGCTCCACAAGATGAGCCTTGTCAGTAGAGAGGACCTGAACTTGAGAACCCTTGCAGCTGCCGAAGCCCACCTCAAGATGTGGCACTGGGGGTCCTTCGACACCCTGAGCAATGATGCCCAAGGCAAGAGCCAAGCAGAACAGTGGTTGAATGGATGTCCCCAAAGCCATATGGGACCATGAGGGTGGGGGGACTCCCTGCCTGCTGAGGGATGGAGGGTTCCAGCCAACCAGGAGGCAGAGTTGGGCAATGAGTAGCGACAGAACAGTGGCAGGGGCAGCCCAGAGCAGATTCAAACAGCAGAGCCATAGATAGGGAAAACCCCTGGATAGGGATCTCCCCTTACCCCCTCCAAAGTGAGTCAATGTCTTGGAAGGCAGACAGAGCCAAAGCAGCAAGGGGCCCTGGATAGCCAGACAGGACCCGAGATGAAGAATGGTGATGACCACAAAGTAGCCTGCAAGCCATGGGACCCGGAGTCTAGCAGAGAACGGCCCCAAGGCCAGAGTCCCCCACAACCCAGCAAGCAGGGCAGCAAGGAATCCACAGAAGGAAGGTTTCATGTAGCAGGAAGCAGGTTGCACTGGCACCAATAAGCACAATATTAAAGAATAAGAGCAAGTACAATGTCTAGAATTACTAAAAAACCCAGGCAAATGTCAAAATTCATTCAATCGACTGTAAGCAAGTGGCTGTCCAGCACACGTCTGACATGTTGAACAGCCGAGAAGAAAGAGGAAGGTTAAGCGCAAGGGACTGTGGGTATTAGGAGGTCTGGCAATGGTGCCAAATTTTAAATCTTGGCTGTGAAAAAGTGTGAAAGCTTGGTCGAGAAAATATGAGCACAGGTAAGCGTTGTCACTCTCTTAGACGAGTGACAATAAAGCTGTGGGGCCATGAGTGAAGTTAGAGATTACCATTTTTGTAACATTTTTTTTACATTTATGCACTTAGGGCTGGATAAATCACAAAATGGGCTTCATTAATCAACTTCCCAGACTGATTTACCCTGAAAAAGTGGTATCATATGCCTATAAATGACAAGTACTTCAGAAGTGACGTCCAGGTGAGATTTAAAACTGTGCCGTCGGCGACGCTACTGAATAGCTTCCATTCAGTTATCTTGACCGAGAATTGCTTCTACTCATAGTACACTATTAATTTTGGTGTTATTTTAAACGTCTTGCATAGATCTATATACAGCTAGTCTTTTCTTACCTATCTGTCCATCAGAATGTACCTGAAGAAATTGTCTTTTCATGTATTGAAAAAAACATTGATTTTTTGGTGAAAAATTCACCATTTTTGCCTATATATTCACCTTTATACGTTTAGAATTGAACAAATCACAAAATAGACCTCTTTAATCAACTTTAATTTACCCTGAAAAAATGGTATCATATGCCTATTTGTGACTAGTAGTATAGAAGTTAGTGATTTTTTGTCAAAATTATGGCATTTTCGACGTTAATCCAAGATGGCCGCCGTACAGATGACATGGGACAATAATTGGCGATGGGAACATAAAAAAATATTTTCTACACATTATGAGGATTCCGAAAACCAAAGTTAAAAAAAAATATCTTTCGGGTGCATGGGAACCCCCCGTTCCTACCCAACTATTAGGAGGGGGGTATCAATTTTGATGGAAAGTTCCAACAAAACTACCACCCCCATCATAAATTCTGAACAGTCCCTTGATATTTTTAGATAAATATTTCATAATTATGAAGTTGATAACTGTTTCTCAGGAACATCATTTGGCACTAATCAGTCCCATGGAAGTAATACAGGGTGTCTACAGAAAAAAGGACAGTCAACATAATTTTATTTGTTTACAGTTCATTTTGTGCCAAGCATCGTTATTCAACAAAACATGATTTGTATATGAACAGTGTAATCAGAAGAGTCAAATTACCCAATATTCGCACCCCTTGCAGTGGTAACTTCCTGCATATGAGATCAAAATTATGTGAAAACATGTTTGATGCACTCCGCCAACATTTTGCCCAATACAGACATGACGGAAGCCTTTAACTTTACCGCGAGGGTTGGGATAACTTGCTGGATACTGTCTCCCAATTTGCCGATACTGAGTAATCCACTGAGTCCAGCTCAGGAGACAAGGGGTGGCACTCTGCCTTGCTCAGCAGGTTTGTTTTGAGGCACTCCCGAGTCTTCTATGAAGTATGAGCAGGTGCTCCACCTTGTTGGATGATGATTTTGCCACAAAATTTTTTGTCTGATGCCATGGCATCACAATTTCTTTCACAATGTTATAAGTATTTGCATTGATTCCGGTGCTCTGATCAATGACTATTTGAGAAATGTTTGTGATTTTATCGTCATCAGATGACTCCACGTTGAAGACCAAGTGTTAGGTCCCTAATTTGAATTGTCGGCAGCTGGAGCATCAGCAAATGTCCCACTACTCACAAATGATTCATTCCGGCTCTTACAAGCACCATAAATGGTGAAAAAATTCTCATCAACAATGAGGAAGACCAGACAACCATAGTCAGCTTGAAGCAAAGCGAACACTTTCGCATATCATGCTTCCGTTTTGCCTTTAGTGGTGATCTAATTCACAAATAAACATTTTTGCAATAGAACTAATATGGCTGACTATCAAATCCACTCTTATGTCAAGACTTATCACCAAATTCTGAACTTATATGAGTACAAAAAGGAAGACAAGTGACTGTCCTCTTTTTCTATAGACACCCTGTAATTTATTCCCTGGCATGGGCACCAAACTTGAGACTTGGCCATTTATTAATTCTTGAACCCCCCACCAAGCCATACCATTGTTGCTTTCTTTTTACAATCAACCACTGTGAGTGTTTTTATTGTAATTTCACTCACATATATATATATATGTATATCTAAATCCAAATGATTCTATCATTAAAATCAGTTGAATTTTCGTTTCTTTTTGTTGATAGGTTCTGGAAATTGCGCAAGACGTAAGAGAATCGACTGGCGACACACAGATATACACACAGACTAGTCTCTCAGTACGTAAACAACAAACAAATTCATTAGTCATGTATCTAGCTGTTAATATGTACACGATACTAAGTCTTGTCACAGCATTTATCACCGTTTCAGGTTTCCATGTTCATAGACCAGATAGAACATTTTGAGGGAATAACCTTTCTGGGATTATTCCAACTGAACAAGAGCAATTTCTTAGGGGTGAGAGAATCTGAGCTTTGCATTCAAATTTGATACTTTGCTGCATGTGTGCATATATTATTGTGGGTTTTCTTTACATTGCAGATAATCGGCATGATGGTGACATATTTCGTCATTATTGTTCAGCTAAAATGAATGGTATAGATTATTTTCAGTGCAGAAATGGGACGTTCATTTGCTTTCATTAATATATAATGTTTGAAGTTCATTAAGTAGTTTAAAAACAAATGTTTGCATGTAAGAATATAACTGGTGTAACCACTTTCGAAATTTGTTATTTTTTGTGAGAATTACGAACACAAAACATCAGAATTGTTTTTGATTATAAGAATACTTTCTGGCATTCTTAGGTGCCCGTTTGTACCCTGGCTAAACAATTAGATAAGAAATGCATTTTTGAATATAATTCTTGCAAAATAAGACAATTTTTATGGTGTGGGAACACTGATTTGATACTTCGGACAAGCCAGTGTAAGTCATGAAAATAATTCACAGATAAAGTGAAAGAAAACAAGATATTTAAAGAAGATATTTCAAAAGATCCGAAAGTAGTGGGACATTATTGAGATAGGAGGTGAATCTTTAATCTGGCTTCTTTTAAAATTAACAGCAGTAGCAAAAAGTGGGATGACAATAATATGTCTATATGTTACTTGTGAGGTCAAATCTTTGCAGTTTTGCCAGACATAGGGCTTTGCTGACCTCACAATGATGATTCAATCTTTTTTTTTTATTCAGATAATATAATCCGATCAAATTCGGAGAGAAAATTACAATTTTTGACAATAATAAAGTCCTTTTAGCAAACTTCATGCATACCCTGTTGTAAGACTAAGTTGCAGGATAATTCTGCCATGGGTCCAATCATTCAAGTTCCACTGACCATAGAATATCTTAGCAACCTTCCATATTCCTGGAGTGTTTAATACTCACATTGGACTTTGAAAAAACATTTCTTTCACATATTTTTAATAGAATATAACTTTAAAATCGCATTCATTAAACATAATTTTGTGCAGGCTGCAAAGTACAAAAGGAGATGCATTTACTAACAAGAAAAAAGATCCATCTGAGCTATAGATAACTGGTCATGAAAAGATAAATATCATAGTAGTAAAAACTTGTATGTTGTGCTGTTGCTATGGTTACCCAGTTTGTGTAAGTAACTTTGGAGTTGTGCCTTTGTGTTACCTATTTTTCACATATATACCACATCCTACCTGGTGTACTGAGCTAAATCCTTTGCATAATGAAAAAGGAGTATTGACTATATATACAAAGAGAAGGAGCTTTTACTTTCAGAATATGTTTTATAAGAAAAAAAACCAAGAAATTTGTGATAAAATATTACTTCAAGTTGAAAAAAAGGTCATTCTGTTTTTGTGTCCGAGACCGACATCCAAGAATTTATGTATAAATGTGTGATATGACAGACAGACAGACATTGATGTTTATTTACATAACGAATCATACATAATTTAGCATACCTATTTTAAAATGCTACAAATAATACATTAATCATATGAGGGAGACCCATCTAAGGCCAAAATTGACCGCTATCGATTGGTATTATGCCTGCTGCTGCACCAGAAGGCTCACTGGCTCAGGACAAAATAATTTCCTTACACCACAGGAACAAATATTGATACCATTACAAAATATAATACAAAACATAGCGTATACATATCACACCTTTAAAGGTGTGAAATATTTTATTTTCCAGAATAAAGGAATCCAAGTGTGTAAGGCATATATCAGTTGTAGTAATAACATTATTCAAATTCAAAATGATCTCTTAAAATGTTTGTTTTAGTCCTTGACTATTTCCCAGTCAGACTAGCTATTGAACAATCAGACATAGACAACCTTTTATAATAAGAACATCTTGTCAAGGGAAACAAAAGAGCCAGCAACAGGATTTAGTTTCCTGATTATATTGAAATGGGACCATCAATTGAAATGAATAGCAACTGAGAAATTATCATATCTAGCTGGCACCTCCTCTATAGAGTCAAGGATGGTAATTCCGTCCACTTTTGGGTAAACCTGTATTTCTGGGACAATGGGAATATATACAGAAATTGAATTTAGTCCATTGGAAGGAATACATTCCGAACTATCATTAGCAAGCAAAAAAGTCAAATATTCAAATAATTCTTACAAAAACCATGGCAACAAATATTGAAGGTTAGGTCATCTAAATCCGTCAAGTGTGCTGCTAAATCCGTTCAGCAAGGATGGTAAATCCGTCCACAGGGCATAATTCAGCCCAAACCTATCACATTTTGTTATTTCTTTCAGTTTTGCAATTTATTAACTTTCACAAACGTTTTGTGTTGATTTTAGAGTAATGGGACAATGACAGAATGAGTAATACAATAATAATAAAAGTATAGATCAATTAGACTGCAAGAATTTCAATTGACAGCCTCAATTACATTTAAAGTACCCTTTTAACCCAAACAAAGTGGTATAATTGCTCCAATCTACTATCCTACTTTCTGTAATCGTTTATATGCCATTTATGAATATTAAAAGTCATAAAAGTACTCTAAAACATATTTGATGTAGGTGGACGGATTTGCAAACCCTCAATCAAGCCAGTTCTGAAATAATGATGGTAATTCCGTCCACTTTTATTTTCATTGTATTTCCTTTCAAAATTTCACAATGGGGAAATTTAACAAATCCTACAAAAAATAATTTAATTGTACGTCAAGTTCAATATTTTCTTTACTTTAAATACAATTTTTGTTGACAGGAATAGGCCTACAAGGTTATGGCCACCAAGTCTTAAAATGTCTGTGATGACGTCACAGGATTTGATTGTTTTCATTCCACTTTGTTAAAATAGGCTGGAAATATTGTTTAAATACCTGTAAAAACAACAAAAACGGCAAAACTTGTTTAAAACGACTTTCTCTTAATTTTAAAACTAAGAAAACTCTAACATGTATATATATACACACATAGTAGGGGGTGGACGGATTTACCCTCCTGGACGGATTTACCAGCTTTGACTCTACACATGATGTTGTTCATAATTGACTTCATTATACAATCAATCCATGCATTGACGTCTCTCTCCTTGTTTTTTATTGTAAAATGTTGAGGTGAGACTTAAATAAAATATGTTCTACTAGCTGTTCACCCGTTAGGGTTTCTAGCTTTTCAAAAATGCACCGAGTTTCAGGTTCTTCCCTGGTTAGAGTAATGTGAAGCCAGCTCCTATTTGCAGCTTCCAGTCAGCTTTCAGTTAGATGAAGTAATGTGGATTGTTTGGAACTACTACAGCGGGGTGTACAGCACTACAAACACTGACATACTGGAGTTGTTGGAAAATATGATTTTGTAAATGCATGATGCAATTTAATTTGTGGCAGCTGGGTAGTTGTATTGGACATAGAAGTTGTGTTTATAGTCGGTACAAAAGCTTTCAGCTTGTGATACTTTTTGTATATATATATCCGACTTAAAATAAGGATTACTTTGACTTTGACTTTGACTTTAATCAGTGTGGCAAAAGAATTTAGTGGCCTGCAATATGATATGCATTACTGCATGGCCTTAATGTGGCAGAGAAATATATAACTTCCAGATTTGTATATGGAAAATATGTTTTTTGTGAAACTCCAAATAGGAATATCTGGTTACTGGGTAGACATATTGGGCATAAAAGGTCAGTCTGCATATCAAAAGATGCGGAATTCGAATGGCCTTTAATGTTAAATGCATTACAGATGTGGCAGATGAATAGACAGGTGGGATATATTTAAGTGAAAAAGCATGGCTTTTTGGCAAATTCTCAAGATATATTTGTGTAACTATGAAAATAATGAATGTTGATATGTAAAAGTTGCCCTATCAGGAACTTCAGATGAATTGACAGGCTTAGGAGTGTAATTTAAGATGTTATAGACTGAGAGAGAAAAGCCTTATGAGTGAGATGAGATTCCTGGAATGACTATTATTATGATTAGATTCTATTCTATTCTAAAAAGGTGAGTTATCACATCTTTTACTTTATATCTATTTAATGCAGCACTTCTGTCCAAAAGTGGTCTGCCACAAAAAAATGTGTTTTTTGTTGTATTAAAACCTTGGATAATAATCATTTGTTGACAAACACGTACAACGTATTATGATAAGTGGTAGAAATATTATTGTTTAACATACTGACTGATTGAAGGGACTAGCTGTTGTTATACTAGGCTAGTGTGGAAAGGCTGAAGATGCAAAATTCAAGTTCAACTGGCCATAATATTGACATCAAGGAATATGAGCACTGAGCAGGCTGTAGCTTGACATCACTTGATATCAGGCGTCTAACAAACTACATTTTCAGTATTCATGTGATTTTTTCAGTTTAAACCACACATTGCAATTTCATATCAAAGATGCCTGGTTTTTGTCAAAGGCTTTTGTGCTTAATGATTTATCATTCTTGTGTCAATAGATTAGTTATTAATCATCAGTGCTTTCGCGAACAAATTATCTCAAATACATTATGCAAGATACCTCTTGATACATGATAACTTTATCTACACATGTCTTTTCATCAGAGATTAGCCAGCCTTTGTTGTGGCGCCTCCATGGAAATGGTCATGAATGATGCACATGCATGGATTTTTATAAGAATTTGTAAACCAATGCCATCACTCAGTGTTGGCCAACATTCAAACAAACCATAATATATTTTAATACGTTTAAGATTGACAATAGTTAATATGCTTTCAGTTAATTCATAGAAAATGTTCAGGACATTTTAAAATTTTGCACAAATTTAATGTTATTCAACTTCATCAACAATAATATTAACACTTTATTCTACTGAATGCATAATTGAGCGGTAAGCAGATTGTTTTTTAAGGGAGGATGACATTTTATGCCCTAATTTCCTGATCCAGATTTCATATCATTTGCGCCCAGGAACCATTACTGTTCAATGATATATTCAATCATCTGCTTCAATTATTAAACTGATTGAATTTAGGTTTGAATTTAAACATTGTGCAATGTTTAGATATACTGAATGTGAAAAACCCTCCCCTCCTCCACTATCATATGTCGATAATCAATTTAAAGCAGAGCTCAATATGATCAATTTTGCAATTCCGAATCTGGGTTCTAATATATTTGTGGGTTGTGTTGACATAAAAGATGTCACACACTCACTGGAAGACCTATCAAAATAATTTCCATTGACAAAACTATCTGCAAGGCGCAGTATTCAGATTGAACCATTCATTGACTTTTTATTGTTGCTAGGTCAAACAAGCCCATCGTACCACATAATTTCTTTTCCTTAGACACATTAGTCTCATTTGTTCTTTAACATTAAGCAAAGATGGAGTCTGATCTGCAATTAGTAGTTCACACAAAATATTTGCAAAATGCAAACAGAAATACATCAACTATAGCGGAACAATGATCCAATGTTAAACATATTGGAATTGGAATTCTGTTATATTATTGTATTTACTGGCACTTTTCAAACAAAGTTGTGCAACAGAAATCTGCAGACCGATTGTTGAAGGCAAACACCAGCCTATGATGTTGATCAAAACAATTGCTTGGTGATATGCTTTTTGTGACTTTACATCATCATTTCCACTGAAATTTGCCAAGCAGCAGTCGTATTGTCAATCTCGGTCTGATTATGGAATTTTTACCGAATGAGGTTTCAATTTTCATTTGGATGTTTCAGTTTCTTGGTTTAAGTCATTTTAAAAGGACTCCTGGTGGATCAATCAAGCGTTACATATTTCATAAAGTTTTAAATACTATTGTATTGTCTTTATTACTTACATACACCATATCATCTATTATTGCTTTGAGTATGAACTTAGTAAATGGAGTAGGGCTAATTTTTACTGTTCAGAAACTTTTTCAACTGCAATTTTACCTTCATGTCATTTGCTTATCATGTGTGTTGTATTACCTGTCTTGGAAAGGCCACCTACAATTAAGTGACTCTGGTAAAATAAAATCCATGCGAAAAATGTCTTGGAAAATGCTATGTCTATACTTTATTCTTCTTTTGCCTCAAATTATTTCCATTTCGTGGGAAGTTAAAATTTACTTCAGGAACACTTTTCCAAACATTAACAAATTTTGCTTTCTCAATACGCTCCCAGAAGTAGGGGATGGTGAAAATATGAATAACATAACTTCAAGGTTATCAAATAACAATTCTTCTATTTATAGCAATCTAATATGTCTCCGTATAGTCACTGGTTGTGTGATCTTAAGCATTGTTAATTTTGTAAGCATGACTGTTCCAGCATATTTATTCATCAGAACTTATATATTGCACTGTGAATGTTCTAATTCCAAAATTCAACTGAAAAACAACCTGAAACAATTACATGATATTGGAAACTTATCTATGATAAAAAGAGACTTTCTGCTATTATCCAGCAAAGTGAAGCACTTCAACACAACCCACAAATGCTTGATTGCCATTTGTGTTATTGAAGCAGCCTTGACAATGATTTCATTTGGATATGTTCTCATTCATTTTAGAGAAAACAATTATGATTTTACATGGATTTTTCTTTATCTGCCTGTTGTCACACTCAATTATGGTCTGTGTCTTTATGGATCTGCAATGCTGCATGACAATGTGAGTAATATTATGTATAAACTCTAATTTAAAGTGAAAGCCATTCCTATCCAGTATCTCATAGTCATTGTAGCTTTTATATATATTTTGCAATGATAGAGAATAGGGATGCCATCATGCCAGTGGTGAAACAGAGTTATCACATTACATTACAGTTCAGCAGCATGGGAATGACTAGGAAAGTAATAATGTGAGGCTCCAAGGAAGGTTGATTCCATGAGATTCAAAACCTCTATTAACATATTGATAACTGTTGTTCAGTTATTGTAGTCAGGGGCGGACTGGCGGCATTTCGGGCCCATGGCGAGATAAGTCAGGGCCCCCACAACTCTCTTATTGGAATTCCTCAATTTATGCCCATTTGGAGGACTCTGTCCTGCATGAAGCCATCTCGCATTGGGCCCTAAACTTTAGGTTTGATGGTATCACACAATCGCAAACTGGTTGCAAAGTTTGACTCTTTATAGTATCCAAATCAGAGTCCAAATGATGATTCAGTCAATAAAACCTTATTCTGTAATTGCTTTGTTTCTTTATGTTGATAGGTTCTCGATATTGCGCAAGTCATAAGAGAATCGATTGACAATGAGTCCATGGATATACAGACAAGTCTCTCGGTATGAAAAGTAACTTATTAGCCAACATAATTCAGCAGAAAAGCAGATCTATAGCTTTTGATTTTGTACATATAAAATTATTCATACACTGATCATAATTTTAATCAATGGTTTCAGTTTTCAATGTTCATCGAGAAGATAGAACATTTTGAGGGAATTACCTTTCTGGGATTGTTCCAGCTTAACAAGAGCAATTTCTTGGGGGTAAGGAAATCTGAACTGTGAATTCAAATTTGATACTTTGCTGCATGTTTTTTAAATAATATTTTGTGTTTTCTTTATTTTGCAGATAATCGGCATGATGGTGACATATTTCGTCGTTATTGTTCAGGTCAAATGAATGGTGAAGGTAATTTTATCAGATGGAATAACCAAACTCATTACAGAGAGTCTGATGGCCTGCAATAATGTTGTTATATTGGAATTTTTTTCTGGACTGTATTAAAGGAATGACGAAAAGTGTGATAGTTACCAAATATTACCAAAGACAAATTAAAAAAAAGGCTTAATATATTTATCATCTCATTCCCTGCTATCAATAAAATTTTACACAAGATATGATTCTATAATTTGAGGCATATTTTTGGCCTTACTTGAAGAAGAATATATTGGTAAAGAAGTACACTATAAGGCAAAGATTCTCTGAAAGTCAAAACCACTTCAAAAATACCGGCACAATGTTTGTTTCACTTACATTGAATTGTTAAAAATCTTGTTATACAATTGGTTGAGATGCATTTCAAAAATTCAATTATTCGATGCAAATGCTTGAGTCATAGGGGAACATGGAGACCGACGGGCCATGGGAACCGATGGGCCATCCTCTTAACTTCACATCAAAAACGTATCATAACATCTAATTTGCATTTTTAGTTTTGCTTATCACATCTATGAATACCATATTGACCACTGATCAATAAGTGATAGCACAAGCGTATAGGAGGCAAAATGAAATTTTCAACATCTAAAAAATATTTTTCTGATTCAGAAAAAGTTTAATATCTCAAAAGTGTGTAGACTCGACGCAATATATTTTCTATGATGATTTGTCCTATATATTGGTAACAATTTACATATTGAATTTCAGGAACAAGAACCATATTTCACCAAAAAAGAGGGGTTAACTGTTCAGAAAGCTTTTGGGGACCGATGGGCCACCCAACATGGGGACCGATGGGCCACTATTTCTGGAGATTTTCTATAGGTGGCGTATTGGCATGGTGCTGGATATTAAAGTCTTTTATGGGAAAAAGCACAATAGAACTTCAGCTTGCATCTTTAAAGGATAAGTTTTGACTTAAATGAAAGCCCTCAAATTTACAGTGATAGATTTGCCTGAGTAATGGCTTCAAACACAAAATGGTGGAAATTTAAAATGTCCATAATCACAAATTTTCAAAATTGGTAGTGGTTGGGATATAATAAACATAAGGACCCCACTGGACATTGATGCAATATTGAGTGTAAATTAAAGTTTCACCAAAATATAAGCTAATGGAGGGTTATTGATGAATTTCAATGTTTTGATTCAAGATTTCTCCTGTAGGTAGCATACTAGTACAGTATCATTTGAACATTTTACTTTTCCCCTAAAAATCTAAAAGATTGACAGCTATGATTCATTGATGGAGAAAGAATTAAAATATTCTCATTTTTTAATATTCATCAACAAATTTGAGGTACAAATTTGAGGTATAAGACAAGATTTTGATGATCACGGTGGTAGCCAAACTTCCAACTAAGTTGGCACCGCGACCCTTCCACCACAGGACCAATGGTGGAACCTAATTTTTCGACCCAGGACCAATTCAGAAACTGGTTGAGATGATTGAGATGATGGTGGAAATACCTTCCAAAAGTCATTCTGTGCCTTACCCGGGGCATATAGGGTCACACAGTATGGGGAACCTTCCATTCCACCACAGGACCAATGGTGGAACCTTCTTTTTTCAACCCAGGACCAATTCAGAAACTGTTCGAGATGATTGAGATGATGGTGGAAATACCTTCCAAAAGTCAGTCTGTGCCTTACCCGGGGCATATAGGGTCACACAGTATGGGGAACCTTCCATTCCACCACAGGACCAATGGTGGAACCTTCTTTTCTCAACCCAGGACCAATTCAGAAACTGGTTGAGATGATTGAGATGATGGTGGAAATACCTTCCAAAAGTCAGTCTGTGCCTTACCCGTGGCATATAGGGTCACACAGCATGGGGAACCTTCCATTCCACCACAGGACCAATGGTGGAACCTTCTTTTTTCAACCCAGGACCAATTCAGAAACTGGTTGAGATGATTGAGATGATGGTGGAAATACCTTCCAAAAGTCAGTCTGTGCCTTACCCGGTGCATATAGGGTCACACAGTATGGGGATCCTTCCATTCCACCACAGGACCGATGGTGGAACCTTCTTTTTTCAAACCTTGACCAATTCAGAAACTGGTTGAGATGATTGAGATGATGGTGGAAATACCTTCCAAAAGTCAGTCTGTGCCTTACCCGGTGCATATAGGGTCACACAGTATGGGGATCCTTCCATTCCACCACAGGACCGATGGTGGAACCTTCTTTTTTCAAACCTGGACCAATTCAGAAACTGGTTGAGATGATTGAGATGATGATGGAAATACCTTCCAAAAGTCATTCTGTGCCTTACCCGGGGCGTATAGGGTCACACAGCATGGGGAACCTTCCATTCCACCACAGGACCAATGGTGGAACCTTTTATCTACCACAGGACCAATCGAATAGATTGAGTTAGCTTTTGACAAAAAGCTTGTTATATGTCTCTAAAAAGTCATTTTGAGTAATTAGGTCAGTGTTGGGTTACATGGATGAAGAAACCCTGCAATGCACCACAGGACCAATGGTGGAACCTTCTTTTTTCAACCAAGGACCAATTCAGAAACTGGTTGAGATGATTGAGATGATGGTGGAAATACCTTCCAAAAGTCAGTCTGTGCCTTACCTGGGGCATATAGGGACACACGTTATGGGGAACCTTCCATTCCACCACAGGACTAATGGTGGAACCTTCTTTTTTCAACCCAGGACCAATTCAGAAACTGGTTGAGATGATTGAGATGATGGTGGAAATACCTTCCAAAAGTCATTCGGTGCCTTACCCGGGGCATATAGGGTCACACAGTATGGGGAACCTTCCATTCCACCACAGGACCAATGGTGGAACCTTCTTTTTTCAACCCAGGACCAATTCAGAAACTGGTTGAGATGATTGAGATGATGGTCGAAATACCTTCCAAAAGTCATTCTGTGCCTTACCCGGGGCATATAGGGTCACACAGTATGGGGAACCTTCCATTCCACCACAGGACCAATGGTGGAACCTTCTTTTTTCAACCCAGGACCAATTCAGAAACTGGTTGAGATGATTGAGATGATGGTGGAAATACCTTCCAAAAGTCATTCTGTGCCTTACCCGGGGCATATAGGGTCACACAGTATGGGGAACCTTCCATTCCACCACAGGACCAATGGTGGAACCTTCTTTTCTCAACCCAGGACCAATTCAGAAACTGGTTGAGATGATTGAGATGATGGTGGAAATACCTTCCAAAAGTCAGTCTGTGCCTTACCCGGGGCATATAGGGTCACACAGCATGGGGAACCTTCCATTCCACCACAGGACCAATGGTGGAACCTTCTTTTTTCAACCCAGGACCAATTCAGAAACTGGTTGAGATGATTGAGATGATGGTGGAAATACCTTCCAAAAGTCATTCGGTGCCTTACCCGGGGCATATAGGGTCACACAGTATGGGGAACCTTCCATTCCACCTAAGGACCAATGGTGGAACCTTCTTTTTTCAACCCAGGACCAATTCAGAAACTGGTTGAGATGATTGAGATGATGGTGGAAATACCTTCCAAAAGTCAGTCTGTGCCTTACCCGGTGCATATAGGGTCACACAGTATGGGGATCCTTCCATTCCACCACAGGAACAATGGTGGAACCTTCTTTTTTCAACCCAGGACCAATTCAGAAACTGGTTGAGATGATTGAGATGATGGTGGAAATACCTTCCAAAAGTCATTCTGTGCCTTACCCGGGGCGTATAGGGTCACACAGCATGGGGAACCTTCCATTCCACCACAGGACCAATGGTGGAACCTTTTATCTACCACAGGACCAATCGAATAGATTGAGTTAGCTTTTGACAAAAAGCTTGTTATATGTCTCTAAAAAGTCATTTTGAGTAATTAGGTCAGTGTTGGGTTACATGGATGAAGAAACCCTGCAATGCACCACAGGACCAATGGTGGAACCTTCTTTTTTCAACCAAGGACCAATTCAGAAACTGGTTGAGATGATTGAGATGATGGTGGAAATACCTTCCAAAAGTCAGTCTGTGCCTTACCCGGGGCATATAGGGACACACGTTATGGGGAACCTTCCATTCCACCACAGGACCAATGGTGGAACCTTCTTTTTTCAACCCAGGACCAATTCAGAAACTGGTTGAGATGATTGAGATGATGGTGGAAATACCTTCCAAAAGTCAGTCTGTGCCTTACCCGGTGCATATAGGGTCACACAGTATGGGGATCCTTCCATTCCACCACAGGAACAATGGTGGAACCTTCTTTTTTCAACCCAGGACCAATTCAGAAACTGGTTGAGATGATTGAGATGATGGTGGAAATACCTTCCAAAAGTCATTCTGTGCCTTACCCGGGGCGTATAGGGTCACACAGCATGGGGAACCTTCCATTCCACCACAGGACCAATGGTGGAACCTTTTATCTACCACAGGACCAATCGAATAGATTGAGTTAGCTTTTGACAAAAAGCTTGTTATATGTCTCTAAAAAGTCATTTTGAGTAATTAGGTCAGTGTTGGGTTACATGGATGAAGAAACCCTGCAATGCACCACAGGACCAATGGTGGAACCTTCTTTTTTCAACCAAGGACCAATTCAGAAACTGGTTGAGATGATTGAGATGATGGTGGAAATACCTTCCAAAAGTCAGTCTGTGCCTTACCCGGGGCATATAGGGACACACGTTATGGGGAACCTTCCATTCCACCACAGGACCAATGGTGGAACCTTCTTTTTTCAACCCAGGACCAATTCAGAAACTGGTTGAGATGATTGAGATGATGGTGGAAATACCTTCCAAAAGTCATTCGGTGCCTTACCCGGGGCATATAGGGTCACACAGTATGGGGAACCTTCCATTCCACCACAGGACCAATGGTGGAACCTTCTTTTTTCAACCCAGGACCAATTCAGAAACTGGTTGAGATGATTGAGATCATGGTGGAAATACCTTCCAAAAGTCATTCTGTGCCTTACCCGGGGCATATAGGGTCACACAGTATGGTGAACCTTCCATTCCACCACAGGACCAATGGTGGAACCTTCTTTTTTCAACCCAGGACCAATTCAGAAACTGGTTGAGATGATTGAGATGATGGTCGAAATACCTTCCAAAAGTCAGTCTGTGCCTTACCCGGGGCATATAGGGTCACAGAGTATGGGGAACCTTCCATTCCACCACAGGACCAATGGTGGAACCTTCTTTTTTCAACCCAGGACCAATTCAGAAACTGGTTGAGATGATTGAGATGACGGTGGAAATACCTTCCAAAAGTCATTCTGTGCCTTACCCGGGGCATATAGGGTCACACAGTATGGGGAACCTTCCATTCCACCACAGGACCAATGGTGGAACCTTCTTTTTTCAACCCAGGACCAATTCAGAAACTGGTTGAGATGATTGAGATGATGGTGGAAATACCTTCCAAAAGTCAGTCTGTGCCTTACCCGGTGCATATAGGGTCACACAGTATGGGGATCCTTCCATTCCACCACAGGACCAATGGTGGAACCTTCTTTTTTCAACCCAGGACCAATTCAGAAACTGGTTGAGATGATTGAGATGATGGTGGAAATACCTTCCAAAAGTCATTCTGTGCCTTACCCGGGGCGTATAGGGTCACACAGCATGGGGAACCTTCCATTCCACCACAGGACCAATGGTGGAATCTTTTATCTACCACAGGACCAATCGAATAGATTGAGTTAGCTTTTGACAAAAAGCTTGTTATATGTCTCTAAAAAGTCATTTTGAGTAATTAGGTCAGTGTTGGGTTACATGGATGAAGAAACCCTGCAATGCACCACAGGACCAATGGTGGAACCTTCTTTTTTCAACCCAGGACCAATTCAGAAACTGGTTGAGATGAGTCATTCTGTGCCTTACCCAGGGCATATAGGGTCACACAGTATGGGGAACCTTCCATTCCACCACAGGACCAATGGTGGAACCTTCTTTTTTCAACCCAGGACTAATTCAGAAACTGGTTGAGATGATTGAGATGATGGTCGAAATACCTTCCAAAAGTCAGTCTGTGCCTTACCCGGGGCATATAGGGTCACACAGTATGGGGAACCTTCCATTCCACCACAGGACCAATGGTGGAACCTTCTTTTTTCAACCCAGGACCAATTCAGAAACTGGTTGAGATGATTGAGATGATGGTGGAAATACCTTCCAAAAGTCATTCTGTGCCTTACCCGGGGCATATAGGGTCACACAGTATGGGGAACCTTCCATTCCACCACAGGACCAATGGTGGAACCTTCTTTTTTCAACCCAGGACTAATTCAGAAACTGGTTGAGATGATTGAGATGATGGTGGAAATACCTTCCAAAAGTCAGTCTGTGCCTTACCCGGGGCATATAGGGTCACACAGTATGGGGAACCTTCCATTCCACCACAGGACCAATGGTGGAACCTTCTTTTTTCAACCCAGGACCAATTCAGAAACTGGTTGAGATGATTGAGATGATGGTGGAAATACCTTCCAAAAGTCATTCTGTGCCTTACCCGGGGCATATAGGGTCACACAGTATGGGGAACCTTCCATTCCACCACAGGACCAATGGTGGAACCTTCTTTTCTCAACCCAGGACCAATTCAGAAACTGGTTGAGATGATTGAGATGATGGTGGAAATACCTTCCAAAAGTCAGTCTGTGCCTTACCCGGGGCATATAGGGTCACACAGCATGGGGAACCTTCCATTCCACCACAGGACCAATGGTGGAACCTTCTTTTTTCAACCCAGGACCAATTCAGAAACTGGTTGAGATGATTGAGATGATGGTGGAAATACCTTCCAAAAGTCAGTCTGTGCCTTACCCGGGGCATATAGGGTCACACAGTATGGGGAACCTTCCATTCCACCACAGGACCAATGGTGGAACCTTCTTTTTTCAACCCAGGACCAATTCAGAAACTGGTTGAGATGATTGAGATGATGGTGGAAATACCTTCCAAAAGTCAGTCTGTGCCTTACCCAGGGCGTAGAGGGTCACACAGCTTGGAGAACCTTCCATTCCACCACAGGACCAATGGTGGAACCTTTTATCCACCCCAGGACCAATCGAATACATTGAGTCAGCTTTTGACAAAAAGCTTGTTATATGTCTGAATTGTTCCTGGGTTGAAAATGAAAGGTTCCACCATTGGTCCTGTGGTGGATTGCAGGGTTCCTGCATCCATGTAACCCTACACTGATGTAATTACTGAAAATTACTTCTAAGGGACATCTCGCAAGCATTTTATCAAAAGCTGACTCAAACTATTCAATTGGTCCTGTGGTGGATAAAATGTTCCACCATTGGTCCTGTGGTGGAATGGAGGGTTTCCCATGCTGTGTGACCCTATACGCCCCAGGTAAGGCACAGAATGACTTTTGGAAGGCATTTCCACCATCATCTCAATCATCTCAACCAGTTTCTAAATTATTCCATGCTGTGTGACCCTATACGCCCCGGGTAATGCACAGAATGATGACTTTTGGAAGGTATTTCCACCATCATCTCAATCATCTCAACCAGTTTCTGAATTGGTTCTGGGTTGAAAAAAGAAGGTTCCACCATTGGTCCTATGGTGGAATAGAAGGTTCCCCATGTTGTGTGACCCTATACGCCCTGGGTGAGGCACAGAATGACTTTTGGAAGGTATTTCCACCATCGTCTCTATCTTTTCAACCAGTTTCTGAATTGGTCCTGGATCAAAAAACTATGGGTTCCACCATTTGTCCTGAGACAAATATACAATGAGCTAATGAACATAAAATAAATCTACACACCTTATTTAGTTGACAAGATGCCAACATGTGTTGCTCTTAGCATGGCAATGGCTGGAGTGAACCAGCAAAATTGAAAATCTGCCCACTGTCATGGTCCAGTGATCATGCCCATTGGTCAGACCCAGTGAGACAATAGGGAGCAATCATGAATATCAAACTAATTAATTAGGGAGCAGTTGGTAATTAAAACTTCAAATAAATTATTTTAACAAAGAACAATTAAATTTTACTTATACAAAATTAACAGAAGAATTATATCACAAGTACACCTTCCGACTTGGGAGATCACTCCATCACCATAGCCTTTCTTGACTGCCGCCAAATGTGAAAGAGTACGGTAATTTCATTTATGGCTGTGAACAACACCCATAAAGCTGCTTCATGAAAGTTTTTTCAATACAACTTAATCATATATTTTATGATTAAAATGTTTGTGCAACATGGTCAACCTACAGCATCAGGACTTCCAACGATGATCCATAATGTGGTGTTACAGTGTACGGTACATTCTTGTATGTCACAAAACCCACGACAACAGTGACATACCAATGATTCAAGGCAGCTGTTTATGGTATGTTAGTAGTTGTGCTACCTGGTCATATTTTGAGCCTATGTACTTAACTGGTTCTTTGAATGTATTTAATAAAACGTCCAATAATGATACACAAAAAAATATGTCACGTTTTTCGTACGTCCCGCTCTCTGGCTTTTTCTAATTGACAGAACCCGTTTTGAATCATGTCAAGAGGTAGTGTATACTGTTGTCTGGAACATACAATAGGGTATTACCTTGAACAGTTCAAGCATCAGCTATAGTTTTCAAAAAGCTCTTTCAATGTCTCTGTCAAAATACGTCACGTTTTTTGTACGTCCCATTTTCGGAAATCACATATTTGGCCAGATATTGAAACCTACTTTGAGAGTTACTAATTTTGGGGAAGTAGACATCGCCACAAGGCCAAGCACTGGTAATAAAAGCATTTTTGTATTGCAGGCCTGGTCTAAAGCCTATGTCATGAGTGGGTCGAATTGCAGAAAATGCCCCATGTTATTGTGCTTCACAATGGGAGTAGATACTATCTCATCACATAGGAGGTATTAAGCTCTGAAATTTCTCTGGTTAGTGCCTGGGATGGTCCCCTTTGAAATAGTGTTTAATGTTGAATTTCACAGGACACTTTATTTTCCACCCTGTGGTGGCCAGAATCTGTATGCGTGCCCATGATACAAGCCTATTTCATTATTCACCTCACAATAAATCCCCAATAGGACCAGGAACCTCATCTTCCTCCCCAGGACCAATGGTGGAACCTAACCTTCAGCACAGAAAGAGACCATATTATTTGATAATTTGCAAAAAAACACATGACAAAGAATGCCATGAAGGACCAGGAACCCTACCTGCCACCACATGACCAATGGTGGAACTTGGCCTTCTGCACGTGACTATCATCAATATTTCCTTATTTCTAGTACATGCCTCACCATAAATGCCCAAAAATACCAGAATATACTCATCAATAAAAGAATCAATCAATCACTGACTAAAATCTGTCATTTCAAGAAATATGTCTGTTTAATGCTTAATATAAACAAATATCTTCCTCATTCACTGTATAGGTTTCTGTAAATTAATTTTTATGCAGGTCTCACCATGTCAGGTGCAGGGCTTTGGAGTTGGAGCTAGTAGTGGAAATTGGAGAGTCGGAAATGTTTGGATGGGGTCAAGAGAACTTTGATTTTCAGGTGGAGTCAGATTCAGAATCGAAGTTGAATCTGGTAGCTCCTGACTTCCAAAAATTATTTGAATGATTGATAAAACCAATTACGAAGCAAATTTTAAAAGTGGTCCTCTTTAGGGGAAGAGGTTGCAGTATTGGTCATGCGGTAGATGAGCGGTTCAATGATTTGTGTAGTCTCCATAATTAGATATTTAGCTACAGTAATTAAATTTTAACAATAATAGTCCTCTTGAGGGGAATAGATTCCAGCATTGGTCTTGGTGTATGATGAGGTTCCACAACTTTTGCAGCCTTAGTAATGTTATACTTATTCCAAGCTATTTTAAAAAGAATCAAACAAATGCATAAAACCAGGGAAAAATTCCACCCTGCTGGCCTTTTTAAGTGGTATTAGTTCATAGTCGTGTAACATTGCTTGATTTTGATCCCACTCCTTGGTAAGTTGATCCATCATAGAATAGCCTTGTTACTGTATACCTGGCCCCGTCATTGTACCCTTGTAACAAAAGACTTGGTGTTATCATGCACTATATACTGGCCCATTCATTGTAGATTGTAACAATAGATCTGACCCCATCACAGTATGTTTTGCCAAAATAGAATGGCCCCATCACCGTACACTAGCTCTTTCCTCAGAGACCAGGCGCCCTAACTGTTGAGCGGGCCCCGTCACCGAAGATCAGGCTCCGTCAACGTTGTATTCAAAATACAATTTTCACTCTGTTTATCCAATACCAAACTCAAATCAAACACTGAACTCAAATCAAACATCCAACATGAAGAATAGGAACAGGAAACAGGAATCTTTAGAATGGTGTTCTGTGGTGATGGGGCCAGGTCTACGGTGATGGAGCCACTATATGGCACATTGCTCAAGATTGGCCCCACTGCAGAAAGGTCTCTCCACTGTAGACCAGATCCAAACAGATTGAGTCTGTTCACTGTATAGAGGCCGTGGTCGCATAAACCGTAGACCATGCAGGCGCTGTCAGCTTGGATCAGGCCCCGTCACCACAGCATTCAAAATATGATATTGAACCAATATCCAAATAACTCACATTCAATCATCCAACCAAAAAATTGGAAACTTGATGTTGTGCGGTGACGGGGCCAGGTCTATAGTGATGGGGCCAGGTATATGGTGATGGAGCCACCCTATGACAAGTTACTCTAGACTTGCCCAATCACTGTAGAATGGTCTCTTCATTGGAAAAGTTGTGGAAGACAAGGTTCCCAGTACTTGAGGGCATTTATGGTGAAGAATTATTCGAAATAATGAAATATTGATAGTAGTTAAGTGCAGGAGGTTAGGTTCCACCATTGGTCCCGCAGTGGAAAACAAGGTTCCTGGTTTTTTTGGGCGTTTCTTACCAGGTGTTTATTAAAATAACAAAATACTTGGGGCAGTCCTGTGCAGGTATGCTTCCACCATTGGGTCTGTGACAGAAGATGAGGTTCCTGGTAATTTGTGCACTTATCGTGAGTCGTTTATTTGAAATAATGAAATATTGATTGTAGTCATGTGCATGAGGTTAGGTTCCACCATTGGTCTTGTGGTGGAAAGTAGGGTTCCTGGTCTTTTTGGGCATTTATTGTGAGCTGTTTATTGGAAATAATGAAATATTGAGCGTAGTCCAGTGCAAGAGGTTAGGTTCCATCACTGGTCCCGTGGCAGAAGGCAGGTTCCTGGTCCTTTGGAGCATTTATAATCCAATGTTTCTTCCAAATATTAAAATATCAAGAGTAGTCCTGTGCAGAAAGTAAGGTTCAGGCGTTTGGTCCTAGAGGCATTTTTTGTCTGGTGATAATGAAATATTGGGGATCGTTCTGTGCAGGATGTATGCTTCCACCACTGGTCCTGTCGTGCAAGATGAGGTTCCTGGTCTTTTTAGGGCATTTTTTGTCTGGGATTTGTTGCAAATAACAAAATACTTACGGTAGTCCTGTGCAGAAGGTAAGGTTCCACCATTGGTCCTGTAGTGGAAGGTGAGGTTCCTTCATCCATGTGATCCTACACTGACCTAATTACTCAACATTACTTTTAAGAGACCTATAACAGGCATTTTATCAAAAGCTGACTGAAACTATTAAATTAATTGGTCCTGTGGTGGATAAAAGGTTCTACCATAGGTCCTGTGGTGGAATGGATGGTTTCCCAGGCTGTGTGACCCTATCCCCCCAGGTAAGGCACAAAATGACTTTTGTTAGGTATTTCCACCACCATATGCATCATTTCAACCCATTTCTGAATTGGTCCTTGGTCGAAAAAATTAGGTTCCACCATTGGTCCTGTGGTGGAATAGAGGGTTCCACAGGCTGTGTGACCCTATCTCCTCCAGGTAAGGCAAAAACCCTGTCAGCATGCCTCGGCGATCCAACGTCGGCCCAGCATTAGGCCGATGTCAGCAGGATCGGACCAGCTTCGGGCCGACGTTGGACCGCCGAGGCATGCTGATAGGGAAATGACTTTTGTTAGGTATTTCCACCACCGTATTCATCATTTCAACCCATTTCTGAATTGGTCCTTGGTCGAAAGAATTAGGTTCCACCATTGGTCCTGTGGTGGAATGGAGGGTTCCACAGGCTGAGTGAGCCTATATTCCCCCCGGGTAAGGCAAAGAATGACTTTTGTTAGGTATTTCCACCACCATATGCATCATTTCAACCCATTTCTGAATTGGTCCTTGGTCGAAAAAAATTAGGTTCCACCATTGGTCCTGTGGTGGAATGGAGGGTTCCACAGGCTATGTGACCCTTTACGCCCCAGGTAAGGCACAAAATGACTTTTCTTAGGTATTTCCACCAGCATCTGCATCATTTCAACCCATTTCTGAATTGGTCCTTGGTTGAAAAAATTAGGTTCCACCATTGGTCCTGTGGTGGAATGGAGGGTTCCCCAGGCTGAATGAGCCTATATTCACCCCGGGTAAGGCACAAAATGACTTTTCTTAGGTATTTCCACCACCATATGCATCATTTCAACCCATTTCTGAATTGGTCCTGGGTCGAAAAAATTAGGTTCCACCATTGGTCCTGTGGTGGAATGGAGGGTTCCACAGGCTATGTGACCCTTTACGCCCCAGGTAAGGCACAAAATGACTTAGGTATTTCCACCAGCATCTGCATCATTTCAACCCATTTCTGAATTGGTCCTTGGTTGAAAAAATTAGGTTCCACCATTGGTCCTGTGGTGAAATGGAGGGTTCCCCAGGCTGAATGAGCCTATATTCACCCCGGGTAAGGCACAAAATGACTTTTCTTAGGTATTTCCACCACCATATGCATCATTTCAACCCATTTCTGAATTGGTCCTGGGTCGAAAAAATTAGGTTCCACCATTGGTCCTGTGGTGGAATGGAGGGTTCCACAGGCTGTGTGACCATATCCCCACCAGGTAAGGCACAGAATGACTTTTGTTAGGTATTTCCACCACCATATGCATCATTTCAACCCATTTCTGAATTGGTCCTTGGTCGAAAGAATTAGGTTCCACCATTGGTCCTGTGGTGGAATGGAATGTTCCACAGGCTGTGTGACCATATCCCCACCAGGTAAGGCACAGAATGACTTTTGTTAGGTATTTCCACCACCATATGCATCATTTCAACCCATTTCTGAATTGGTCCTTGGTCGAAAAAATTAGGTTCCGCCATTGGTCCTGTGGTGGAATGGAGGGTTCCACAGGCTATGTGACCCTTTACGCCCCAGGTAAGGCACAAAATGACTTTTCTTAGGTATTTCCAACAGCATCTGCATCATTTCAACTCATTTCTGAATTGGTCCTTGGTTGAAAAAATTAGGTTCCACCATTGGTCCTGTGGTGGAATGGAGGGTTCCACAGGCTGAGTGAGCCTATATTCCCCCCGAGTAAGGCACAAAATGACTTTTGTTAGGTATTTCCACCACCATATGCATAATTTCAACCCATTTCTGAATTGGTCCTTGGTCGAAAGAATTAGGTTCCACCATTGGTCCTGTGGTGGAATGGAGGGTTCCACAGGCTGTGTGACACTATCCCCACCAGGTAAGGCACAGAATGACTTTTGTTAGGTAATTCCACCACCATATGCATCATTTCAACCCATTTCTGAATTGGTCCTTGGTCGAAAAAAATTAGGTTCCACCATTGGTCCTGTGGTGGAATGGAGGGTTCCACAGGCTATGTGACCCTTTACGCCCCAGGTAAGGCACAAAATGACTTTTGTTAGGTATTTCCACCAGCATCTGCATCATTTCAACCCATTTCTGAATTGGTCCTTGGTCGAAAAAATTAGGTTCCACCATTGGTCCTGTGGTGGAATGGAGGGTTCCCCAGGCTGAATGAGCCTATATTCACCCCGGGTAAGGCACAAAATGACTTTTCTTAGGTATTTCCACCACCGTATGCATAATTTTAACCCATTTCTGAATTGGTCCTGGGTCGAAAAAATTAGGTTCCACCATTGGTCCTGTGGTGGAATGGAGGGTTCCACAGGCTGTGTGACCCTATCCCCCCCAGGTAAGGCACAGAATGACTTTTGTTAGGTATTTCCACCACCATATGCATCATTTCAACCCATTTCTGAATTGGTCCTTGGTCGAAAGAATTAGGTTCCACCATTGGTCCTGTGGTGGAATGGAGGGTCCCACAGGCTGTGTGACCCTATCCCCACCAGGTAAGGCACAGAATGACTTTTGTTAGGTATTTCCACCACCATATGCATCATTTCAAACCATTTCTGAATTGGTCCTTGGTAGAAAAAATTAGGTTCCACCATTGGTCCTGTGGTGGAATGGAGGGTTCCACAGGCTATGTGACCCTTTACGCCCCAGGTAAGGCACAACATGACTTTTCTTAGGTATTTCCACCAGCATCTGCATCATTTCAACCCATTTCTGAATTGGTCCTTGGTTGAAAAAATTAGGTTCCACCATTGGTCCTGTGGTGGAATGGAGGGTTCCACAGGCTGAGTGAGCCTATATTCCCCCCGGGTAAGGCACAAAATGACTTTTCTTAGGTATTTCCACCACCATATGCATCATTTCAACCCATTTCTGAATTGGTCCTGGGTCGAAAAAATTAGGTTCCACCATTGGTCCTGTGGTGGAATGGAGGGTTCCACAGCCTGTGTGACCCTATCCCCCTCAGGTAAGGCACAGAATGACTTTTGTTAGGTATTTCCACCAGCATCTGCATCATTTCAACCCATTTCTGAATTGGTCCTTGGTCGAAAAAATTAGGTTCCACCATTGGTCCTGTGGTGGAATGGAGGGTTCCACAGGCTGTGTGACCCTATCCCCACCAGGTAAGGCACAAAATGACTTTTGTTAGGTATTTCCACTACCATATGCATCATTTCAACCCATTTCTGAATTGGTCCTTGGTCGAAAAAATTAGGTTCCACCATTGGTCCTGTGGTGGAATGGAGGGTTCCACAGGCTATGTGACCCTTTACGCCCCAGGTAAGGCACAACATGACTTTTCTTAGGTATTTCCACCACCATCTGCATCATTTCAACCCATTTCTGAATTGGTCCTTGGTTGAAAAAATTAGGTTCCACCATTGGTCCTGTGGTGGAATGGAGGGTTCCACAGGCTGAGTGAGCCTATATTCCCCCCGGGTAGGCACAAAATGACTTTTCTTAGGTATTTCCACCACCATATGCATCATTTCAACCCATTTCTGAATTGGTCCTGGGTCGAAAAAATTAGGTTCCACCATTGGTCCTGTGGTGGAATGGAGGGTTCCACAGCTTGTGTGACCCTATCCCCCCCAGGTAAGGCACAGAATGACTTTTGTTAGATATTTCCACCACCATATGCATCATTTCAACCCATTTCTGAATTGGTCCTTGGTCGAAAAAATTAGGTTCCACCATTGGTCCTGTGGTGGAATGGAGGGTTCCACAGGCTGTGTGACCCTATCCCCACCAGGTAAGGCACAAAATGACTTTTGTTAGGTATTTCCACCAGCATCTGCATCATTTCAACCCATTTCTGAATTGGTCCTTGGTCGAAAAAATTAGGTTCCACCATTGGTCCTGTGGTGGAATGGAGGGTTCCACAGGCTATGTGACCCTTTACGCCCCAGGTAAGGCACAAAATGACTTTTGTTAGGTATTTCCACCAGCATCTGCATCATTTCAACCCATTTCTGAATTGGTCCTTGGTCGAAAAAATTAGGTTCCACCATTGGTCCTGTGGTGGAATGGAGGGTTCCACAGGCTGTGTGACCCTATCTTCCCCCGGGTAAGGCACAAAATGACTTTTCTTAGGTATTTCCACCACCATATGCATCATTTCAACCCATTTCTGAATTGGTCCTGGGTCGAAAAAATTAGGTTCCACCATTGGTCCTGTGGTGGAATGGAGGGTTCCACAGGCTGTGTGACCCTATCCCCCCCAGGTAAGGCACCGAATGACTTTTGTTAGGTATTTCCACCAGCATCTGCATCATTTCAACCCATTTCTGAATTGGTCCTTGGTCGAAAAAATTAGGTTCCACCATTGGTCCTGTGGTGGAATGGAGGGTTCCACAGGCTGTGTGACCCTATCCCCACCAGGTAAGGCACAAAATGACTTTTGTTAGGTATTTCCACCAGCATCTGCATCATTTCAACCCATTTCTGAATTGGTCCTTGGTCGAAAAAATTAGGTTCCACCATTGGTCCTGTGGTGGATAGGTCGCGGCGCCGACCTCTATCAAATCTGGGCATATCTGTATTCTTTCGATCTCTTATTGTCCTTTATACACTCAGATCGATCAATAAAAACATATTGGAAACAAATTTTGAATTCTTTATTCACGGTTTGGCAAGTTAATATCATGGTCCATCGGCCCCCATGGGATGGCCCATCGGTCCCCATGGTTGGGGATGGGCCTCCATCTTTCTTGAAAGAAAATGTGTTTTCTCGTCTTTCTTTCTAAGTTGATCTATGTGAATCTTATATCATTTTAAAGAGAATTACACCAGCTAATAGGGTGCACAGTATGAATCCTTTATCTGAAGCAGATTTGCCTTCATGGTCAATAATTTGTCAAGCGGCCCATCGGTCCCCACTCTCCCGTACATAGCTCATTAGTTAGGATGAGGGCTATGTCCAATGTTTGAGTATCAGGTATGCCAAACATATGGCTCATATTTTAGGCTTTACTTGCTGAACATCCTCATCCTTTGATTCCGACACCTCAAACTACCAAGAATTTTTCACCGTATAGTACAATTTCTGAATGGTGTGGAAACCAGAAGAGATTTCAAAGGATTCAAAAGTTTTGGAACAATTATATTTGGGTCTAGGAGCTGCTGGTTATGTAGTCTGGCTTGTTTTATAACTGACAGCAGTGGCAATACGATGATTACCTTGATGTGCTTAGAAATTCCTCGCGAGGGCATATCCTTCTCGTTTACCAAACATAAGATAAGATAAGATAAGATTAAGATAAAACTTTATTTAACGTCGGTGGTGACAATTAAAACAATCAACATAAGCTATAAGCTTTTTACCGACAAGTTAAAATAACAAAACAAGTTGAAATAATGAAGTTATGTACAAATGAAAAATGAGTGAAATGTAGTTGCCATACTGTTCTTATTTTACTCATATAAATTGTTGCAATAATATTCTAGTCATAAATATATCAATTACAATGAGTTTCTCAGACATAATATACAGTCAACACAGAAATTATTTGCACGCTTTGATTTTTCATCATATTTCGCAGAAAAATGGTAGTAGGATAAAAAGAACTGCCCTATGTTTTAGAGCAGTGTTAGTGGGTTAGGTTCACATGCATTTCATTTTTTACCAAAATTAATTTTCTTGGAAAATGTGAAAAAACTGAATTTTGAAAACCAAAAAATATTTGCACGCTTCAGCCAACTGGCAGAAACTGAATTTTTAATGATGATACTCAATTTTTTCTTTGGAACTACTGTTGTTTATGGTATATTTAGCTCATTTACATCAATCAGACATTATTTGGGGTTCACAGGTGGGATTGCAGGTGTTACCAAGGGAAAGCACTCAATCCCATGATTTTTTCTATGTATGGCTATAGAAATATGGCTAGAAACAAGCAACTCACATGAGACTGATTAGTAAACTCCATAATTGTGTCTATTTGTCTAAAAAAGTAATTTGGCAGGTATTGGTAGATAATTGTGTTCTACATGCAACTGCAAAATTCCGGAAAACAGTAATACGAGTAGAATCAAACTGAAAAAAATCCTAATTATAGGACTCAATTTTGCCCCTGGGGACTATTTTGACTGTGAGCTGTGAACAATAGGTTGTAATAATTTTGGAGAAAGTCAGCTGAGATAATTAAGACAAGTCGTTTTCGAATTTTGCACTATATTATTAACATTATGCAGCCTACAACAATTGTTGCTTCATAGGGTACCCCCATGGAGGACCGCAATGAGTGAAAATTTCACAATAATGGGTTTCCTTTTTAAAAATAAGCTTTGAACAATGAAAACGATTCACTGTCATAATAATTTAGGCCATAATTATTGTATAGACCAGCTTGGGTGGATCTTAATAATCGATGTATGACAATGCATTGAATATGCTACACTTACGTATATGTTAAAATCTAATAATAACCTAATTGGTGAGAAAATATTAATAAAAACAACTCTAAATATTCTTTCTTAACAACTATTGATAAGCCAGTGGTTAAATAACTCGTCAGAGGCAAATCATCAGTTGTATCTCAGCAAAAAATCACCAAGAGCCTTTTTTTTACATTTCCTGATGAGATATTGAACATAGTTCTTCACAAAAACCTGCATATAGTTTATCTTTTTCTCATAATTTGACTATTTTAAAGGACTTCACAGACCAATTTCATGACAATTGCTATTTTAAGTAATTTTTATACTTAAATGTATGAGAAAAACATGGGAATGGGTGTACTTCTTGAGTAACACCTGTAATCCCACCTGTGAACCCCAAATAATGTCTGATTGATGTAAATGAGCTAAATATACCATAAACAACAATAGTTCAAAAGAAAAAATTGAGTATCATCATTAAAAATTCAGTTTCTGCCAGTTGGCTGAAGCGTGCAAATATTTTTTGGTTTTCAAAATTCAGTTTTTTCACATTTTCCAAGAAAATGAATTTTGGTAAAAAATTAAATGCATGGGAACCTAACCTACTAACACTACTCTAAAACATAGGGCAGTTCTTTTTATCATACTACCATTTTTCTGTGAAATATGATGAAAAATCAAAGCGTGCAAATAATTTCTGTGCTGACTGTACAAGTTCCACAATCACATTGATTGAAGTAGTTGCCTTTTCGTAAGGCGGACTTGAAGGACTCAATGTCACCTAAACATTTTAAATGAGAGGGCAGAACGTTCCATAATGAAGGACCTTGATAACTAATTGACTTCTTGCCATATTGAATTGTGTTAAATGTTGGTTGGACCAATTTGTTATTGTCTCGCATGTCGTATGAAGTAATTTGTTTATCAAAAAATGAAGTATCCAAAGGGGGTGCAAAGCCATTTAGAACCTTAAAAACAAACTCCACTATGTTATTTTTAGAAGTTACATGCAACATCCTTTTATCTGTTTTTACCAATAGGTCATTATATGTACTTTCATAATTGTTGCAAACAAGTCTTAAAGCTCTTTCATTTAGTTTTTCAATTTTTCTATCGTGTCCAAGTGAATAGGTCTGGTAGGCTATTGAACAATAGACAAAGTTTGAAGCTACAAAAGCCTCGTATATCCTAAGTCGTCCTTCATAGTCAACATATTTACATAATCTTTGGAGTGCATTTATTTGCCTTGCGGCCTTTTTGCAGATGAGTGATAAATGATGATTGAAGTTTAATTTATTATCTATGTGTATGCCTAACAGTTTCACGACATTTTCTGATTTAACATAGACTAGTTTGAGCTTACAAATAATTCAATCATATTTTTTTCGTTTTGATTGGCTCTGATTCATACAGAATAGAAGAATAGAAAGTTCTTTTTGCAAAATTTATGTCAAAGAAATCTGAAAAACCATCTATGAGATTTATTTGCATGATGATTGTGTGTGTCCATGGGTCTTCGTTTCGTTTTTTTATCAAAAGGGTAGGTTATTATAATATTATATAACCTTAATATCTCATTCAGTAAGCATAATCTCAATATTTAGGAAGCTGTGCATTGTGCAGGCATGTAAATTACAAAGAAATGAGGTGCACCTGTAAAAAAAAAAGTTGTATCTGAGTAATTGATTACTGGTGATGAAAAGATAGATATCACAGACATAGTAAAAACTGGGATGCTGTGCTGTTGCTATGATTACCAAGTTTGTGTAAGTAACTTTGGAGTTGTGCCTTTGTGCTTGCTACCTTAGACATATACCACATCTTATGTGGGATACTATGTTAAAGTCTTTACATTATGAAAACAGAGACTATACACCAACACTTTCAGAAAGAGCTTTTACATTCCAAATAGTTTTGTGTGCTTTTAAAGAAAATAAAACACTGTTAACTTTAGTTTAAAAAAAGTAATTCTATCTCTGTGTCTGAGACTCGTACTCAAAAACATACATGTAAATGTGTTATTTACAGAATAATATCACAACCCTGTTGCTCCCCTGAGTTTCGTAACTAGAGGGCTCACTGGCTCAGCACAAATTCCCGTACACAAGAACAAATATTAACCCCATTACAAAATATTATACAAAACACTGGAATTCACAATTGCAAAGGTGTTGAATATTCACTTTTCCAATAAAAGAATCAGTCTTGTGGAATGCACATGTCAATGGTCATATTCAACTTCGACGAATCAGTGTAAAATCGTATTTTAGTCCTTGACCGCTTCCAAGTCAGACTATAGATCGATTGGAAAATAGCCAACCTTTTATAATAAGAACTCTTGACGAATGAAAATAAAAGATCCTGTTCATTTAAAGTGAAGTCTCAAGGCGAAAATAATCTTTGACGGCTTCCATCTAGTTTACACCTGATGTTGTCCATTATGGATTTCATTATACAATCAATCAACGCATTGATGTTTTCATTGTGTCACGGTATTAAAGGTAAGTTATCACACATCTTACTTTATATCTTTTTCAAATAACGTAGTCTTATATTTCGAAAGATGTGTAGGCATGCAAGTTACACACAAACAGGACATGGTACATTTATAAGAAAATAAAATAAAGATAGATAGATGCAAGTAAAACCTTGTGCGGGTAACAGTTTTATGTGTAGGCAATCTCCAGCCTGATGACAAACATTAGCCCATTATTAGGCTAAACCAAAATAACAAGATTGGATTGAGACCCCGGCACACCTGGGACCAAATTGGTTTCCTGATCTGTCTGCATGTTTGTTAGAATTTTACTGGACTTCCGTCTTCTCACCCATAGCTCTCAGAACAAAAGAGGTCAGATCCATAAAACCTGATTTGAACTCAACTGTATTATATAATCGTTTGCAGCAGTTTAACAGGTATATGAAAAATAGCATGCAATGCATGCACCGTGTCCTCCAGCAATTTAATAACCCTTATAACTCAGTGGGATATGATCATTACATTAAAACATCTCTATAAATTGTTAAAAGTTGCATTCTCTCTATAGATCTATCAATATACCTATCAATCTATCTATCTGTCTATCTATCTGTCTATGTGTCTATCTCTCTATCTTTAGTAATTGGCTGAAGCATAAATCTCAGGTTGTGGTGCACCCCACTTTGTCTCAGGGCGGAAGGGCCAAAGGGAAGAAGAAGAAGATGCTTCTCAGAAATCGTCTGCTGAGTAAGGAGGAATTTGGGGGATTAAAGTTAACTATTTAGAGCAGTGAGACATAAGATTAAAGCCAGGGCATCTAGTGCAACAGTGTAAACACTGGGCATCATAATGGCATCATAACTTTGGGTTGTTCTTGCATCTGTGAAATGTTTTTCGATCCACACCAACTTTGATATGACAATCCCATTGATGACGACAAAGGGCCTGAGGCCCTGCTCTCGGACACAAAAAGGGCATTATTAAAACCTTTGATAATTGAATTACATATGATCTGATGATGATTAGTGACAGGTCAATTCAACCGTGACTTCGGGACAATTAATGTATTTTCCACCTTAATAGGAGTCAAAATTTATTAGAAGGAATCAGAGGAAGGTTTTGTTGTTATGACATTTTGTTGTTAGGACCATAAAGTTGCAACAAATTATAGAAACATCTCTGGAATTTGGTTCTTGGTTATGATATGAGGTCAATTATGCTCTTGTGACTGATGGGACTTTTTTGGCCACCGTTTTTTGTGAGTTTACTGAACTTGTAATTACTATCTCAGTTCACATGTCACACCTCATTGTCATAGTGCATTGTAATTGTATTGAGATAAGCTTTCCAGTTGGGCCCACATTAAGACTGGTGGATGAATGGTTCTCCTGCAGTACCTCATTAATTTGTGACTGATGGGACACCTCTTTGTGACTGATGGGACAGTATCTCAAAGGTATTTAGTAAAAGTCTCTTTGTTCATATTGATGAAATGTAATGTTAAGGTAACACAATGATCCATCAGAAAGCAATATATTGTAAATTTAATACATTTAACACAACATCATTTCAGTGCAGTTCAAGAGAGTACAAAAAAAAGATTCACAGATATATCTCCATTGTTTAAGGTGTAGCAGTAGTCCAAATGTGAGTCCAGAATGAAAAACGGCAAAAAATAGGAATTTTGTATTGGCAAAATGACCATGTGGGCAAATGTTCACAATAACGATTTTTTGTGATCACTTATGGTATATAAAATATCTAACTATGTTCCAAAATTTGTGGATGTGTCTCAATCCCTTCATATGAAAAAAAGATTATTGAAAATGTTTTTTTTATGCTTGGCACAGGTTAAACATGTGCAATATGTATAATATGGTCTATGCTATGTGCTTCAAATCATCTAGAGTGTATTTTCTAGGCTAGAAAAACTTGTCAGAAACATTTTCAGTGACATATCTATTAAAGGCCTAAATGGAAAACCAATTTGTTTGTCACATCTCTGGGGAGACAGCTTCCATGCTTCTGGCACCAGATTTACTGAGTAATTGCAATCCTCTTTAATCCAAGCCATCCTTTAAAATAATCCTGTATTTTTGGTTCCTGTGAATGTAGTATGGAGCAAAGACACTCCATGCATCTTATTTTTGAATTATTTCATGGATTTCACATTGATAAGAGGCAATGTTTCTGGACTCATGTTGGTTGAATATTTAACTTTTATTCCATATGAATTTACCAAACAGTTTGTCCTTATATTTCCTATTGACATTGAATCCACCAGACAGAGGACAAACAAAGAAGTACAATGCAATGGCCGCAGTGCCAATCTTTATTTGGCTAATAAAGACAAACACAAACATTCACACAACATTCACACCACAAAGACAAGAAGTATGACACACAGACAGAGAGCTACTGCTCCTGGACCTGCCAAAGAAGAACCAGTCCAAGAGCAGTAGGAGGAAAAAAGGAGAGTCAACACAATAAATTGACCTCACTCAATGAATTATTTGTTTTTTGCAGACGTTTTGTCATTGTTATCTAGTACAAAGTGACAGATAACTGGGCATGAATTGTCTTTAAGATTATTCTCACTCATTTGTATGAAGAATGGTGTGTAAACATTGTCACATTCGAACGTGATAAATTGACCACATGCAGCAAATTACTTGTTGTAATGTTCATTTTAATAATTATTATTTTGCATAATGTGACGCATAAATGAGCATGGATTGTCCTCTCTAATTTCAAATAATTTTTATGGCAAAAAGTACAGAAATCCTGGCCCTGAGTCAAAATATCTTTCTTGGAGCATGGTGATGGATAACTTGTTGCATGGCAGGGTCTATTAATAGTAGCTTTGTGCTTTTACTGCCCACTGTAAGCATACAAAGTGCCTCTGCTTCATACAGCTATGACATGCAGCAAAAATGTATGTACAAAGCATCTCCTAATTTGTGTCCTCTAAAATATAAAAGTTGTACTTTTTTTCACAGCCCAATTGTTTTTTGTTTTTTTTTATTTCCTGTTACATGAATGTTAATGAAGACAATAAACTGGGTTATAAGCAATTTATGCTCAATTTATTCTTATTTTATCAAAATTATGAATAATACATATAAGATAGATCATTGCGGTAGAAGAATGAGTGTTTTTTTTTTTTAAATATATTGACTGAACAAAGATGCCAAAGCAATCAGGACAAAAAGTGTTCACTTTTAGCTGCAATTTTTCTTGCTTTACTTTTACTGGCAATTTGTATTTCAAGGTACTATAGCTTTTAAGCACACTGTTCCAAAGAGTATTTGTACATATTAAAAGGAAAAGCATGCAAGTGACTGGAAAAAAGGGTTCTCTCCTTTAAGCATAAATTTGAACTAATTCCCATTGACAAATGGTCTGCAAAGGTAGAAAAAGAAGAGCAAGTTGCCTGAAAAGCAAAGTATTTTCTCTCTATTATAGCTCTATGCAGGTCAGTGGCCCACATAATTTTCAAAATTAACTTTCATCTCGACCTTGTGATGACACTGACTACGTAAGTAATGTTTTACAATCCTCGTCATATCTATGTGGAATCTCAAGTTCTTTCTATGCTGTTGAAATGTGA
This sequence comes from Platynereis dumerilii, assembly GCA_026936325.1. Lineage (NCBI taxonomy): Eukaryota > Metazoa > Annelida > Polychaeta > Phyllodocida > Nereididae > Platynereis > Platynereis dumerilii. The sequence goes on along the minus strand of JAPTHN010000009.1, from coordinate 25,932,854 downwards.
TGTTAGAGATTACTCTATTCTCTAGCATTCCAATTTATGCAAAGTAACTACAAGCTGTGATGTCATTTTAGACTGGGTCAGGTTCCCTGGCTTCTTGCAAATGTGGATCCAAAGAAACACAGCATCACAGTTTCAATACAGTGTCAGAGTAAGCATTTTATCTGGGATATCCCCTACAACCATGCCATCACAGCTTGCCAGCCAATGGGCTGACAGGAAAACTTAACATCACAGTTTAAGCATTGATAGATTGAAAGAAGCATTTCAATGTACCCTTGTTATCCTAATGATCTGTCATTGGTAATCACCAGTATAATCTGACTAAATGGCAGCTTCGTGAGCATTCACAATAGACAACTGTTGTAATCCCCACATAATTGTTTGATTATAATCTGCACACTTGCGACTTTATAACTTTACACTTCAATGGACCTTTCAATGAAATAAAAGGCTTTGACCATTTTTTCTTACCTCATGGATTATGTGACGTATCGCTGTTTTGGCAACCCATTGGCTAACAGGTTGCGAAGTTGAAATTGCACTGGTTTTTCCCATACCCATTTTTCACTCTGACACAGTGCCGAAAAGTTCTGTGATACTCAATTTCTTTGGATCCAGATTGGCTAGAAGCCGGGGAATCTGACCCAGTTTAAAGTGACATCACAACTTCAGAAGTCAGCAGCATAGAACGAATTTGAGATTCCAAATATAAGCCTCGCTTTTGTCGGGAAAAACAATTTTTGCCTACTTGTACCAAACATTGTCTTGTTTGAGTTTATATTAAGATCCAATCATATTGTTAATTTGGATAAGCTCTGAATCAAATAGAGCAGTCAAATTAAAATTTGCCTGATGATCCATGGATCTGATCAATTGAAAATACGTATATAGATATTCATAAAATAAAGCTAACTGAGGACTTACCATACAGACCTGCTCAATTTAGTCCGAGCCCATGGGACATTAAATGGAGGCGGGTTGTATCCAGTGTTCTTTGCTGGGGCAACTGAAAGACCCTGGGCATCCCTGAATTAATAGGGTATGTACCAGACTCACAGTCTTCTCATCTCATAATCATACGGCGATCGCCTGCCTCGATATAGCCCACTAAGGTGCTGCTGAGGCGTAAAACACAAACAAGCAAACAAACAAACCATACAGACCTGTCCTTCTCCAGCAATTTCTTATTTTCTCTATTGTTTCTTGACTTCTTTGCTTCGGTTTAAAGTTTCCCTGAATGATAAAATTCTTTCTTAAGTATTGCTGGTTTTAAATCTGTTATGAAGTAACTTGAGATTATTAAATTTTCTGATGAATTTATTAAGTATTTCTTTGATCATGTAAATTATTTAGTTATTTGATATTATTTTTCTTGATGGTTTCTCCCTCCCCCAGGACATGAGTTTTTGATGACGTCACAATGACCATTGTTAAAACTATATTGTTACAAGTTAACTAAATCCAACAATGGTGATGACGTCACAAAGTTGACAGCAAGCAAGAAACTGATTTATTTCCGTGCGTACCCGAAATAAATCTAGGGGTCATTTAGTGCATTTGGGAGGTCATTCAAGCAAGAGAAAATATCTCAAAAGCTAAGAAATTTTTCAAACTGGCCAGTATGGCCACGACACACAATAAAATGTGAAAATTAGACAAACATTTTTTCGAAACCTGACCTATCATTCGGGGTAACTTTAATGAAAAAAGGGTATGTTACCACATCTAAATTTAATATCTCATTCAGCAAAAATAATTTTGATATTTTAGAAGATGTGCTGGCATGCTAAGTACAAAGAAAGCTGCATCTATCAACATAAAAAAGTATTTATCTGAGCTATATATTTCTGGTGATGAAAAAGATAAATATCATAGACATAGTAAAAACTTTTGTGTTGTGCTGTTGCTATGGTTACCAAGTTTGTGTAAGTAACTGTGGAGTTTTGTCTTTGTGTTCCTGACATAGACCACATCTTATCAGGTGTAGTATATGCCATTGGTTTTACATTATGAAAAGGAGTATTGACTAGGGGAGAGCGGGGCACCATGAGCCGCTTTTCCGAAATTAAGCTCCTGAGCCTAAAATTTCAATGGTAAATGGCTGGTTGCTTTATACAATCATAGAAAGACCTCTTGGCTACAATATCCAGTGTTGTCTCATTATATTCTTACTTCTTAAATAGTAAAAACATTGTCTTTAAAAAATGTAGTCTGGTGGCTCATCGTGCCCCGACCCTGGGGCACCATGAGCCATGGCATGGGGGGCTGTTTACATACATGTATTATCCTTCTCATTCAACTGTAAAGGACTGATACCTCATAAACCAGATGTTTTACTTGAAAATTTCTCTTGGCATACACCGCAATATGGATCAGATGGATTTTACATATTTTTCTATGAAATTGCAAAAATGTGTCCTAAACAGCTGCTGATGTCTTGCACTATAGTTCTAGACTTACAACAGTATAGTTGTTGTTACAATTCAGCTTTAATTGTACATTAAAACTTTATAGAAAATGGCTCATGGTGCCCTATCTCCATGTGGCTCATGGTGCCCCACTTGTAAATTTCATTTATTAGTGCATATCACCATTTTCCAGTTTATCATAGTATCAATGTTATGACATCATCCGAGCACATGCCTGACCTTCTCTAAGAAGACTAAGTTTTATGATGATGCCTGAAATAGTTGGAAGTACCAGAAGTAAAAGTTCCACCGCCCAATGTGTTTACTTTTTACTCAAATTCACTGGTCAAAAGTATTTTTCCAATTCTTGGTCCTACATTGAAAAGAAAGATTATGAATGCTACCCTAGCCAGTAGTACACTAATAAAGGAATATATGGTCTTCCTATCGAGCAGTTCTATCTCGCCGTTTTTTTTGTAGGGGCCATGGTTCATGGTGCCCCGTGGCTCATGGTGCCCCGCTCTCCCCTATATACCAACACTAGAAGGAGCTGTTACTTTCACAATTTGTAATTTAAAAAAAAACGCAGAAACAAATTAAGAATAATAATAACCAAATATTTCGCTCAGGAAAATGACAGTCTCAGGTACAAACTGTTTTACAAACTGCTCCTGTATAAATTAAAATTGTAAACAAAATGTATAATTATCTAGATAAAACAAATTAAAAACAGTAAAAAATAATAATAATAAAAAAAAAATGTAAAGATCAATTAAAATTCATGTCATAAAATATTCTTCAGAGTTCTTTTAAAAGCATCAATATTCCTAACACTTTTACCTCTGGTGGTAGGCGATTCCATAAAACAGCACTGTTGCACATAAATGATGACCTTAATGATTAATAATGAATCAGTTTGCTGTAGAGTAGGTTGAGGCAAGAAGCCTCGGTTAGTGAGAGGCGGCTGCATGCCTCGCACTACAGCTATACAAGTGTAACATTATATATTCCATAAATAATTTGGAGCAGCACCATTACTACATTTAAACATAAGCAATAAGATGGAATAATTCTTTCTTTGTCTTACATTCTATCCATTGTAAAGTTTATTTAAAATATGAAATAAAAAGAATGTCTATATAAACGTGTTATGTGTCATAAAAAATAAAATAATATTATAGCCTCTGCCCACAGTTGCTGCTCTTGTGACAAATAACACAAGGCATAATACTTGCGCAATTATTGAATATTTATTTTCCAGAATAAAAGAGTCCAACATGTGTCATGCAAGTATTTAAGTTCAAATGAATCACTACAAGATTTAGTTTTAGCCCTGACTATTTCATAGTTAGACTATTGATCGATGAGAAATAGACTGCCTTTTATAATAAGAACTTTATGTCTGGGAAAACAAAAGGACCAGCTGCCTGACTTGGTTTCCTGATTGCATTGCCATGGGTCCTATCCATTTAAGCGAGGTCCCACAGGGAAATTATCTTATAGCTTCCATCTACTTTACACCTGATGTTGTTCAAAATAAAGTTCATAATATCATCAAATATCATCAATAAACGCATTGATGTCTTCATTGTATCGCAATAAAAACAAGTTAGTTATCTTGTCTTACTTTATACAGATCTAATTTGCCATTAAGGTACTGAAGAGGCGTAAAACACAGACACACACACAAATCTAATTCAAATAACATAGTCTTATATTTCGAAAAATGTGTAGGCCTGCAAGTTACATACAAAAGGGATATGGTGCATTTATCATAAAAAAGTATTGTCTGATTACAATACTGGCAACCAAAAGATAAATATCACAGACATTGCAAAAACTGGGATGTTGTGATGTTGCTATGGTTACCGAGTTGCTGTGAGTAACTATGGAAGCAAGCCTTTGTATTCCCCACTTTTGACATACTACATTTTGCCGGGTACTATTCTGAAAGCTTTATGTTATGAATACAGGTATGTGCTGGTGACTATGACTTGTACAGTGCCCTGAATTTTCAGGAAGAGCAGTAACTTGAAATACACATGCGTTTTTCTTTTAAATGAACTGCAGTCTACTTGTTACAAAGAATATACGAGGGGTATCTCAAAAGTCCTGACCAATTTTTTTGGCAGACCTTTCTATTTGTAGTAGCTAAATGAAATTTTCACAGAATCATTTTCAGCTATTTCACTATTTAGTTTGAGTATATTGTACCTGTTGGAACTGTTTAAACAACTTTTCTGTTGCCATGGAAACAGAAGGTCAGTGTACTAAGCGCAGCTAAATTTTTTAGGCCAAATCCAAGTGTTGAGGTTTGTAAATAATCAAGGAATTTACTGTAAATATGCAATTGATGATCATGAAAAAATATTACCAAGAAACCTAACAGTATCAGAAAGTTTTTCATTTACATTTAAAGTCACTGTGAATTGGTAAAATGTCTGTGCTAAGGCAATCACTTGGGTCCTCCAAACCGGTTAGTTCCTAAATTGTGGAATTTCACTGAATGTGGCTACTGCTTCGTTTCTCGTTATGATTATTAATCCTTTAATGCTTCAACTGGTATATATATTTTGATATCACCAAAAGTTACAGAAGGCCAGATCTGGTATAAAGCAGATGAGATTAATTGGGTATGGATCCCAAGGTTCTTAAGCACTGCCTCTTGACAGTAGATTGTTTCAGCCAAACTCACTTAAGCGCTGTTAGGCAACTGCTGGAGAAACCCTTTGGTAATTGCCTCAGCTGATCATTAATATCAATTAATGTTCACAATGTAATGGAAAATATCTTGAAAGACTGCAAGCCTATCAAGAAATACATTTTCTTGCAATCATTTGTTTTTCTACTATAAATTCGCTGACTTTTAACACAGCTAATTTGCTGAATTTTGTCTGAGAAATTGAGCTGCGCTGGGTGCACTGACCTCTCGTAACCATAGTAACAGAACAGTAACTTATAAACTTCAAAATTGATGCTCAAATGCCTGAAATTTATTTTTTTTAAATTTCATTTACCTATTTCAAATAGAAAGGGCTGTCAAAAAAATGGTCAGAACTTTTGGGACACCCCTCGTATCTATAATGCAGGAGTTCTGTAAGCCAGAGTTCTTTGAGTAAAAACAAGTTTTCATTTATCTTTTTACCGACAGCCAGCATTGGTAAATGCTGGTAAAACCTGGTGATATCCGTTGACAGTTTGATATGTAGTATATTATACTAATTATTGACAGAAAGTTTGAATCTGAGAATTGCTATAGTCCGTAAGCTAACCTGTAGATGAAATTACTCCAAATACCAAATGTCGATAATCAGTTGAAAGCAGAGTTCAGTTTGATCACTTTTCTAATTCTAAATCTATAGGTTCTAACATATTTTTGATATCAATTGTAGTAACTTATGCAATATACATTGTATGTTCTAGTTTCCTGATCATTCTGAAAAGGATTGAGCTTGATGCAACCATTTTCTGAAATGGCATGGCTGTTTATCTTACCTACAAAGCAGCAAGGAATGGGAAACGATGATATGGCAGCATAAAACTCGTACATTCATAGCTAAGATGCCATACCATGTATATTCTGTTGACACCTTTAGCACACCTTATGCCCCAACAAACACACCTTTATTGAAGGCAATCTCATGCGTACAACATATATGGCACCTAGTAATGTTTTTACTGCCCACTGCAAGCATACAAAGTGCCTCTGCTACAAACGCAGCTAGGATATGCAGCAATGATGTAATGTATCTTGAACATACAAATTATCTCCTAATTTCATTTTTCTTAATATAATTTTCAGTCAAAATAATGAAGAAGATAAGATTGAGTCATTGCCAATAAATGCCCAATTTTTTCATATTTTATCAAAACTGTACACTGTTCCTCGTAAAATTGGCCATTGCAGTTAATAAAGAGAAATTTGTTTTCTGCATAATGTATTGCAGTCTGTAAAGTTGTTATACATAAAAGGAGGACACTTCACTGTGAAAAATGCACTTTGTGACTCATGATAGCTGAAGATGTGTTATCATCATACATTTAACATGGGAACCATGGAGGCTGTTTGATTAGTCATGATCAAGAGAAGGCCATTTGATTTGTCTTTGGAGAAAAAAACAGAGGCATGATCCTTTTGTGTGGCTGTCACCAAAAAGCACTATTAGCTTACTTAAATCAAATTAATATTGAAAGCATTGGGTATTATCATGACAAAATTAATTATCAGTAAGATGACTCACAAAATGCCATTTTCAGTGCAACAGTACACTCTTTTTGCATGTAAAATTCACAGACTCTAACTGGACAAAGGTTTGATGATAATCAGGGCATCAGAATGGAACTAATGGGAAAACAAGAAAAGAGACTCGGCATTAGTGTTTTACCACAAGTTGCTGTGTGTTAGAAACAGAGCAAGACTAATTTCTCCAATTAACTCTCTTGTTTAAACAAACATGAGTCAGCAAAAGCATTTCCTACTTCATTGTTTTGTCTGTTTTTACTCGTAGTGTTCTTCCTTTTGCTTTTGGGGACAGGTTTTATTTTAAGGTTTAAGAGCTTTTAAGCGATAGTTCTGTTTGCCAAAATAATGGTGCTGCTTCAAAATAGGTGTCGGTGTATAACGGTGTATTATATAGCATCACAGATTCTGAACCCAGGAGATGGAATCGTAATCTCAATCATAACTGACAACACAATCTTTCAATGACAATATGTTCATTTTGATGCAACCTTTTAACAACCTTTCAATTCTTACCTTTGAAAACTATTGAGCCCAGGATTACCTTGAGGAGTTGACCATGAATTATTGAGAAGCTGCATTTGTGGACAAACATGTCCTTCAACCCTTGTGAATGATTCATGACCCCTTTGCACTTGGGTGAGACATCAAAGGCTTGTTGAGAGCATGGTAGAAAACACAGATTTTAAAGATGGGTCAGGCCAGACATAATTGATCTTTAGCTTCTCGGATTTGCTCTAGACGCTTTTCTGGGGTCTGATGAAAATAAAAGCTGAAATCTCTAAATGTTATTGTGACATTACAATAAAAACTGCATATAAGCTCTATTTTGTTTTCAGTGCACTCTGATATTGAAAAAGTTGAGTCACCTTAAATTAATGAGTGAGATGGTTGCACAATATGCTTGAGATAATTTTAACAAGTTTCTTGAAGTTATGATAATCTGTCCATTGTCATTTAAATTAAAAGAACAAGATATGTAAGCTTAAAGGAATTTTGCAACAATCTCACTCAAAGAGGACTCAATATTCAAATTTTACAACGTGGGTAGAAAATGTGTTGGATCGGTTGATCCAAGAAACTAAATATATATATCAAATATATAATATTGTATGTGTATATGTATAATTATTTATGTGTAGTACAAAAGAGAGGCTTTCCCAATAAAGAATGTCATTGAAGCCTTTATCCAAATGGGCATCACACCACTTTGTTTTTACCTATGTAAGAAACGGAGGAGTTGTCTTTTCCCATTGTCTCCAATAGCAAACTAAGTACCAAGTAAAGGTTAAGAGTGCTTATAAATCTGTGCTAGTATCACTGGCGATGAAGTCGTGGGTTCCAAACCATGGTGTACTCTCTGCACTTAATTTAGTCTGAAGCCATGGGACATTAATTGGAGGCGGTTGCATCCAGACAATCAATAGAATACAACAAACAAGTTAAGAGCCACTTGATTGAACACAATATTGAACAATTACCGTCTGATATCAGAAACTTCATTTTTCAGTGCAACAAACTCTAGCAAACTGGGGACAAGTCCTTAACAGGTCAAGGAAACTTCATGAACAATACGGTTTATGAATACATCCGCAATTCATCATATAAGTTGTTTCTATCATGGAGTGAAGTTATTTTCCTCTGAGAGTTAGAATTTAACACTAGAGTTACATGCAATGAGGTAGGGAGTCTAGGGACTATTTTGCAGAATATGCTGAATTTATGATTCACTTAGAATTTGTTAGGTTATATTGGCTTGAGTCATGCAAAATCTCAGTCACATCCTCTTCCTGCAAAGTGAGTAGGAAGGTGAAAGAGCTTTTCAAAATGATTGATTCAAAAAGGCCACACATAATTAATCTTTAGCATCTCGGATTCGTCTCAAGGCACGTTTTCTAGGGTCGGTCGGTAGGACAAAAAAAAAAGGTGAAAAAAATTTTTTTTATAATGTCAAAAACAAAATTTTTTTTTTTTGCATCGGCAGGAAATCTACTGTGTCGGCGGGTCCGCGAAGCTAAGAATCAATTATGTGTGGCCTAATGTGTCGTGCACCAAAAGAGGAACTCGGTGTCTAACAGGACACATATCTTTTTCTATGATTCCCACTTAACATTAAAGATGGTCAAGAACCGTATGATTCTTTTATTAAAGTAACTTTGTAGACATTCCAAAAAGATGCCTGATTTCACCCACAGCTTAGACTAGGTTAGAATCTTAGTTCCTAAATTTGTCACTTCCTCAAAGACATGTAGCTGAGCAGCCTTGGCCTGTAAACATGCAGCCACCCATGCATGTTTAGAGGGTAAGGCTGCTCAGCTACATGTGTTTGCCTGAATGGGTTCGAAACCAAGTTGGGGAACCAAATATTTCCATAAACCTTCAAGAGCAAAATCTCGGCTGGATGTCATTCAGATGAGACATTAATTTTACAGCCCCTGCATGGTTTCTGAGCAGTGACTCTGCTGGGAAAGTGTATGATTTGTTTGAAGAGATAATGAAGAGTTATCTTTCAAAAGCCTATTTGTGTGTCCATACCTACATGTATGCAACCAGCCAGTTAACTAATGTAGCTGTCCTAAAATGCTCTACTTAAAACACCATTCATACCTGCCTACTTCATACTCTACAAGCCGAGCCCATGCTCCTGAGCCCAGCTCCATACTCCGTAGCATAAACTGATTTCCCCTAATAATCCTTTTAAATCTCCTCTGGTGCTTCTAGAAAGTTTCAGCTTTATTTTTTCTACTCTTTGATTTAATCTAATCAGAGAGAATTTTGCGTGACTTGGCCAATCTAATCCAGCGAAATCAACGTGAACCAGGATTCCCACACCACTCAGAATTTCTCTCATTAGAATGAATTGTATCTTGCATTCTGGCAACTTTACTGCTTGAATATATTACCAAGTTTTGGTGCAATGATGTCAGGGTGCTTGTCAATATTTTGCTGATACGCATGTGAATTGTAACATAAAGTAGCTCAAGGTGAGTAAAATCGAAGTATATGTATAAGGAACTCTCAATGATGTAGGCATAGTAACTGATTTATGTACCGCTGAGAAATGACAAATTCTGTTGCCTGTCATTAAATTATACACCATTTTAAACTCAGAAAACAGAAACCTTATGTATCAAGATACTGCTTTTCTAATATTTAATAGTGTGATGTTTGGCTTTCAAGAACCTTGGTTTATATAAGTACAAAAAAGAGGCAAATTGAAATTGGGCACTATTTTGGTAGGCCATAAATTTAGGCGGATGTTTGTGTTGAATATGACTTGGGGCTTTCTATGCAATATGTTTTTTGACGTGTTTTTATTTATTTCTAGGAAACGCTACAGATCTAAACCAGATCCTGCAAGCTCAATGGAAAGACCAGTTTTATATGATAATATTATTGACTTCAAATATGATGACAGAATTAACTAAATGTGCATGATCAACAAAAGAAGACTTAACAAGTCAAAAGGTGTTGCTAATGAGGTGCAGAAGCCTAATATCAAATCAAATAGAAACACAAAACTGAGTGATGAAATACTGTCAAAAAAAATTTCAATTTATGAACACTAATTCATTTACTAATGAATCATACATTAGTTATACTGTGCTTCAATAGTTATCTACCACAATGTGCAAGCAAATAGCAAGAAGTCTTTGCAGAAAAGTGAACTTCAACATGATTTCATAAAATTCAGAAATCATTCAGGACAAGATTTTCCAATGTCCATAATTGAGTTGTTGCCCTCAGCCAAATCCCAAGAATTCACTTTTCAACTTCGCCAACAATTGGCAACATGAAGTTCTTTTAATCATTTGGAAATTGTAGTTCTCTCCGTGAAAATCCACAATAGTTCTCTAGTTCTGTGCACTTGTCAATGAATGAAAAATAACCTTATAGATAATACTTTGAAAAGAAAATTTTATTCCACATCTTTAATTTTTTTTCAAAGAAAATTGCTTTAAAAAGGTCTGTTGGAACCTTGATGGATTTCATTTGCGTGTCTTCCTTTTGCTGTGATCAGCATTATAAAGTTTAAATAAATCTGAGTCTCTACCAGGAATTGGAATGGTTGCTAGATTTATTCCGAGGTAATAGAAATCACTAGATGTTATAGCTACTGCTGTGATGATTATGAAGGTTTCCTGTTACATGGACTATACAAAGGCTTTAATATGTCTGTAAATTTGACTAATTGACACGCATGTCAGTTGCATCATTATGAAGCATTACGTTCAAAATATAAAAGTCGTGACTTGCAAGTTTCAAGACAATTTGGACGCAAAATTCTACCATGAGGTTCATAATGCTTATATAATCACATGTATTTATGCTGGAGAATTTCCTTAATGAACAGAAATGAAATGATTGATGCAGATTCTAAAACAACCCTTTCATTTGACTGTAATCACTGTATCTATGCTATTTTGAGAAATGACAGATTCTATCATATAAATATGCCAGAGAGCAGAAACCTAATGCATCATGACATTGGTTTTTCAAAATTCAAACCATATCATGCATATGGAGGTTAGTTTTACAGACTTTTGGACATGAAACATTTGCAGTCCCTTTTAGAAATATACAGCAGTCCTTCATGACAGTATTGACCATTATCAATTATTGCCTTAACCAAGTCAAGAGAATTCACATTCTTGTCTAAAGTGAACTCTTTATTTATCTTTGAAATTATGGACTCCCTGAAAAGGCAAAGTATGAGGACAATTTCACTTTTTCAATAAAATTTTAAAAATCCCAAATATTTATTGCAACATTGATGCAGCGACCAAGAACAATAGCGGGCTTCTGGAATCTTACATTTTTAGAAAATTTGATAGATTTACTTCATTTTCAAATATTAAATTTGAAGTTTATTCCATTTAGGGCAGCCAATATGCCTGTTCAGAGAAACTGCATCACATGACGGCTGAGCACAAATTTCCTTACTCAAGAAGAATAGATATTTTAAAATACCATAGCATACTATCATGACATACATCACAAACACAAACTTTGTGACCACGGCATCATACTGGCGCAGGTGTTTTATTTTCCAGAATAAAAGAGTCCAACATGTGTAATGCATGTGTTTCAGTTAGAATGAATCACAATAAAACTTAGTTTTAGTCCCTGACTATTTCATAGTTAGACTATTGATCAATGCGAAATAGACTTCTTATCTGGGAAAACAAATGAGCAAGCTGCAGGATTGGTTTCCTGATTGTATTGCCATGGATCCCATCCATTTAATTGAAGTCCCACCGGGAAATTTTATTATAGCTTCCATCTTACTTTACACAGGTCTGATGTTGTTCATAACAGACTTCATAATACCATAAGTAAATGCATTGATGTCATCTTGTCTTACTTTATACAGATCTAATTCAATAACATAGTCTTATATCTTGAAAGATGTGTAGGCATGCAAGTTACACACAAAAGGGATATGGTGCGTTTGTATAAGCTAGAAGTTCTGATAGTTATAGAATGCTGGCAACCAAAAGATAAATATCAGAGACATTGCAAAAATTGGCATACTGTGATGTTGCTATGGCTACCGAGTTGCTGTGAGTAACTACGGAAGGGAACCTTTGTATTCCTTACTTTTGACATACTACATATACTTTTTTGCCAGGTACTATTCCGCAGGTTTCATTTTATGTGTATGGATATGTATTGTGACCTGAATTTTCAGAAAGGGCTGTAACTGGAATTGAATTTGTTTTCTGTATATGGTTAACTAGTTGTAAAATAAATAACATGCATTCAAAATATCTTTTTTTTTTTCACATTCGAATTTCCATTTTTATAATGCAGGAGTTCTGTAAGCATAAGTACTTTAAATAAAACAAATTTCTATGTTTCACTAATGGTCAGCATCGATTCAGGCTTGTATAAAACCTAGTGTGGTCCGGATTTGGCCTGACAAAAATAACAAGATGGGCTTGAGACCCAAGCACACCCGGGACCAAATTTGTTTCCTGATCTCGCCATGTTTATCAGCATTTGACTTGACTTGCAATACAGATCTGTAAGATTGGTATATTGGGCAATTTAAAAAAGAATTATACAGGGCCTACAGGGGTTTTTCTTTCAATGATTGTGTAGTATAGGTGTCAGTGAATATCACTAGTCAGATCCATGCATGATAATTATTGAACTTAACTAAATTCCATATTTTTTGCAGCACTTTCATAGGCATATAAAAAAACGGCAATATTTAAAACATTTGATAATTAGGTAACATATGATCAGATGATAATTAGTGATACCCATACGTTTGTAAAATACAACACCTAATCATAGGCGTAGGAGGTGTATTAATTTTGGGAGGGGCTGCCCAAAAAAATATTGCCCAAATTGCCCCAAAAAATAAAAACTCCCAAAATTTTCCCCCTGAAACTGCATGAAAAATCGACTTCCCAAAGTTTGGAGGGGGCGGGGGGCTGCAGCCCACTCAGCCCCCCTGCCTCCAACAATGATCCAGTCTGGCAAATTCAAGTCTGACAGGCTAACAAATAGGCATCAAGGCATCAGGGCAAATTGGCTGTAGCTTGAAATAATGGAAGACATCAGGTATTCATAATAGACATTTTTCATTATACATGAGATCTTTTTCCATTTAAACAGTGCAAGCAACTAAGAAACATGACAAAGAGTGAGAATGACTTTGTTAGGCATATAGCTAACAGAGCAATTGTCGCCAACTCAATAATCGGTGGCAATGTCAAGTACATTTGTCAATATTATGGTGTGACATTTGACAATGGATGGATACCAAGGCTCTCAAAGGAGAATCGTGACAGGAGAGACCTGTGTACAGTTGTGGCCATAAAGGACTTGATTTATAATCAAACTCTATTCCCAAAATTGGACTTAAATTTTTGAATTTCCTTTGTATTAATTAATGTTGATATGTAAACTCATCTAAAATTTCATATTTTTTTGTAACTGGTATGCCTTTTTTGTGCATGGAATAAATATATATATATATATATTGCAAATTCAAATCCAAAAAAATTTTCTTTTTTTTGTCTGAGACAGCCGTTTGTGCTTTTTTGTGTCATCAGATTAATTGTTAATCATCAGTGCTTTCAAGGATATTTTTTGATGAAATAAATTATACAGGATCCTCTTGATGCCTGATAACTTTATCTGCAAATGTCTTTTCATCAGGGATAAGCCAGACATTGTGACAGCACTTAAGAGCAAAAGGTTCATGAATGATGAAGATGAGATAAATACACTAAGCATTCATAATTGGTCATAATGGGTCAAAATCCACAAATGCGCATGGTTAAGTTTTAATTTCTGTAAAGGTCAAATAATGATAATTTGGGCCCTGTCTTATTTTTTACCAAAAACAGTAATTGATAAGCTTCCTATTATTTTATGAAGAATGTTCCGCACATTTTCAATGTGGTATCCAATTTGATCAAGAATTCAACAGAATGTAATTTCAACTAAATTTGCCCAACAATGATTGACGATGACAGAAGAAACAGATACGGAATACTAATTATTGACTGAAAGTTTGAATTTGAAAATTGCTACAGTCCATGAGCTAATCTGAAGATGAAATTCCTCCAAATATCAAAATGTCGATAATCAGTTGAGTTCAGATTGATCAATTTTCCAATTCTGAATCTATAGGTTCTATAGGTTCGAACATATTTTTGATATCAATTTTAGTAATTTATGCAATATACATTGCGTGTTCTAGTTTTTTGATCATTCTAAAACAAAAATGGCATGGCTGTTTATTCTTCCCTATAAAGCAAGGATGTGAAACGATGACATTGCAGCATAAAACTTGTACATTCATAGCTAAGATGCCATACCATGTATTCTGTTGACACCTTTAGCACACCTTATGCTCCAACAAACACACCTTTATTGCAGGCAATCTCATGCGTACAGCACGTTGTAATGTTTTTACTGCATGCCCACTGCAAGCATACAAAGTGCCTCTGCTACGAAAGCAGCTATGACATGCAGATGTATCTTGTAAATTATCTCCAAATTTGTGTTTTCTTATACCCAGTAAAAGTCCAAATGATATTTCCTTTACCAGGCAAATTTATTCAAAGACATTCCCTGCTGTACATTGCATGAATGTTACAAAAGAATATGAAATTGGTCATTGCCAATAAATGCCCAATTTTTTCATATTTTATTAAAACTATGCAGTGCACACCATTTCATATAATTGACTGTGGTGGTTAAAGCGAACTTGTGTTTTGTATAATGTATTACAGTCTATAAATATATAATTGACTGTGATGGTTAAAGCGAACTTGTGTTTTGTATAATGTATTACAGTCTACAAATTCGTCATACAAAAAGGGAGGACCATTTCACAGTGAAAAATGCAATTTCCTGACTCATGATAGCTAATGATGTGTCCATAGAGGCTGTTTGATTAGTCATGATCAAAAAAAGGCCATTTGATTAATCTTTGGAGGAAAAATCAGATGCATAATCCTTTTGTATGGCTATCACCAGCAAGCAGTATTAGCCTACTTAAATCAATTAACATTGATAGTATTGAGTATCATTATAACAAATCATTAGTATGGAGACTCACAATGTACCATTGTAAGTGCAACAGTCCACTCCTTTTGCATATCAAATTAACAGCCTGTCACTGGACAAATGTGTGATGATAATCAGGGCATCGGAATGGAAAAACAAGAAATGAGACTCAACATTAGTGTTTTACCACAAGTTGCTGTGTGTCGGAAACAAGGAAAGACTCATTTCTCCACTTAACTCTCTCGTTTTAGCAAACACGATTCTTCAAAAGCTTTTTCTACTTGGCTGTTTTTTTTTTTTGCTTTCAGCTGCATTTGTTTTCCTTTTGTTTTTATTTCAAGATTTAAGAGCTCCTCAGCAAACAGTTTGATAGTTTCGTTTTCCAAAATAGCAGTGTGGCTTCAAAATGGGTGTCAGTGTATAACCATGTATTATATAGCATCACAGACTCTGAACCCAGGAGATGAAAATGTGTTACAATGCAGAAGGCAGGTATTTTGGTATATATCTGAGACAAATCACAGATGTATAAATTTGTATCCAAAATGCCACGTATATCACCCTTTACGAGCAATATGGTTTCATCTCATCAGATATTAATCCATTCTTCCACAAGCAGTTTGGTTGAGGACGTTTAGCATCGACTCAATAGCAAAACATCACTTGTTTCACTTAATTTCTAGCAGCAGCGCAGTGGGATTCACATTGGCTAGATGCCGGGGAATCTGACCCAGTTTGAAATTACATCAGAGATTGACGTCATTTCCCATATATTTCAATGCTAGAGAATAGAGTTGGCTCCACTTCAACAGCATGGAAAGAAAGAACTTGAGATTCCACTAAAATATGACAACGACTGTAACAAAACATTCAGTAATGCAGTGGCATAACTAGTGATCCTATTGTTGACAATAATCATTAAATACTAATTTTGCTTTCCTTTCTTTCTTTAGGCCTACAGCCTTTTTCTTGTTTCCATTCGTAGCTGACAGCGCAATCTTGCAATAACAATACTTTCATTCTGATGTAACCTTTTAACAACCTTTCAATTCTTACCTTTGAAAACTATTAAACCTAGGATTACCCTGAGGAGTTGACCATGAATTATTAAGAAGCTGCATTTGTTGACAAACATGTCCTTCAACCCTTGTGAATGATTCAGGACCCCTTGGCACTTGGCTGAGACATCAAAGAATTGTTGAGAGCAGACGATGAAAAAAGGCTTTTTAAAAGGAAGGGTAAGGCCACACATAATTGATCTTTAGCTTCTTGGATTTGCTCTGGACACTTTTCTAGGGTAGGAAAAAAAAAAAATGAAATCTCTAATTTCATTATGGTGATTTAATAAAATTTATGTGTAACCTCAATTTTGTTTTCAATACACTTTAATATTGAAAAATTTGTGTCCGCTTAAATGATTGTGTGAGATGGTTGCAAAATTTGTTTTGAGTTCATTTAACATATCTTGCTGTTTATTATAATCTGTCGGTTAATTGTCATAACCTAGATTAACAAGCTATGTTAGCTCAACAGAATTGTACAACCATCTAACTCAAAGCTGACTCAAAATTCAAATTTTTGATTGTAGGCAGAAAATGTGTTGGGTTGGTTGATCCGAGAAACTAAAAATCAAGTATGTCCGGCCTTGGGATAATTATTTATGTGTAGTACAAAAGAGAGGCTTTCCCAATAAAGAATGTTATTGAAGCCTTTATCCTTCTGGACATCAGCCCACTTTGTTTTTACTAATGTAAGAAACGGAAGAGTTGTCTTTTCCCATTGTCTCCAATAGCAAAGTACCAAGTAAAGGTTAAGAGTGCTTATAAATCTTCTAGTATCACTGGCTATCAGGTCGTGGGTTCGAAACCATGGTGCACTCCCTGCACTTAATTTAGTCTGAAGCCATGGGACATTAATTGGAGGCGGTTGCATCCAGACAATCAATAGAATAAAACAAATAAGTTCTACATTTCGAAAAATTCATTTTTTTGGGGTTAAAGAGCCACTTGATTGAACATTATATTGAACAATTATTGTCTGATATCAGAAAATTCATTTTTCAGTGCAACAAACTCTAGCAAACTGAGGACGACTCCTTAACAGGTCAAGGAAACTTCATGAACAATACGGTTTATAAATACATCCGCAATTCATCATATAAGTTGTTTCTATCATGGAGTGAAGTTATTTGCCTCTGAGAATTAGAATCTAACACTAGAGTTACATGCGATGAGGTAGGGAGGCTAGGGACTATTTTACAGAATATGCTGAATTTATTATTCACTTAGAATTTGTTAGGTTATATTGGCTTGAGTCCTGCAAAATCTCAGTCACATCCTCTTCCTGCAAAATAAGTAGTAGGGAGGTGAAATAGCTCTTCCAAATGATTGATTCAATAATGTGTCATGCACCAAAAAAGGAACTTGGCGTCTCACAGGACACATATCTTTTTCTGCGATTCCCAAAAATAGGCGCCACTTAACATTAAAGATGGTCAAGAACCGTATGATTCTTTTATTAAAGTAACTTTGTAGACATTCCAAAAAGATGCCTGATTTCACCCACAGCTTGGTTAGAATCTTAGATCTGTACATTACAAATTTCTAAAAGTGGCTCGTCATTTAAAATCTAGCCTTAGCTATCTATCCATAGCCATTCCAAGCTAAACTAAGCTACACTTTTCCATAGCTAGCCATAGCTATCCACAATTACTATTGTTTAAACAAGGGGTAAAGAGATTCCAGTGTATACAAAAGGATAGAAATGGATAGTTATGGATAGATATGGATAAGACTAGTAATGAATAGCTATCGACAGCTAAGTTGAGCCACATTTAGAAATTTGTACTGTAGTTCCTAAATTTGTCACTTCCTCAAAGACATGTAGCTGAGCAGCCTTGGCCTGTAAACATGCAGCCACCCCTGCATGTTTAGAGGGCAAGGCTGCTCAGCTACATGTGTTTGTCTGAATGGGTTCGAAACCAAGTTGGGGAACCAAATATTTCCATAAACCTTCATGAGCAAAATCTCGGTTGGATGTCTTTCAGATGAGACATTAATTTTACAGCCCTTGGTTTCCAACAAGCACTCTTAGAATGCAGGACCGCCCATGCATGCATCATGGAGTTTAAATGGAATGATATAAGTATGAAGAAAATTGAACATCTTTGGTACCATCGGCGACTATTGACACACGACCTGACTCTTGCCAGTCCACATACCAGTGGCAGTGAAATGCCGTGGATCCCAGACTGTACAGGACAGTTGATTGCGACATCACCAGGAGGCTCTAAAGTAGCATTTGACACATGCACCACCTAGTGGATAATCCGCCATAGTTTTCACGAAATTGTAAACAACTTTCTGGCGTGATTGAAGCCCCAGATTGAAGCACTTGTCATGCAAGTTTGTAAGTGTCGACTTCAAAAAAATACACAATTGACAGAATCTACGATGTATAAATGAGTGATATTGATAAAATGAACCTTTGGAATGGCCTGGTTTGGCCAGTAGGCCTCTGACTCACATTGGTTCAGGACAGAAGCATTACCGCCCTATGCATAGCATGGGCGGTAATTAGTGTCTCTGCTGTGAGAGTGTAAGATCCCTCACATGGGGAAGACCTGCAACAAGCAATGACATGCTGAAGGCTGCCTCTCTCTCTTCCATCAATCAACCCTTAGGATCAAGTACTCAGGACTGGAATTAGAGGTCTGCACTTAGCATATATCTATAATTGACTGTTGGCAACTGTAGGAAGTACAGTTTATACCTCAACCGTAGGAAATACAGTTTATACCTCATTTTAGCTTAAACATGGATTAAACGTGATTTGAGAAATCGGATCTTAATTAATCAATCTATTACTTTCCAGTCGTCTTCGGACTTTCGCGACTGACTGTGTAATGGCTGGAGTATGTGAAAAAAACAGCCATGTAGGAGACATGAAATATGGCATGTTTTGACTTACTGCAAAGGGAGATGCGATAGTTTGAAGTTAAAATCTTATTCATGCGAGCAAATGTTTGATGTTCAGAAGTCTTAAGACAAGGCTTTAGATGATAGCATCTCTGAATATGGCAAAGACAAAGCAATATTCTCTGTGCCACACATTGTGCCCATTCACAAGAATGTAACTGTTTCTGAACACTCATTCTTCCAGTATATAAAAATTCTCTCTAATGCCCGCAGTTGCGAATCCAGAGGGGGAGGGGGTTTGGGGATGTAAGCCCTCCCCTTTTGGCTGGTACTTCTCAATGTAGCAAAAAATTTAATTCCATGCGTAAACCGTCTGACTGATATTTTCTGAATAAGCCCCTGCTTGCTTTCTTCAAAAATTATTCAATTATCGGCGTACTATAGTTTCTATACGACTTGTTCGAAGAGATAATGGAGAGTTTTCATTCAAAGGCCTATTTATGCGTCCATACCTATGCAACCAGCTAGTCAACTGCTGTGGCTGTCCTGAAATGCTCTAATAACAGCAACATTCACACCTGCCTACTTCATACTCCGCAAGCCGAGCCAAGCTCCATGCTCCTGAGCCCAGCTCCATGTTCCGTACTAGCATAAACTGATTGCCCCTAATAATCCTTTTAAATCCTTTTAAATCTCCCCTGGTGCTTCTAGAAAGTTTCAGCTTTATTTTTTCTACTCTTTGATTTAATCTAATCAGAGAGAATTTTGCGTGACTTGGCCAATCTAATCCAGCCAAATCAACGTGAACCAAGATTCCCACACCACTAAGAATTTCTCTCATTAGAATGAATTATATCCTGCAATCCTGTAACTCTAGATTAAGAATCAGTGTATAACAATTTGTACAGTATTTTGTCGTTATATTTGATGATAGATTATTATTATTATTATTATTATTATATACAAAATTTATATAGCGCCAGTAATAGCTTTAAAAAAGTTCTCTATGGCACTCTACAATGAAATCATTTTAAATAGACTTTACTGTAAAATACAAGATAAAAATATAATATATAAATGTAAATGAGTTAAAAACAAAAGTAGTTCCACATTAAAATCATAAATAGTCCATAAAAGCATCTTTAAAAAGATGAGCCTTGAGCTGTCGCTTGAATTTATCCAGATTGTCAATTTTCTTCAATGGCTCAGGAAAACTGTTCGACAGAGTTGCAGCAGCATGCCTAAAAGACCTGGTGCCATAAGTTGCTGTACGAACTTTAGGGACGTTCAACTGAGACTGGTCACTTGATCGCAAATTCCGCGAAGGCTTGCGAATGTCAATAAGAACGGAAATGTATGGTACTGAAGCCTTTGCTTTATAGGTAGCCAGTGAAGTTTGACCAGCACTGGTGTAATGTGCTCTCTGCGGGATGTTCGAGTGATTATCCAGGCTGCCGTATTTTGCACTCAAATAAGAATAAGCAGAAAATGGATGATTAACACAATTTTGAGACATGTGGTGCTTAATGAGGTAGAGAAGCCGAATATAAAACAAATTAAAACACCATCAAAAGGATAGAAACTGAAAAACAACTCTAGTCCATTTATGAACACAAGTATGTTTACCACTGGATGAATCAGATCTTAGTTACACTTGAATTGGGATCCACCACATGCCATGTACAAACAAACACTAAGAAAACTTTTAGGAAATGCAAACATCTATGAGATTTCCTAAAATTCAGAAGTCCTTCAGGACAAGATTGTCTATAAATGAGTTGTTGCCCTAAGCCACATCCTAAGAATTCACTTTTCAAGTTTGTCCACATGCAGTTCTTCCAATTATTTTGAAATCTCATAGTGAAAATCCACAATAGTTCTCTGGCTCTGTTCTCTTGTCAATGTATAAAAAATAACCAGAAAGATAATATTTTGAAAAGAATTTTTTTTCACATCTTTAATGTTTTTCGAAGAAAATTGTTTTAAAACGTCTGGCGGAGCCTTGGTGGATTGACAGGGAGAAATAAAAGGCACAAGGGACAACCCAAGGTGCAGTTGTGTGTCTTAAAAGATTGAGCTAATTCTAAATGTCTGACATCTAATCCTTGATGCTTGCTCAGCTCTGAAGCTCTGATTACCTTCCTCCTTATTGTTTGCCAATGTCTGTGTTACATTTTGCTTGATATTATTGTTATTGTGTACTTGCTCCATTGTTCAATTTAAATATATGTTGATGATAATCCCCATTGTATACCTGATAAATGCTGAAGTTAAACTTGTACACTGCACAAATGTTTTAAAATTGTATAATATCCGGATGTTTAGCTGTTATCTTTAGGAAACAAAACACAGAGATTAACTTTAAAACTACAAAAGATGTCTTAAAAACCATAAACTTTGATCCATTGCATGATTAAATTTCTCTCTTTTTATCATTGTGCCAATGGCAGGACAGTGTCCTAGATTTCTCGAGAAATTCTCGATTCTCGTGCACTAGACCATAACCATTCTCGAGTGGTGTTGAGCGAGACTCATTGGAAACACTGCTTGTAA
This sequence comes from Platynereis dumerilii, assembly GCA_026936325.1. Classification (NCBI taxonomy): domain Eukaryota; kingdom Metazoa; phylum Annelida; class Polychaeta; order Phyllodocida; family Nereididae; genus Platynereis; species Platynereis dumerilii. Next base: position 25,911,204 of record JAPTHN010000009.1, on the reverse strand, counting down.
GGATGGCTACAAAGAAATCTTCCCGGTTAGTGGTTCAAGCCTAGTTCCTTTTTATTCAGTATGACTTTCTGCCTTTGTTGTGCAAGCAACTTGGATCTTTGGCTGTTTGATACGTCTGCAAACTGCCTTACTTCTTTGCTCATGCCCAAAAAATAAAAAAAATTCTTTGAGTCAATAATTCGACCACTGAGCGCAAAAAGGGACTTAGTGCCACTAAGTCCCTTTTTGAATTATTGCATATTTCGAAATTTCAAGACCTTAGGATTAATTCCTGTGAATATTGGAACAAAGCGGGTTCAATTAAAGGAGATATTGCAGGTCAAAGTACAGGATGACACTATTTGTGGAAAAAAGTGGAATTTTCAAGTTTTTGTTGTCCTTTTTTGTCTCTACCATTAGAACATTTCACCCAACGCAAAAAGGAGCATAGTGCTGTTATGCACCTTTTGGCGCAGAAATTTACTGAACAATATTAGTAAAAATATCAGCACTAAGCTCCTTTTTGCACCGAAACAAGTCGGCGCAAAAAGGAGCTTAGTGCATCTATGCTCCATTTTGCCCCACTGATAATGCTTTGTTTAATGCAAGAAGGATCATTGGTCTTACTTCATAAAAAGTAATAATATTAGCATCATTTTTTTTATATACATTTGTAGAAAATGTTTATATGAGTGTACATACCAAAAATCATTCAAATCGGACCAGTATTGACAGAGCAAGAACTGAAAACAACTGTTCAAAAGTAAAATGCCTTTTTATCAAAATGCAATTTTTCCACTAAGCTCCTTTTTGCGCCGAGCAGTAGAATTCAAAAGACGAGAAATAAAGTTTATACCATATCTTCGTGGGCCTTTTCAAAGAGATTTGTTTCAAAAATGTCACTGCAAGATTTGTGGACTGGGCAGTGGCTGGGAGCAAAAGAAGGCTATAGGAATCTAACTTTTTGATATTTTGGAAAGAAGAAAAACAGAGCCGGAAGTATATTCCATATCTTATTGAGCCTTTAAAAATGAAATTTGTAACATAAAAGTCTGCTGTAAGATTTACGGATTCACATAGAGAAAATGGAAGGCTCTGGAGACAACTCTTTTTATTTCAGCAATTATTTCACAAGGCTAAAAACAAAGTCTGAAGTTTATTCTGCGCTTTTGATGCTTTTCACGACAAATTTGTCGGAAAAAAGTCTTTTGCAAGATTGATGGATTGACCAAAGGTCTTAGAAGGCAATAGGGGATAACACAGGATTCAGTTGTGGGACCAAGTATTCTATGTCTTAAAAGATAGAGCTAGTTCTAAAATGTCTGACATCTAATCCCTGGTGCATGCTCAGCTGCAAGGCTCTGATTACCTTGGTTATCTTTGTTTGCCAAAGTCTGTGTCGTATCTTTCAACATTTAAACTGTAACCTGAGGAAAGCATCCTCCGGACCTTGCTCAATGTGGAAATCTGGTGATGGTAAAGGGAGACTTACAGTACAATGCAAAATAAAGTAAGAAAATTTTCTGTCAGAAGTCCTCTGTTTACCTATTTTGCCCTCTTTTCTCCTCTCCACCCCAAATCTCCTTATAACTCCCATTGACTCCTGACAACAACCTTAGCCTACATTAAGAACTCTGTTTAGACAGCTACAGTGCCGCCTGTAAGTAAGTGAAACGCATGATATTGTGCCATTGCATCAATGTTAAACATCCTTAACCAAAATGCTTCTGGAAGGACGAACTCTCATCCGATGAGAGGAAAACATTTTGGGTCATAAAGGCCGATATGTGAGGCATGTTGGATAAAAATAGCAGCCCATTTTCTTTGCTGTAGTTGGAGTTAGGTATGGGTCAAAGTCTTTGATAAGTAAGTGAAACGCAAGCCCAATGTTAAAACATAGGGAAGGGTGGTTCACTTACTTATCAAAGACTTTGACCCATACCTAACTCCAACTACAGCAAAGAAAATGGGCTGCTATTTTTATCCCACTTGCCTCACACATCGGCCTTTATGACCCACTTTGTTTCCCTTTCATCCGATGAGAATTCATGTCTCCACAAGCAGTTTGGCTGAGGATGTTTAGCATTGATGCAATGGCACAATGTCATGCGTTTCACTTACTTACAGGCGGCACTGTACCAAGGTAACTGCAGTTAGCAGATGTGCAAGATATCAAGTAATTCAAACACAATGGGGGTGATTGAGTTCAATTTGTTGTTATTTAAAAGTGATTTTAATGTAATTTTAAAAGGTTGTTTCTATTAGGTAAAAGTAGGAAGTGATTCAGAGGTAGTCAAAAGTTGTGAAAGGGTAAAGTAGTGGCTGATTCTTCCTTCCTGCTGGAGTAATCGTACTTTATTTTTGGTGGTACCGTAGCAATGAAATGTAATGCAACCAGATAATAAAGGGCAGACACTAAGTTTCCAATAAATGCTTTGCTACTCCCTATTGCAAAACAAGTTAATAGAAGTTAGATTCCAAATGTGGTATTGCCAACTGAGTGCCTGTCTGTCTGGCTTATATCTATCAGGCAAAACAAGTGATTTTCAAGAGCAGTGTAGGATATCTAATATATAAACAAGAAATATCTGTGTTACATGGTAAACATATGGAGTAGCACTGCCTGTGGAGTGAAAATCTTTATCTATAGACCTTTTGAATATTAACATGTTCTAAGATGCATGTAATCAACAAATGAATCAGCCCATACAAGCGGTTTGCAAGAAGTTGTCTTAAAATAAGATACTGTTTAGGCCCATACCTCCTAAATTCTATGTCATACTCCACTGGTCAGAAAAGCCTGCCTCGATGCTCCATAATTTCAATTGCCCCTAACTACATGTATCCTTTCATATCTTTCCTGGGGCTTCTAGAAAGTTGCAGCTTAATTTTTTCTGCTCTTTGATTTAATAAAATCAGAGAATTTTGTGTGACTTGGCCAATCTAATCCAGCAAAATCACAGCGAACCAGGATTCCCACACCAATCAGAATTTCTCTCATTAGGATGAATTACATCCAGCAATCCTGCAGGACTGAATTTGAAATAATTTGCACCATAAGAGCTTGGAGATTGCCAAAGAAACAATTGGACAAGTTGTCAAATGTTTTGCTAAATTTTGTTAAGGTGCTTGTCCACCTTTTGCTGGAATCTGTATTGTAAAGTTTAAGATATGTAAAATCTAAGTCTGCACCAGGAATTGGCATGGTTGCTACAGAGGTAATCAAAATCACCAGATGTTGCAGCTACTCTTGTGATTATAATTTGAAGGATTTGTGTTACATGGAATATATAAAGGCTTTGCATCTGTAGTTTGACTAATTGACACGCCTGTCGGTTGCATCATTATGAAGCATTAAGTTAAAAATATGAATGTCGTGACTTGCATGGCAATATGGAGGTAAAATTCTAAAATGGGGTTCATTAATGCTTCATATATTATCTCACGTATTTATGCTTAAGAATTTCCCTGATTACTATCAATGATTGATTCAGATTTTTAATACACTCATTTCATCTTACAGTAATCACTGTATCTATGCCACTTTGAGAAATGCATATTCTATTGCATAAATATGCCACCTTGCACCAAGAAAGCAGCCCATATGCCTTTTCAAAGAAACTGCATCACCTGAGGGCTGAGCACAAATTTCCTTATACAAGAAGAATAAATATTAATACCATAGTATAACTACAGTGCCGCCTGTAAGTAAGTGAAACGCATGACATTGTGCCATTGCATCAATGCTAAACATCCTCAGCCAAACTGCTTGTGGAGACATGAATTCTCATCGGATGAAAGGGAAACAAAGTGGGTCATAAAGGCCGATGTGTGAGGCAAGTGGGATAAAAATAGCAGCCCATTTTCTTTGCTGTAGTTGGAGTTAGGTATGGGTCAAAGTCTTTGATAAGTAAGTGAACCACCCTTCCCTATGTTTTAACATTGGGCTTGCGTTTCACTTACTTATCAAAGACTTTGACCCATACCTAACTCCAACTACAGCAAAGAAAATGGGCTGCTATTTTTATCCAACATGCCTCACATATCGGCCTTTATGACCCAAAATGTTTTCCTCTCATCGGATGAGAGTTCGTCCTTCCAGAAGCATTTTGGTTAAGGATGTTTAACATTGATGCAATGGCACAATATCATGCGTTTCACTTATAAATAAATAAATAAAATAAATAAAGCTTTATTACATTGTAACCACACAGGTTAAATTGATACAATTATGTATATAGTATGATATAAATGTAAATGATATGTAATCGGACGGTAAAATAAAAATATAAAATATACATATAAAAGTAAATTACGACTTATAATTATTTAAAAATGTTATGAGACTTAAAATATAAGAGATAATAAAATCAGGAAATTAAAAGTTTGTTGATACAGGAAGGAATAAAACTGTCCTTTAGTCTGTTAGTGCGACAGATTGGTAGCTTAAAATCTTTTGATACTCTGGTTTGTCTATCAGCATTCATATATGGCACCAGCAATGAATGTAACTTATGATTTTCACACTGCATCTGTTCAAAAAGTTTCAAACACAATTTGGATCTCCGATCAGCTAAACTATCAAGTTTGCTGGACTGTAAGAGGATACCATATTCTTCCTTGTATTGCGGAGGGCAATAAATTATGCGTAATGCCCGTTTTTGGACTGACTCAAGTATTTCAGATTGGGATTTTGTCAAACGAGTGTGCCACACTTGGCAACAGTACTCCATAACAGGCCTGATCATGGCAATGTAATATGTGAGCATATCTTTAGGAGACACCCCAGCTCTTTTCAATAAAACCAGGGAATGCAAACGTTTAGCTGCTTTTTTATAAATGTTGTTAACATGCTCTTCCCAGGACAGATCATCGGAAATATGTAATCCCAGCAGTTTGGTACTGCTCACACGTTCGATAACTGTGTTGTTCATGCGCAGAGGGGGTATGTTCATTCCAGTCTTGGAAAAATTAATGATCATTTCCTTTGTTTTTCTGGTGTTAATATCCATACTATTACTAATTGCCCAATAAAGGCAATGGTCGGCAGCTTGCTGAATAGGGTTGGGATTTAGTGAAACACCATGTTTTCCAGTATGATACAAGGTCACATCATCAACATATTTCACCATTGGTAACATTGTATGTAAATCATTAACCATGACCAAAAACAGGAGTGGGCCCAACCGAGTGCCTTGTGGAACTCCTCCATTTAATCCAGCCCAAGTCGAGACAACATCTCCGATTTTAATCCTTTGTTGTCTTCCGCACAAGAACGAGGCAACCCAACGCACCAAACAATCATGTACGCCCAGGTCACTAAGTTTCTTCAGCACAAGGGAGTGGTCAACGTGATCAAATGCTTTTTTAAAATCGATCAGCAATATTCTGACATAGGATCCAAGATCGTCTGTAGAACTAGACCAATTGTGAATAAGATTTATAAGTGCATGAGTTGTTCCAGTTCGCTTCATACATCCATACTGATCAGGGAGGATTTTATCCCTGATGCCATCCCAAATCCACTGACACACAAATCCCTCCATCACTTTGATAATAATTGGTGTCAGACTGACAGGGCGAAGGTCCGTTGAAATGCAATGTGGAGGTGACACCTTTGGTAAAGCAGTCACATTTGCAGATTTCCAATCCATTGGAATAAAGCCTTCACGCATGGATGCATTAAATATAGCAGCGAATGGTTTACCCAGGACACCTGCAAAGTCCCGTAGTATCCAAGAGGGCACTCCATCTGGACCAGGTGATTTACTGCTGTCAATGGCTAGTAAGGCTTTCTCCATTGCTTCCACAGTCACTTGGTATTGACTTGGCGTTTCAGCAGCTTGCAGACGAACAATGGTATCTGAACATATAGGTGTTAGGTCCGAACTAATTGCAGCGAAGAATTCGTTGATGTCATTGGCCAACTCTTGAAGATCACCATTATTGAGCTTGTTAGCCATTCCTTGCAGGGAATTTGAATGTCTATCACCAGTCAACTCCTTGACGTGAGTCCACCATTTACGTGGGTTGCTGCCTTTCAAATTAGCCACTTTCTGTTGGTAGAAGGACCTGCGCAGACCTTTGCTCATTCGGTTGGCCTTGTTTCGATAGTAACGATACAGATCATCATTGCCATTTGCATGAGCTCTCTGGCGCTTTGTTATTAGAGTCTTGAATTCATCTGTAACCCATTCCTTGTCCGATTCACATCTTATAACAGTTTTAATCGGAAAATACTTGTCTATAAGGCCTTGGAGGGTAGTATTCAGCATGGTGTACATATCAGAGCATTCTAACAGTTTGTACAATCCTTACTTACAGGCGGCACTGTATCATGACATATATCACGTCACAAACTTTGTGACCACGATAAAATTTTGTTTTAGTCCTTGACTATTTCATAGTTAGACTATCTATCAATGATAAATAGACTTCTTGTCTGGGAAAACAAACGAGCCAGCTGCAGGATTGGTTTCCTGATTGTATTGCCATGGGTCCTATCCATTTGAGCGAAGTCCCACCGAGGTATTATCTTATAGCTTTCATCTACTTTACACCTGATGTTGTTCATAACAGACTTCATAATACCATAAATAAATGCATTGATGTCATCTTGTCTTACTTTATACAAATCTAATTCAATAACATAGTCTTATATTTCAAAAGCTGTGTAGGCATGCAAGTTACACACAAAAGAGATATGGTGTATATAAAATAGCAAAAAGTTCTGTCTGAGTTATAAAATACTGGCGACGAAAAGATAAATATCACAGACATTGCACAAACTGGCACACTATGATGTTGCTATGGTTACCGGGTTGCTGTAAGTAACTACAGAAGGGAGCCTTTGAATTCCTTACTCTTGACATACTACATACACTTTTTTGCCAGGTACTATTTCACAGGCTTTATTTTATCAAAATAAATATGTATTGTGACCTGAATTTTCAGAAAGAGCTGTAACTGGAATTGAATTTTCTTTCTGTATACATTTAGCTAGTTATAAATAACATGCATTCTAACTATCCTTTTTTTCACATTTGAATTTCAATTTTTATAATGCAGGAGTTCTGTAAGCATAAGTAGTTTAAATAAAAACAACTCTCCATTTTTTGCTTACGGTCAGCATCGATAATGGCTGGTAAAACCTTGTGCAGTCCGCATTAGGCCTGACAAAAAAAACAAGATGGTTTGGAGACCGTAGCACAACCGGGACCAAATTGGTTTCCTGATCTCTCCATGTTTATCAGCATTTGACTTGCAATATAGATCTGTAAGATTTGTACACTAGGCAATTTAAAAAATAATTATATAGGGCGTAGGGTTTTTTCTTTAAATGATTGTGTGGTATAGATGTCAATGATTATCACTGGTTAGATCCAAGAAACCTGCATAATAATTATTGAACTCAAGTAAATTCCATAATTTTTTCAGAAATTTTGCAGGTATATAAAAAAGTGCAATATTAAAACCTTTGATAATTAGATAACATATGATCAGAGGATAATTAGTAATGTTTGTAAAATGTGTTTATGCCTAAATATCGATCAAGTCTGGCAAAATTCAAGTCTGACTGGCTAACTAATTGACATCAAGGCATCAGGGCAAATGGGCTGTAGCTTGACTTAATGGGGGACATCAAGTATTTAATAAACCACATATTGTATTGTACACGATATTTTTTTCATTAAAACAGGGCATTGTAATTTCCAATACAAGATTTCTGATTTTTGTCTAAGGCAGCCTTTTATACTTAATGATTAATCTCTCTCTTCTTTATTAATCATCAGTACTTTAAAGGATATTTTTGGATGAAATAAATTATACAGGATCCTCTTGATGTCTGATAACTTTATCTGCACAAGTCTTTTCATCAGGGATAAGCCAGCCTTTGTGATAGCACTTAAGAGCAAAAGGTTCATGAATGATGAAGATGAGATAAATACACTAAGCATTCATAATTTGTCATTATGCTCAAAATGGGTCAAAATCCACAAATGCGCATGGTTAAGTTTTAATTTCTGTAAAGGTCAAATAACGGTAATTTGGGCCCTGTCTTATTTTTTACCAAAAACAATTATTGATAAGCTTCCTATTATTTTATGAAGAATGTTCCGCACATTTTCAATGTGGTATCCAATTTGATCAAGAATTCAACAGAATGTAATTTCAACTAAATCTGCCCAACAATGATTGAAGATGACAGAAGAAACAGATACGGAATACTAATTATTGACTGAAAGTTTGAATTTGAAAATTGCTACAGTCCATGAGCTAATCTGAAGATGAAATTCCTCCAAATATCAAATGTCGATAATCAGTTGAAAGCAGAGTTCAGATTGATCAATTTTCCAATTCTGAATCTATAGGTTCTATAGGTTCGAACATATTTTTGATATCAATTTTAGTAATTTATGCAATATACATTGCGTGTTCTAGTTTCTTGATCATTCTAAAACAAAAATGGCATGGCTGTTTATTCTTCCCTATAAAGCAGCAAGGATGTGAAACGATGACATTGCAGCATAAAACTTGTACATTCATAGCTAAGATGCCATACCATATATTCTGTTGACACCTTTAGCACACCTTATGCCCCAACAAACACACCTTTATTGCAGGCAATCTCATGCGTACAGCATATATGGCACGTTGTAATGTTTTTACTGCCCACTACAAGCATACAAAGTGCCTCTGCTACGAAAGCAGCTATGACATGCAGATGTATCTTGTAAATTATCTCCAAATTTGTGTTTTCTTATACTCAGTAAAAGTCCAAATGATATTCCCTTTACCAGGCAAATTCATTCATTGACAAAGACATTTCCTGCTGTACATTGCATGAATGTTACAGAAGAATATGAAATTGGGACATTGCCAATAAATGCCAATTTTTTCATATTTTATCAAAACTATGCAGTGCACACCATTTCATATAATTGACTGTGGTGGTTAAAGCGAACTTGTGTTTTGTATAATGTATTACAGTCTATAAATTCGTTATACAAAAAGGGAGGACCATTTCACAGTGAAAAATGCAATTTTCTGACTCATGATAGCTGATGATGTGTCCATAGAGGCTGTTTGATTAGTCATGATCAAAAGAAGGCCATTTGATTAATATTTGGAGAAAAAATCAGATGCATAATCCTTTTGTATGGCTGTTACCAGCAAGCAGTATTAGCCTACTTAAATAAATTATCATTGATAGTATTGAGTATCATTATAACAAATCATTAGTATGGAGACTCACGATGTAGCATTGTAAGTGCAACAGTCCACTCCTTTTGCATATCAAATTAACAGGCTGTCACTGGACAAATGTGTGATGATAATCAGGGCATCGGAATGGAAAAACAAGAAATGAGACTCAACATTAGTGTTTTACCACAAGTTGCTGTGTGTCGGAAACAAGGAAATACTCATTTCAACACTTAACTCTCTCGTTTTAGCAAACACGATTCTTCAAAAGCTTTTTCTACTTGGCTGTTTTTTTTTGCTTTCAGCTGCATTTGTTTTCCTTTTGTTTTTATTTCAAGATTTAAGAGCTCCTCAGCAAACAGTTTGATAGTTTCGTTTTCCAAAATAACAGTGTGGCTTCAAAATGGGTGTCAGTGTATAACCATGTATTATATAGCATCACAGACTCTGAACCCAGTAGATGAAAATGTGTTACAATGCAGAAGGCATGTATTTTGGTATATATCTGAGACAAATCACAGATGTATAGATTTGTATCCAAAATGCCACGTATATCACCCTTTACGAGCAATATGGTTTCATCTCATCAGATATTAATCCATTCTTCCACAAGCAGTTTGGTTGAGGACGTTTAGCATCGACCCAATAGCAAAACATCACTTGTTTCACTTAATTTCTAGCAGCAGCGCAGTGGGATTCACATTGGCTAGATGCTGGGGAATCTGACCCAGTTTGAAATTACATCAGAGTTTGACGTCATTTCACATATATTGCAATGCTAGAGAATAGAGTTGGCTCCACTTCAACAGCATGGAAAGAAAGAACTTGAGATTCCACTAAAATATGACAACGACTGTAACAAAACATTCAGTAATGCAGTGGCATAACTAGTGATCTTCGAAATTGCAGTGCATCCAATTGTTTGTGTTTGGGCAATTTTTTGTTGACAATAATCATTAAATACTAATTTTGCTTTCCTTTCTTTCCATAGGCCTACAGCCTTTTTCTCGTTTCCATTCGTAGCTGACAGCACAATCTTGCAATAACAATACTTTCATTCTGATGCAACCTTTTAACAACCTTTCAATTCTTAACTTTGAAAACTGTTGAGCCTAGGATTACCTTGAGGAGTTGACCATGAATTATTGAGAAGCTGCATTTGTGGACAAACATGTCCTTCAACCCTTGTGAATGATTCATGACCCCTTTGCACTTGAGCGAGACATCAAAGGCTTGTTGAGAGCAGAGGAGAAAACAAAGATTCTAGAGAAAGGTCAGGCCAGACATAATTGATCTTTAGCTTCTTGGATTTGCTATATACGCTTCTTCTGGGTTTGAATGAGAAGCAAAAGTAAAAGCTGAAATCTCTAAATTTCATTGTGACATTTCAATAAAAATTGTGTATATGCTCAATTTTGTTTTCAGTGCACTTTAAAATTGAAAATGTTGAGTTACCTTAAATGAATGAGTGAGATGATTGAACAATTTGTTTGAGCTAATTTAACAAGGCTTGTTGCTTAAAGTTCTGATAATCTGTCCAATGTCATAACTTAAAAGAACAAGCTATATGTAACCTGCTCCACCAAAATGAGTTCAAAGTAGGCAATCTGTATTTTCCAGAAATGAGCAAAATGTGTCAAAAGGTCACATTTTGATGATTTCTAGATGTTGGTACCACGTTTTAGCAAAAGTAATTAGCTTTGATTATTTAAGACCATCTAAACCAAAAACTGATTTTAATTTATATAAACTGGGCATCATTCTTGATTTTCTTAGTTCTTTTATTGTAATGGCGGGAAATTCAAATGCCATTTTCTCAAAGTTTGATGTTTCGCATCATCAATGTTTGAGGTGCAATATCTTTGGATTGGGTGGAAATATCAAGATTCATGAAACATCATTTTAAAGCCACATTCCAGTACAACAAAGTCATTTTTACAACTTAATATGACAGCAGGCCGACTTTGAACCCATTTTGGTGGAGCAGGTCACATATGTTATTTAGCTCAAAGGAATTGTGCAACCATCTCACTCAAAGCGGACCCCAAATTTTTACTAATTCAAGAAAACAGAAGAGTTGTCTTTTCCCAGTGTCTCCAACAGGAACCGAGTGCCAAGGTATAGAGAGCTAAGTTGTGCTAGTATCCCCAGCTATGAGGTTCGAATCCCAGTCAATAAACTCAATATATCTGAGCCCATGGGGCATTAATGGCGTGTTGAAAATAAATAGAATAGATCAAACAATTTCTTTGTCGTTTTGAACAGTTCATTTGTCTGGTTTAGACAAGCACTTGATTGAACATCGATTGAACAATTTTCAGACAATTCATTTTTTCAGTGCAACAAACTGCAGGAAATGAGGGACCAGTCCTGAGCAGTTCCAGAAAAGTTCATGAACAATTTATGGTTTATGAAATATGAATATATCAGCATTCAGCATACAAGCTGTTTCTATAATGGAGTGAAGAAGTTATTTGCTCCTGAGAATAAGAATCTAACACAAGAGTTACATGCAATCAGCAAGGACAGTTTTGCAGAACATGATGAATTTATATTTTACTTCGAATTTGTTAGGTTATATTGGCTTGAGTCATGCAAAATCTCAGTCACACCCTCTTCCAGCGAAATAAGTAGGGAGGTGAAATAGCTCTCCAAAATGATTGATTCAGTAACATATCATACATCAAAAAAGTAACTTGGCTTCTGACAGGATGCTTATCTTTTTCTTTGATTCCCAAAAATAGGCCCCACTTCACTTTAAATATAGTCAAGAACCGTAAGATGTTTCTACAAAGTTGCTTAAAACACAACTTAGTAGACATTCCAAAAGAATTCCTGATTTCACCCACAGAGATTCGACTAGGTTGAAATCTTAGATCTGTAGTTCCTAAATTGTCACTTCCTCATTTCAGGGCTGGCTGAATGTTTAGAGACCAAAGCTGCTCAACTACATGCCTTTGCCCGAATGGGTTCGAAACCAAGTTGGGGTACCAAATATTTCCATAAACCTTCATGAGCAAAATCTCGGCTGGATGTCATTCAGATGAGACATTTTACAGCCCTTCGTTTCCAATCAGTATCTCTGCTGTGAAAGTATAAGATCCCTTACATGGGAAGACATGTTGCAAAGAATGACTTGCTAAAGGCTCCCGCTCTCTCTTCCATCAATCAACCCTAAGGATGAAGTACCCAAGACTGCAATTGGAGGGCTGCACTTACCATATATCTATCATTGACTGTTCGCAACTGGAGGTAGTACAGTTGATACCTCATTTTTTAGAAGCTTAAACCTGGATTCAACCTGATTGGAGACGTCAGATCTAAATTAATCAATCTATTACTTCGTAGCCTTCTTTGGACTATTGCAGCTGACTTAGTAACGGCTGGAGTACGTGACAGAGCAGCTGTAGAGGAGACATGGAATATGGCATGTTCTGATTTATTGCAAAGGAGATGCAATGTTTGAAGTTAAAGTCTTATTCAATCTCATTCATGCGAGAAATTGTTTGATGTTCACAAGTCTTAGATAAAGCTTGAGATGATAGCGTCTCTCAGTATGGCAGAGACCAAGCAATATTCTCTGTCCCACACATTGTGCCCAATCACCAGAATGTAACTGCCTCTCAACACTCATTCTTCCAAGTATCAAAATATTCTCTTAGGCCCGCAGTTGTGAATCCAGTGGAGGAGGAGGGTTTGGGGATGTAACCCCTCCCCTTTCGGCCCGTACTTCTCAATGTAACAAAAAGCTTTGTTTTGTTTCATGCGTAAAGCCCCCGCCTGATACTTATTGGATCCGCCCCTGGCCTGTGGTTAATGTTATATACATGAGTAGCCAATATAACGGCATGAACGAAATGGGATTTAGTGACTGTCTTTCTCCTACACTAGAAAATATTTCAAAATGAATTGGCCCCCAAGGAGAGAGCAAATCCTCATGGCTGCAGAAGGGCAGGTCTTACCATGAACAACTAGGTCCTTATATTTCACACTCAAAACAGGTTTAAAGTTGATCAGAATCCAATATGACAATTCAGACATTTTCACAGTGCAATATTATCAAATTCTATGGAAAAAGAGCCATGCCAATTTTTATTTCCATCTTACTTTCTTCTAACATTTAGCATGTGGAGAGCAATTTACCGGGAAAATTTAGCAGGATGCTATTGGACATAGATCTAGCAAATAAATAATGTCCCTGGTCTTCAGAGTATCATGTAGTAACCAGGTTTATATACTAAAACTAAATGCTATCATTTGCCTCAGATATGCGGAATCACAGTGGAACTGTTAACATCAGTTGTGCAAGGAAGTTCAAATAAAAGATCCATTATACCTCTCAGCGTGTAAAATGAAAACTTGCTTTCTTCAAATATTGTTATTCCATTATTTTGCGTACTGTAGTTTCTCTATGACTTGTTGGCAGAGATGATGGAAAGTTCTCATTCAAAGGCCTATGTATGCGTCCATACCTGAGCAATTCCGTAAAGTCTGATTCACAGATTTGACACTTTAGCAGCTTGTGAAGCCCTACCATTACACCTTAGCTATTTTATTGTTAAACAGGGATGAGGCCAGGTAATAGGGGTGTCAGACAAGCCACCAACCAAAGCTCCAAGTGTAACAGGAGCTGAGCTACAAAGCAAATATCATGTTGTTGGACATACATCACACGGTGTACGTCCGACACCATGATATTTTGCCATAGCTCGACTCCTGTGGCACTTGAATCTTTGGTTGATGGCTTGTCTGATACCCCTATTACCTGCCTTCATGCCTGGATAACAATGAAATAGCTAAGCTATAACGGTAGGGCTAAACAAGCTGCAAAAGTGTCAAATCTGTGAATCAGACTTTACGGAATTGCCCGCCTGTGCAACCAGCCGTTCAACTACTGTAGCGGTCCTGTAATGCTCTACTAACAGCAACACTCATACCTGCCTGCTTCATACTCTACACGCCGAGCCCAGCTCCATGCTCTTTAGCCCAGCCCCATGCTCTGTAGCGTAAACTGATTGCCCCTAATAATCCTCCTTTTAAATCTCCTATGGTGCTTCTAGAAAGTTTCAGCTTTATTTCTTCTGTTCTTTGATTTAATCTAATCAGAGAGAATTTTGCGTGACTTGGCCAATCTAATCCAGCAAAATCAAAGTGAACCAGGATTCCCTCACCACTCAGAAATTCTCTCATTAGAATGAATAATTGTTTCCTGAATTCTGGCAACTTTACTGCTTGAATATATTACCAAGTTTTGGTTGAGAGATGTCAAGACGCTTGTCCATATTTTGTTAATATACGAGAACTGTGAAATATCTCAAGATGTGTAAAATCGAAATATTCTGTTGCCTGTTATATAAAGATACAACATTTTACACACTCATGCAGGAAGCAGAGACCTGAATATCATGATAATGCTTATCCCATATTCAAATCTGTAAATATATAATTGACTTCAAATTGGATGATCGAATTAACAAACAGTGACAGGTGGTGCTTTTAAAATGAAGTGAAATATGAAATCTAATTGAAACACCAGACTGAGTGATGAAACACTGTCAAAACAACGGAAACAGCGTAAAAAACTATTTGTCCCATTAATAAACACAAATTCATTTACTACTGAATGAGATATCTGCCACATATCATGCTCAAGCAAACAAGATTTCCTTGGGGACAAGATTGTCCAAAATCGAGTTGTTGCCCTCAGCCATATCCCAAGAATTCACTTTTCAAGTTAGTCAACATGAAATTTTTTTAATCATCTTGAAATTGTAGTTCACTCAAAGTTAAAATCCACAATTATAGTTCTCTGGTTCTGTGCCCATGTCCATGAATAGAAAATAACCTTAAAGATAATATTTGAAAAGAAAATTGTGTCCCACATCTGTAATTTTTTTCAGAGAAAATTGTTTTAAAAAGGTCTGTTGGAACTTGATGGATCGACTGGGAGCAATAGAAGGCTACAAGGGACAACACGAGGTGCTGTTGTCTGTCTTAAAAGATAGAGCTACTCGTAAAATATCTGACATCTGATCCCTGGTGCTTCCTCAACTGTGCAGCTCTGATTACCTTCGTTATCATGGTTTGTCAATATTTATGTTACATTTTGAAACACTTCAATTGTAACCTTAGAATGTATCTGCCTAATCTACAAAATGTAGAAATGTGGTGCTGGTAAAGAAGAAATGGCAATGATATGCAACGTAAGATAATAAAGGGCATACATGAAGTTTCTGATACAGTACAACCCATTTAATGTTCCAAGCAGGTACTCTCACTTGCGACGCCAACACTTCCACGCACTTCCACACCTTTGCACTCACCAGCCATCCCTACCACTTACTTATCAATAAAGTTGTATTAGTTTCTTCTATGGATAAATTGAAATAAAGGGTGGCCATTTGGGGCGAGGCACTAGCCTTTAAGCACAGACAGCAGGTGGCTGCTTAATCCAGGTGTAAAACAATGCATAATCAGTTGGGAGGAATTGGAAGTGGCTGCTTACAGCAGGTGGCTGCTTAATAGAGGTGGCTGCTCGAGCAGGTTTGGCTGTATATCACTTATATCATTCAGAATTGTTTTTAACTTGAACATAGCAATAATCTTGAAAGGTTAAAGCATCATTTTGGATCAAATTTTAATATTTTAACTCCAGTTTGTCTCACAGCATGAAAACTCGTGTTTGGTCTGAATCCTCCTCATCTACAGGTCACACGGTCGAATTACACATACTCACGGATAGAAGAGCCAGTTTTGTAATTTATTTTTCACATTTTGTGATGTCTTGGTGCTTCCTGAGGGCATGGGATTTAGGAATTATTTTTTTTGGTTGTACTGGACTTGTTTTGCTGCTAATTACTGGCAAAGCAAGTGTAATTGTGTGACACACGTAAGAAAATTCTGAGTTGCTTTACTGTGAGTCGCTTTATAGTTTATACACAATGTATATGTGGTACCAGTAGTATTTGATTTTTATTGACAGCTAAATATCAACAAGATACATGTAGACATTTGCAAAACGTGTGTGTGTGTTCCAAGATGCATGTAGACAAAAAATTAGTCGGTTCCTGCAAGTTGTCTTGAAATGTGTAACCTATACTAAAAAATTAGTCAGCTCCTACAAGTTGTCTTGAAATGTTTTGCTATTCATACCTCCTATGCGGTACTCTACCAGACCAGTAAATGAGTAAGGCCCAACTCCTATAGCTCCCTAATATACTAATTGCCTCTGAAACCGCTTTGAAATCTCTTCTGATGTTTCTAAACAGCTTCAGCTTTTTTTTTACTGCTTTTTGATTTAATTAAATCTGAGGGACATTCGCGTGACTTGGCAAATCTAATCCAGCAAAATCAAAGTGACCCATGAATTATTACTGAATTGAAAATCATTTGCAAACTTTAGAGCTTAGGGTTATCAAAAGATAAATAAGATGTCAAATCTTTCTTTTTTTTTGGCGATAGTGTCAATCTACTTGTACACAATTTGCTGATATCATAAGATAACTTAAATTTAATAAAAATATAATTATGCATTAAGAACTTGTAAGGATAGCTACAAATAATCTTCCTGGTTAGTAGTTCAAGCCCATCTCCTTTTTATTCAGTATTCATTTCCCGGTTTGTTGGGCAAACAACTTGGATCTTTGGCTGTTTGACATATCTGCAAACAGCCTTACTTCTTTGCTCATGCCCACAAAATAAAATAAAATCCTTTGAGTCAATAATTCACAAGAAGAGAAATAAAGTATTAAGTTTATACTATATCTTCGTGGGCCTTTTCAAAGAGATTTGTTTCAAAAAAGTCTACTGCAAGATCTATGGACTGGCTGCGAGCAAAAGAAGGCTATAGGAATCTAACTTTTTGATATTTGAAAAAGAAGAAAAACAGAGCCGGAAGTTTATTCCATATCTTATTGAGCCTTTTAAAATAAAATTTGTAGCATAAAAAGTCTGCTGTAAGATTTACGGATTCACAGAGAGAAAATGGAAGGCTCTGGAGACAACACTTTTTACTTAAGCAGTTATTTCACAAGGCTGAAAACAAAGTCTGAAGTTTATTCCGCGCTTTTAATACTTTTTACAGCAAATTTGTTACAAAAAAGTCAGTTGCAATATTGATGGAGTGTCCAAGGGCCTTAGAAGGCAATAGGGATTAACACAGGGTGCAGTGTGGGACCAAGGATTCTATATCTTAAAAGATATAGCTAATTCTAAATTGTCTGACATCTAATCCCTGACGCTTGCTCAGCTGCAAGGCTCTGATTACCTTGGTTATCTTTGTTTGCCAATCTATGTTTCGTATCTTTCAACATTTAAACTGTAACCTGAGGAAATATCCACCAAATTTTGGGAAATATAGATATATATTATAAATATAGATAGTGAGAAACGGCAATGAAATATAATGGAAGCAGATACTAAAGAGCAGACATAAAGTTTACAATAAATGTTCTATAACTCCATGTTGCAAAGCAAGTTAATAAAAGCTAGATTCCAAACATGGTATAGTAGAATGGCTGTCTGGCTGCCTGGCTTTTATCAAACAGGCAAAACAAGTGACTGTCACAAGCAGAGTATAATATCCATAAACTAGCAAATATCTGTTTTAAATGGTGAGCATTCTGAGTTGCACCACATGTGGAGTGAAAAATCTTTATCTACAGACCTTTTGAATATTAAAATGTTCTAAGATGCATATAATCAACAAATAAATCAGCCCCTACAAGTTGTTTGCAAGAAGTTGTCTTGAAATACTTTACTATTTATACATAAATAACATCCTAAATTATATGTCATACTCTACCAGTAAAGCCAGCCTCCATGCTCCTTAATAGCAATTGCCCCTAAAGTTCCTTT
Source organism: Platynereis dumerilii (assembly GCA_026936325.1). NCBI lineage: Eukaryota > Metazoa > Annelida > Polychaeta > Phyllodocida > Nereididae > Platynereis > Platynereis dumerilii. Next base: position 25,893,165 of record JAPTHN010000009.1, on the reverse strand, counting down.
TTAATCTTTCCTGGTATAGTACGGCAGATTTTCAAAACAATTCTGCACTTTTTGATAAAGTTATGAAATTTGGCACAGTGGTTCCCAAGGTGTTGAAGTTTAATTTAAATGTTGGGGGCATTCTGGAAAATACTTTTGGTTGCCATGGTAACCATTTTTGCTTCCTGCTCCCTAGTAACCATACTTTTCCAACTAAATTGCACTTTGCATATGCTGCTAAGCTTATTGCTTTGTGCTACCTGATGTTTAATGCTCAAATTTTTTTTTGCATCTTTATCAATTTTTCTGAGAAAATTATCAGTTTCCATGGCAACCTTACCACAGAAAATTGACCAGACGGAGGAAATAACTGAAATATGCCACTTTAATTGCTTATAAAAGGATTATGTTTGTACTGATATGCCTCATATCATTTTCGAATTTGAATATTGCTTAGTATTATGAATTTTTATTTGAAGCAGGTTGCCATAGAAACGAAATTTTAATATCACCAAATCATCAAAAGTTTGAGGTGACAAGATCCTGCGTGTGATAAAGAAACAAATTGGTAGGGATTTTGTACCTTACATTATTGAACTGCTGTCCCAGTGCTAAGTGCAAAAAGTGTTGTCACTCCAAGGCATTATTATATAATGAGAAACTGTTGTCATGGATACTGGTCAAACATTTAAGTTGGATCATCACCATTTATAAACTGGAATAAACAACATGTTGAACATAATAACACCTCAAACAAAAGTAAGATTCATTTTAAAATTCATGGATTTCTTGCATCATCTATGATGTATTAAATTGTGTTGCCATGGTAACAAGGAAAGTGAGATAATTTCAAAATCTCATAGAAATCTGGTTTTGCCAAAAAAATAGAATGATATGAAAGGATCCATGCATAAGGGGTGGCCTTGCATCCCAGTTTTAAATAATTGCTAAATTTGTCGTTGGTACTTTATTTTTTATGGACCTAGCCAAAACTTGTTACATATTTATGTTCAACAAAAGAACTGAAATTTTTCATAAAATTCGCATTTCAAACAATGGAGTCCTTTCTCAGGCCAGATTCAAGAAATCTCACCCTTCACACTTCAAGATTCATGAATATCCACATTTAACAAATGACTAGAACTCTGTTTTTGTGATAGGCCTGTAACGCAACATTTTAGTGATTTTACATGGAGTAGGATGGCCAGTTGGTTACATGGGTTTTATAATTTTCACCCAAATACTTTATTTGATATGCTAGAATCACATGTTGACAGTTGATGGGAACATATTAATTTCTACATTGCTATCATACTAGCTGTCGACCCGTTAGAGTTTGATGGTTTACCAGTACCATTCACCAGTACCATCTTCTTCCCAGCTTCTTAATGTAAAGCCTGGTCCCATTTCCGGTGTCAGTTCAGCTTCCAGTCAGCATCCAGTTAGGCGAACTCGAATCTGGATTAAACAGAACTACTGTAGTGACTGGGCCCACCCAGTCTACAGAGATAGGACACAGTCTACAGTGATGGAGATTGGTATAAAGGACTACAAATGCCAAGCACTCTGATTTCTGTGGCAAAATGTGATTTTTTTCGTAATGCCGCAACTGAATATCTAGGAATCTGGTAGTTAAATATTGGTCACAGAAGTCCAATGAGCATACCGAAAGATGCAGAATTTAATGGCCTTCAATGTGATATGCATTACCACTCTTGATGGCCCAGATAAATATATAGCTCCCAGATTTGTATGTGGAAAATGTGTTTTACTTGCCAAATTCCCAAGAATTTCATGGAACTGGGTAGTGAAAATTATTGGCCATAGAGGGTCAATCAGCATACCAAAAGATGGGGAATTAAACGGCCTTCAGTCTGAAATGCATTACTGGCCCTGCTGCAGCAGATTAACTTATAGCTCCAATATTTTAATGTGGACAAATTTGTTGTTGTTCTTTTTAGCCAAAATCCCGAAATAAATTTCTGGAACATTGGAAATAGGATAAATGAATTTTGATGAGTAAAAGTTTCCCAATGGGAAACCTCCGGTGAGTAGATGGCCTTATTCCTAGATCTCACGGCACGTTACGGAGCACTTTAGGCGTCGACGGGATGGTATATCCTGGAAATTTGGATGAATTTGGGTGATTTTGTGATTTTTTTCACATCCCACAGAGGGACTTTTTGTTTCCCACAGGTTCCTAGAAATAAAGAGAACTCTGCCGTGGATGTCAAAAAAGATTCAACATGCTGAAAATTTTTCTCCAACTCTCCAGCATAGAGGCCACATTTTTCTCATTTTTTGGATGTCCGGCGAGCATTTTTTTCAGTGAGAATGAGTAAAAAACATCTCCAGTGGGATACAAGGGCATCCCCTGCCCCTGTGGGATATTTGTACTGCCCCTGTGGGACATCTGACATCCCGCCGGCAATTTTGACATCCCGTCGGCAGTTTTTGACATCCCGTCGGCAGTTTTTGACATCCCGCCGGCAGTTTTTGACATCCCACCGACCATTTTTGACATCCCACCAACGGTTTTTGACATGCCACAGGCATTTAGATCTTTCCCCACAGGCATTTAGATCTTTCCCACAGGTATATGATCATATCCCCAATTTACGAATATGAGTCTTCGGCCATTTTTGGAGTTCCAAAGCAAATTGTACGTTAGAGGTACCTCAAATTGGACACCCGCAATAGGAAATACCAACCCGAATTGTCATTACAAATAATATCAAAGTGTGCCTTATCAATTTATCAAAACTTTTGATGAAATACACCCCGTAGTAGCCACTTGCTAGTAAGACAAGGCTTCCATGTTTCTGGATACCTCTTCAATCTGAGCCATCCTCGAAAAACAATCCTGTATTTGACGTTCCCATTGATTCAAGATTCCCTTCATAATATTTTTTTGTTATTTTATGATAATCTTAATTATGCTATTGGTATAATAGACTTGTTTTTGAAAATATGTTTTTGCTTTATTTTTTAAAACAGTGTAGAGACTATATATATATATATAGAGGCCACATTACACAATTAAAAGTCTGATATATTTGTTGAAATGACAATAACCTTTGCCTGTTTTCTTGGCCACTTCTTCGTCTATAAATACTTAGCTCAGTGCAAAAACATATTACTAGAATAACATACGGCTACCAGGGATGGTCGAATCAAAGAAAGAATGCAAAACATGAATTTCTTGCCTATTAAAACCCCAAAAATGAGGTATCATATGAGGATATGTGACTCTTGGTAAAGAAGTTACATCAGTACGCCAATTATTAGGGCGGCCATCTTGAGTATGAACAATATGGCCACCAGGATAGCTCAAATCACTAAAGTGATGCCAAAAATGAATTCCTCAGTCGGAAAAACCCCAAACTAGAGGTATCACTAAAGTGTTTACGATGCCGGCTTGAAAAGTTACAAAATCGCCCATACAGTGTATCTGATGGTGGTCATATTGGACTTGGATACGGCAACCAGGGGGCAAAATCAGCCTGGCAGTAGGTCGATTTTGAAAGGTCTTAGTAATGTCTGCCCACAACCAAAATCTCATAAAATTGTAATAAAGTGAACAATTTCTTTGCTAAGCTTCATTCTGTGAATAAAGCATTTAATGACCTTCTTTGGAAACCAAAATTATTTAAAAAATGCTAATATTTCCACTTTGACCCCACTTGTCACCATAGCAACAACCTTTGCATTAAATGTCAAATCGCAAAAATGAAGTTATATCTCATTGCTAACTTTTTGGTGCAATACTTAAGGTTCCGAGTGATTTCCTTGGCTTAACGTGATAAAAGAATATTTTTCCGAAACAGTATTTTGAGAGGACTTTTAAATTGTTATGTCTCTGTTTGTATGGTTACCATGGTTACTTACATCTGTATTTCACATCACGTTAAAGTAGAAAAGTAAGACATTCACATGGTAGCATCTGCCTATGAATTCCATCATTTAATGCCTTTCTGGTTGAAAATTAAAGTCCAACATTATTTTTAAAAAGCAAATATTTTCGCTTTGACACCTCTTATCACTATGACAACAACCTTAGTCCTAAAAGGTCAAATCGCAAAAATGAAATTTGGTCTCATAGAACTGTTTTTGGTGCACAACTTGAAGTCCTAACTCATTTCCTTGGCTTAGCCTGATAAATGATTATTTTTTCAAAACAATATCTTGAGATGACTTTAATATTGTGATGCCTCTGTTTCTATGGTTACCATGGTTACTTATGTCTGTATTTCACATCAGTAAAAGTAGAGAAGTTGAGCTCTCATGTGATAGCAAATTTGTACGAATAGCTTAATTTCTTGCCCTATAGGGTTAAAATGAACATCAAGATACACCAAAAATGTTTGAAAAATTCACTTTGACCCCTTTTATTACCATGACAACAACCATTGACCTGGAAGGTCGAATGATAAAAATGAAGTTTGTGCAAATGAAAATGTTTTTGGTAGCTCAGTTGAAATCAGCATATAAATCTGGTTAAGATATATCATAAAATGTGAAATTCATGAAATTCTGATATTTTTTACCAAAAATGGTTGCCATGGCAACCAGAAGTATTCTCCAGAATGCCCCCAATGCTAAAATTAAGCTTCATGACCCTGAGTATCTACGTGCCAAATTTCATAGCTTTATCAAAATGTGCAGGGTTTTTCTGTTTTTGATGGAAAATCTGCCGCACTAGTACTTTTAGAAAGTTTCAGCTTTATTTTTTTCTGCTCTTTGATTTAATCTAATCAGAGAGAATTTTGGGTGACTTGGCCAATCTAATACCGCAAAATCAAAGCTAACCAGGAATCCCACACCACTCAGAATTTGTCTCATTAGAATGAATTATATCCCGCAAGACGGAATTTAAAATCCTTTGCAACTTTATAGGTTGGGGATATCAAAAGAAGGAATTTGCAAGGTTGCTAGATTTAAACCCGGTAAATCGAAATATCAAGATGTTATACAATGTATAGCTACTGCTGTGATGATTATGAAGGTTTCATGTTACATGGAATATATAAAGGCTTTTTCATCGGTAGTTTGACTAATTGACAGGCATGTCAGTTGCATCATTATGAAGCATTATGTTTAAAATATAAATGTCGTGACTTGCAAGTTGCATGACAATTTAAATTTCTACCATAACCATGGAGTTCATTAATGCTTATAAAATCTCATGTATTTATGCTGACGGATTTCCCTGATGAATATCAATGATTGATTCAGATTTAAAAACAATCATTTCATTTGACAGTAACCACTGTATCTATGCAATTCTGAGAAATGACAGATTATATCATATAAATATGCCACTTTGCACTCAGAAAGCAGAAGCCTAATGCATCATGCTGATATTGCTTTTCCAACATTCAAACCATATCATGCATATGGTCGTTGGTTTTAAGAACTATTGGATGAGAAATATTCGTAATCCCTTTTATAAATTATTTACAGAAGTCATTCATGACAGTATTGACCATGATCGAGTTAATGGCTTAACCAAGTCAACAAACCACAATGGTTCTCTAGTTTCTGTGCCCATGCCTGCAAATAAAAAAGACCATCAAAGCTAATATTTTAAAAAAGAAAAAGAAAAGGGAAAGTCTGAGGTCAATTTCACATACAATACCATTTCAGAAAAAAATCCAAAGCATCCTTTGCAGGATATATGTATTCATCTCGAAAAATAGAAGGATTCAGGAATCTCACATTTTTAAATAGTTGATAGATTTACTCCATTTTGAAATTTCAACTTTGAAGTTTATTCCACATGGGGGAGCCTATATACCTTTTCATATAAAATTTGTTTCAATAGATGCTGCGGGATTGCTGGATTGAGCACTTGAGAGAAAGTGGAAGGTTCAGGAGATAGTACATTTTTCAAAAGCTATTATTTCACAAGGAAGAAAAACAAGGTCTAAAGTTTATTTAATATCTTGGCCATTTTGAAAAAAAATTGTCAGTTGGAAGACTGATGGATTGACCAAGGGCAATAGAAGGCAACAGGGAAAAACACAGGGTGCCAATATGGGACTCCATAAACTGCAAAGGATAGAGCTAATTCCAAAGGTCTGACATCTAATCCCCAATGTCTGCTCAGCTGTAAGGCTCTGATTACCTTGGTTACCTTTGTTTGCCAATGTCTATTCGTATTTTTCAATGTTTAAACTGTAACCTAAGGAAAGCATCTGCCTAATCTTGCGAAATGCAAACATGTTGTGCTGGTAAAATGAGTCATGGCAATGAAATGCAATACAAACAAGGCGATAGGAGCAGTCCAAAAATTCTAATAGCTTGGGATGCAGCAAACATTAAAGTGACCCGCTTATTGAAAAAAAATATCAGCACCAGATAGATAGGTAGATAGATAGATAGATAGATAGATAGATAGATAGATAGACAGATAGATAGATAGATAGATAGATAGATAGATAGATAGATAGACAGGTAGATAGATAGATCTGATAATTTAAGCCTTCTTCTAAGCCCAGCTCGGAACTCACGAATGCCGATTGATGAGATTGGAGGGAAAGAACCTCCTTCCAGGAAGGTTATTCTTCTGGATGTATTATATATCCTTACAAAAGTCAATGATTATCTCAAGTAGTAAATGTAATTAGCTAAAGAATTAATTGACTCACTTAATTTTGGTAAAATATTTTGATATGCATATATCGTAAAACGGGGTAACGATGGCAGTCCGGGGGAAAGTTGGTCTGCTATTTTAAAATGCCAACTTTCCTCACTGACACAGGTGGCAAATTTGCCGATGAAACCTGTGTCAGCGAGTGAAGTTGGCATTTCATCCATGAAGTGGGTTAAAACAGCCAGCCAACTTTCCCCCGGATTGCCCACTTTACACCGTTTTACAGTATAAATATTTTGTATATCATATCATTCTTATACTTTCTATGGTGGCCTCTCGACAGCGATTAATTTTCTTATCTTGGAGAGGTCAAGCCATGTATAAATAAAAATTGTTTGATACATTGTGTTTTACTTATGGCAAAATAAACTTGTCTATATTGAATAACATATACATATACCGTATATTTATTTAAAAGGGCGAAAAACTTGGGGCCATACAAATTTAGTAGTAGTTCAAAACAACACAAACACAGTGTCGCCTTGATGCTGGTATACAACAAGCATAGTAGCATACAAATTGGCTATGGGTCACTTGAGATTGACAAATTGCTTGGAGGATAGATTCTTCTCAAAGTGTCTGGCTTGAAATAAATTTGTTTAGAGTGCACCTGGTGTCACCTTCAGGACAAGTTGTACTTCTATGTATCCTTCTTTAAAGTAGATGTGTATTTTTTTGCATGTCAATTGACTCACACAGGATCAGAGATAAACAAGTCTTGAGCTTTTACAAAAGCAGATGCAGTCCATTTAGCACTTACCAAGATAAAAGATTAATCCTACAGGCATTAAGTTCAATTTCAAGCATTTCCTTGCGGATGATCAGTTATCCTTCAAACAGAGAAACTGTAAGATTAAAGTGTGAGACTTAATTTCCTACAGCGATTGCTTATTGAGTTTATTGAGTTTATTGAGTTGCGAACTTTTCCCGAAGGAATGATTTATGCCGCTAATGGGAAAAGGTACAATGAAATCTACAAGGTAAATTTATAGACATTGGTGTGTATTTTGATTTACAAAATTTTCAGAAATAGACATCTATAGATAAAGCTGGATATGAGTTACGTTTTATATTTTTCTGTTTACTTTATTGGATAATTATATATAAAATTCTGATTGGTATTGGCAGATGTAGCAGTTTTTTATATTACATTCACAGTCATAAGTGTTTATGGTAATAATTTTTATATATTTCTTAAAGCCATTGAAACTGTGTGTAGCAATTTTACTCTTAAAATTGTCTGGCATATTATTATAGATGATGGGTAATTTATGTGTTATGCAGTGTTTTGCAAAAGCGTGACCCAGAAGAGGTAATCTAATTTTATTTGATTGTCTTGTGGTATATGAATTGTTTGTGCAATGGTAAGGTTTTAAGTTATGTAAAAAATAGTGTGGCAATTCAGAGTGATGAAGCTCAAAGTAAAACTTATAATCTTGCAGTGCATAAAGGTCATGAATTTTCATTATTTGTAATTGATAGAAAAGTTTAGTGGTATATATCCCACACTTGGCAGTGATCCCCATGGAAAACTCATGAGGAACAGCCCATGGGTTATAATTTTGTGATCCACCATCCCTAATTTAAATATGATCCACCATCCCTAATTTAAATATGATCCACTATCCTTGATTTACATATTTTATTTATTTGTGGCACTACTTCAGACCACACATGAGGTCACAATCACGACACGTGACATCACAACAGCAGCACATGTTGTCACAATAGCAGTAGAGCCACTATGACATCATCAGCATTGGTGACATCACCAGCAGTCATGTGACTCTATCGGCTTTGTTTATAGCAACCAGTCAGACTCCACCCACTTTGTCATTTGTTTATGTTACAGTTTGATCTGATTGGTTTGGCCACCATCAAAACATCAGATCCATCCACCAAAGTGATTAGGTCATTGTTATTTTTAATTATCCATATTCAAGCATTAAAATGACCTCATAGGTTGTCAAAATGGCAGAAAATGTGGGATATAAATAAAACCCACTCAGGGTGGTGGATAAAACCCACTCAGGGTGGTCTGGCTGGCTGCGGAACTCACTCGTGGCTTCGCCACTCGTGAGTTCCTCCGCCAGCCAGACCACTCATGGGTTTCAGTGGACTGATCCACCACCCTGAGTGGGTTTTATTATAGAGCTCTATAGTGACTTTTAGTAATGATTCTTACTGCTCTTTTATGAAGCAGGAGTAGTCTCTGGGATTTATGACCCCATATTATAAGTCCATAATTTAGATGTTGTTGAATCAAAGAATTATATAGTGTCAACAGCACGCTAGAGGGGAGAGTGTATTTTAATTTTGACATTATCCCAAGAGTTCTGCAAATTTTCTTTGATATTCCTTCTATATGATATGTCCACTTCAAGTGTTCATCTATAATTACAACCATGCAGGTAATCGTGGGAATATTATACAAGATCAATTGAAATACACATTTCTATTAAATTGCTTCACTTTCAACAAAAACGTGACACCACTTTTTTTCATTATACTTTCCTTAAGAAATATTAAAGCTGTTTGGTGGAATTCACACTCAGTTGACACCATTTCAAAAGATTCAAGATTCAAATGTTTATTTATTCTCGGAAAAACTTTTAACAGAAAAACATAAGCCTTAGGCCTGTTGGCCGAAAAGTCAAAATGTGTTTTACAAAAATCCATGTTGGTTTTTTGCATTGAAATTTGGTTTTTCAAAAAAACATTTTGAATCTAAAAAACCAATTTTGTCTGAAATGTTTTAGAGTGCAGATATATAATTTATCACCTGGTTGGCTGTGAATATCACTGTTTAGTGTTTACAGTCAAAATATCAGGGCCTATGATATTGTAAAAAATAACACCCTGCAAGGGCGATATTTTTTAACAATGGTTATGACATCACCGGCATTTCAGATGCCTGATGACGTCACAAACCAAACAATGGCCAAAACAATAGGATTGTGACGTCACATCCATTGTTGCTCCATGACAACGTCACATTTTTGTAATGGCAGAAAATAGTCTCTCTTTATAATTGAAAATTTGAGGTAAAACCAGGTGATAAAAACAAAATAACCGCGCGTCAGGGCACTTCGTACAATATCACTCGCTGTTGTGTGAATTAATATCACTCGAGCCCGCAGGGTTGTTTTGTTATAACATCTTCACATTCTGAGAAAGCGACTCCATCATGTCCAAGAATGAGATTTATGACTAATGAGCCGCTTTGACAAAAATAACAACTTTCAAGTTAGCACGCAAATGTTTTCGTTCGGATGTCTCACGTTTTGAATATAATTCGTTTTAATGAGGCAACTGACATGTGTGTAAGGAAATAATAATGATTCACTCATATTCAAGAAATCAAAATTATTCCCTTTTTTCTGATATTATAACAAAACAACCCAAGTCAGGGTCACTGAGTAACAATATCACTCGCCGTTGTGTGAATTAATATCACTCAAGCCCGCAGGGCTCGAGTGATATAAATTCACACAACAGCGAGTGATATTGTACGAAGTGCCCTGACGTGTGGTTGTTTTGTTTTTATCACCTGGTTTTAACCACATGGGTGACGCCAAGCTGGTTTTGGGAATCAACTTAGTTCCCTGCCAAAACTCAGATGGCACCACTGATTTTGTTTACTTTTTGTTTAACATGAAAAATATTAGAACTATCCTCAATAAATGGGATGTTTCTACATGAGAATAAATAATAGTCTAGTCAAAATAATTTATGTATCCTCTTTGTTATTCTGTCGACTTTGTCGCCATGGAGAACTCTGGCTTGGTGCACATGCCAAAACTCAGATGGCACCACTGATTTTGTTTACTTTTTGTTTAACATGAAATATATTAGAACTATCCATAAAAATGGGGATGTTTCTACATGAGAATAAATAATAGTAAGTCAAAATAATTTATGTATCCTCTTTGTTATTCTGTCGACTTTGTCGCCATGGAGAACTCTGGCTGGGTGCACATGCACTTGATGACGTCAAGAAACATGTGCACTGTTGATTTGCTGGTCTTTTCATGGCTTGAACCTGCCATGTTCAGAGATCTGAAACTCACAAAGTATCCATAATATCATCCTGAAATTTGGAGAGCATTTCAGTTAACTATTGAAGTTTATTACCTGCTTCTCAGAATTTGTCGAGCATTTCTGTAGCAACCAAAAATGTTGTTTGTTTGCACATGAAAGATCCTGGTGTTCATAGTCCCGAAACTCAATGATTATCAATAGGAAAATTATAAAATTTAAGGAAGAATTCATTTAATACTTGAATTTTATCACCCGCTTTTCAAAATTTGTCTAAGATTTTTTTAATGCTCGAAAATGCGGTTCATTTAAACACAAAAAAATCACAAATTTCCAGTGAGTGTTTTCTCTTTTGCGAAACATGCTAAGTTAATAAATAGCCTTGGTTCTCAAAAACAGAGAATAAGAAAATTATGAAAGTTGCAAAATATTTTATAAAACACTTGCTTTTGATGATGAATTTAGTTTGAAATTTTTTTTCTCAAAACCAGTAGCAGACTAAGCCTTAGAGCAGAAACCTCTGAATGCAAAAAAGTCACAAAAAAGTGTCCAAAATGTCAATTTTTTGGCAATTTAATGATTAATCTAGAAGAAACTGATAATGGTAGGAGCATGAAATGATTTCCCAAAGGAGTCTTTTGAAATACGCATCTTTTGACTTCAGTACCGTCTTTCTAACTTTAATGTTTTCAGAGCAATGGATTTGTAACTAAAGTCAAAATATGCTTTATCAAAATTCGCTTGCAGAAAGGAGCAATAGCTTTGTTTTGGCAACAGTTTGTATCCAGCCTAAGGGATTTTGTTCCCTGCATTACGCTTTTTTAATTTTGTAATTCGGACTACTATTAAGGTCTGTAGGTCCGATTTTGCACAGAAAGTCATGCATCTCCCATGAAATTAGTTGGTGTGCCACTCCCCAGGTGAAGTCTCAATATGAGGATTCCCATGGAGCCCAATGGTGGCGTCACATCTTGGGTACATAATCTTTGTTTTAACTCAAAATTTTAGTTATAAAGAGAGACTATTTTCTGCCATTACAAAAATGTGATGTCACCATGGAGCAACAATGGACATGACGTCACAATCCCATTGTTTCGGCCATAGTTTGGTTTGTGACGTCATCAGGCAGCTGAAATGCTGGTGATGTCATAACCATTGTTAAAAAATATCATCCTTGAAAGGTCGTATTTTTAACAATATCATAGGCCCTGATATTTTTACGCCCTCGGGTTATATTTACCACCTCGGCTGTATATATCTCCGCATACCACATATACCCATGGTATAACTACTATATATCATATGGCTAGCCGAAATACTACTTCAGGGGCCTCCCACACCCAACAAGGAAAATAAAATCCTGGTTGGGTAACATGAGGTAGGCTAGTAATGGTGGGAGCCCCAATTAATAATGCAAAGGCCGAGATAAATGGAGCAGTAACTGATTGGTTTGATATTGGGGTGGGGGTTAGGCAGGGGGATCCCTTTTCACCTACATTATTAAGACTTTTTATTAATGATATTGTAGATAGTATAAAAATAAATTTCTACAAGTGTAACCAACCAAGATTTTGAAGTAGAATGTTTGTTATTCGCTGATGATTTGGTTTTAATTAGTGAGAGTGAAAGTGACTTGCAGAAAATGTTTGATGCTGTTGATGAATGGTGTAGGAAATACAACAATAACATGAGCAACGAGGGCCGACATAGGTTTTTCGCAGCCCGAGAGCCTTCTTGTCAGCCCTACAGAGTTCATCGTCAGCCCGAGGTATAAATAGAATGTTGAATTGACATCAGATTCTGCATTGATATGAATTCACTAAAGGCATTCTTCAGAATAAATACATGAGATTATATAATTAAGCATTAATGAACCCCATTAGTAGAATTCTACATTTATATTGTCACGCGACTTGCAAGTCACGACACTCATATTTTGATCATAATGTTTCATAATGATGCAACTGACATGCGTGTCAATTAGTCAAAATGACAAGCATGAAAAAGACTTTATGTATATATTGCATGTAACATGAAACCTTCCTAATCATCTCGTTGGCTACAAAATCTTATCATCATTTAAAATAATTCAGTTAGATCTGGCAACCATATCTCCGGAACATTTTGAGGTGTCACATCAGCTCTTCTCTATATTTACTTTGGGACCACTCAGAATTTATGCGGATTTTGATTCCCCGCCCTCCTCCTGGAAATGCTAAGCAAGGCACTAGCATATTATATATAGAGTAGGTTGGGGCAAGAAGCCCTGGTAAGGTGAGAGGCCCCCTCCCCCCAGGTTTATATCTAAACTTACATTTTTGGTGCGTTTTCTCATTGATAGCATTGAAGCTAGAGGCCTTTTGGGTGACGTCACAAATGTTCAGGGCAAACAGCACCAAACCATAGTAGAAACAAAAAAATGTGCATGGTCTTTGTTGATTTGATTCAGTTTTTGAAAGGGGTTGTCAGAAATAACTTTGGAAATTTTCAAAAGTATGATGGATATGTGCATTGCTTCACTTTATGACCATCACATGAATAAGATTTTGATCATTTTTTAAAATTTTAGTTCAAAATATAGAGGTCAAATTAAAATATGTGGTTTTGGGGCGAGAGGCCCCACATGGTATGTGGCATGAGGCCCCCTTCTCTTGGACCTCAAAGCTGCTTCAGGAACCATTTAATAATGTTTACTTTACCTTAAATCTTGATAGAATAGCTAATTAAAATAGAAAAAATATGGCTGAAATTGAAAAAGGGTGAAAAATATTAAAAAATAATTGTATATACTGAAAATTCTGAAATTCAGAAAAAGTGAATAGAATGCCTTAAAAATGATAGAAGAACCCAGGAACTACCAAGCGGAATGCGCTCGCAAAAAAATTTCCATAGGATTATCATAGGGGGGCTTCTTGCCCGATGGGTGGGGTAAGAAGGCCATTTTAATTTTTTTTACAAAAATGGCCGTTACTCCTTTATTAAAATTGGTAGACATTTGTTTCACTAGTTATAAGTAGAGTCAAGTGATCCCTTCCTGACAGCATGAGCATTCAAATAATCGACCATAAAAGGTAGGTCAAATCGTGCCTTGAAGTTAAGGGGGGCTGCATGCCCCGACCTACTCTATATGCCCGCCTTGCACAATTGCACGACACTGTGCACAGAGATTCACACTCTTCCAGCCAATTATTCATCTCATTGAGCAAAGTCACCTTTAGGGCCTGTGGATAAGGTGCTTTGATGGAGGTTTGAGGTCAAGCTGTATGACCATGGTAAAGAGTGGTTTCCAAAGCCAAGGTAAAAGGATTGTGTTGCTCGGGAATTGGCACATAAAATACGAGATTGTATCAATGCTTTTACACGAGTTGTCCTAATCTGCATGGTTGACTCCAGAAACTTTCCTGCTGGCAGGGTTCCTTATAAATATTTCAGTTGTTTTCATAACAGGAGCTCAGCAGTAGCGTATTTGGGGGGGGGGGAATTGGGCCGCACCCCCTCCCCCAGTCAAAAATTAACAAGAATTAGAAGTGCTTCAGTCATGTCCGTCCCGGGCGTCCCGTGTCGTCCCGGACACTTGTCCCGGGTTTTAGGTTTTCCCTGCTTTGAAGGGCAAAATCTGCTGCTCGAAATATTACTAATGAACCATGGTTTTCACATTCCTTCAGATGGCATTCATATTGACACGCAAACCCAGACTTTCTTAGAAATATAATTGCCATTAATGAAGCTATAGCTGTCCAAAATTTGCCAGAAAATAATAATTTCTAGAAATTTTGCAAGAATGTCACATGACGATTTATTAGTCATCAAACGTCAAATTTGATTTCAATATCTTTGACATGGTCATTTGAGTAATACAATTTATGTAATCTACTGTAAGCATATTACTATTATTAGTGAGCTTCCATTCTGACTCTTTAAAAGCCTGGGTTAACACTATAATGACACGCCCTGCTCCCATTCAATCCAGTGAAGTAGAGCATTAGAGCAACATCACTAGCTGAGAATTACCCAGAACCCATTTACTTTTCCTTTAGTGAATCCGCTACATCTTTTGGCTAATGTACCAAAGTAGATCCATTTCATTCTTTGTGGAACTGGGACATGCAGTGTTGCGATTTTCTTTCTTACAAAAAACCTCCCTGGAACTTGCATTATACCATTCCACACCTCTGTCAGCCTTCAGGATGATAGTTTCCTTATCCTTTGTTGTCAGTTTATCGACAGTTATGGTCTCATATTTGACTGTTTGAATGTTTTTCTGATGGTATAAGCCGCTTATCCACCATGGGCTTGAGCACATGTGTTTGCCAAACCTCAGGCTAGAGCTCTCTGACCAATGATACATCACATATTCCCTCTCTTGTGATGAATAACCAATACCTATCTTTCTTTTGTTCAAAGTTACACTTCAACTGTATTTGTATCCGAATGGGCTCATCTACGTTGCAGGGATATTGTGAAAACGTCATGGCAAAGTCACAATTTTGGTGAAAATTAGCTACATAGAACATTGCCAATAGTAGAAGGGTATAAGGAAAAATATCATGGTGTCGGACGCACTCGGAGAAATGACACTTTTCTGACTTGATGACTTGTCTCTCAAAACCCTGTGATTTGTATTGAGAAAAAAACAATCAGTTGACCTTTATTTTCAAGAAAACTATTTCAGACATCAGCCAGGTTAATTTCCATGGCAATATTGCAATTTTTCATAAAGCTTTAGCCATTTGTAGTCAGTGTCTGACGTACACATTTTTGGTGTCGGACTTATGCGTGTGAATTACGACCTTGACCAATATTACTGCTTCAACCAATAAAACTCAATATTGGTCTCCTCACCATCCACTATCTATATAATATATAGCCCATTTTGGCTTTTACGTTTATTTTTTTTTTTGCTTCCCTTAAGTCAATGTTTTCTATCGAATTGATCTTGACTTTGAATCTTTGTCAAATTCAGATGAATCTGTTTTTGTTCCAATTATCAACTGGAATGAAACTACAAAGACAGTCAGGTCCATCTCATCTCTCTTTGAAATTGTTCATATAGTATCTAGCTCACTTTGACACTTGAATACTGCTCTTTTGATGACTGCAATCAGCCTGTTACAGACTGTTGCATAGCTTTCTGATACAACTTGTGCCCATGTCAATCCTCAGAGTCTGAAACTAACATTGTGTATGGTGGAACTCATTTTCACCCCTTCCTGAAAGATAAAGTAATAGATCGCTCTTTCTATATACATGTATATAAAATTTATATTATTATCGTTTTCATAGTTACGTGTTTTTTTATAAACTTTGTTTTGCTGTTAAACCTTGACATCATAAGGGTATCTGCGAATGTGATTGGTCTAATCTTCAATCTGTGACATGTCAGTTCAGAGTTTGACATGATGGTTTATGACAAAAGAAATTAAAACTACCAGGTAATGTGTACAACCACAACAAACAACTTCTGTCTTAGATGATTATTACACCTTGGCAGAAGAGTCTCTGTTTTTCAATGTTTCCCAAACAAAGCCTGTTTTATTGTTTTTCACGAGACACTCATCGGTGATCACCACAATTTGTTGTTAGTCATTGTACACAGCAAGCCACAAGTGTCGAAGCAGAATTTTGCTTGACATTGGATCAGTGTTACAGACATTTGCTAGTAGGTGCATGGATTCTCATCTGATCAGAAGAAAATGCCATACAGATATACAGGAAGAGGGATTGTATGGGCAGTTTCCACACTGTATAATGAATGGCATTCAAATTCCTTTGTTGATTTAAAATATTCGGATGTCCGCAAACAAGTGGCCAGGCATATCAATGAAATGGTGTTGGCCAATGCTTACTCACTTTGACACTTCCCCGTTTTTGAGAGCTACCTTTGAAATTTAATGCTATTTTCACAAATTTACCTTTAATGATCCACTTCAAATTTATTTAGGTCTATTTCCATTTGATCAAATAAGAATACTAACAACCAGAGACCATTTTGTAGCTTTTTGTGCACTAAGGCAGTGGTGAGCAGCTTATAATAATTGTTTCCGAACTTTTGGCATGCAGTGTACTTCTCCTTTGAGGATAAGTGGTCTGTTTGGTTCAGTTACCCTTCATTGAAGCATCTGTCAACCAGTGGAGGTATTGAGGCTAAACAAGCTAAACATGAATAACCCATGCGTCAATGCATTTGGTTAGTTTCTTGAAATGTGTTATGCAACTAAATCTGTGACATCACAGTTTTGAGATAAAGCATAGGCGTACGGCGGACGCGATTTTTTGGGGGGCGAGCGACATTTGCCCGAATTTCACGCTCTAAATTTATAAACATTTCAAATTAAATTGCCCGGCAATCATTAATTTTCAGTAGTTATTACTTAATCATCTGCCCGAATTTTTTAGCCTTTTTGCCCGAATCTTACTGTTTCCCAAACTTTTTGGGGGCGATCGCCCCCCCTGCCCCCCCTCCGATACGCCTATGAGATAAAGAGAAGTACAAATGGTAAAAAACATATATCTATGAAAACAACAATAACCTAGTACTTGATATCGAACTCTATACTGAACTATCCTAAACATAATACGTTCACTTAATAATCACCTTACGGTAAAAATGTATTCTGCTGCCAATTTCAGCGAAGCATTTGTCATGCAGTAGAGTCAATTGTATCTACGATGTATTTGTTCTCAGCATTGTGATTGATTTCAAATCTCAAAGAAATAAAATTGTTTTGAGGTCATTCGTGGCCACAAACAGCTTAATGTAAGAAGTCATCATTCTTCGACTGTAATTCCACTGAAATTTTAACAGTGCAGTGTGACGTTGAACAATCGTGAATTTTTCAATGGCTTGAGCATTGCTAAGTGACAATCCATAACTCGTTATTTATTGAGATATGTGCCAAAGCTGAAGGATTGTAGCATCAAGCTGGAAGTCACCTCAATCAGTACATAAACAACAATGGAAAAACACATTTTACTTCTTTTTGTTGCTTCGATGATTATTCCGAATGAGTGTGAACAGACAGGTAGGTTATAGATATTCTTTTGTATATCCCTTGAAAAACAAAGGTTAGCAATCATTTATGACACTCAAGTACAATAATAATTGCATTTGGTCAAGCTGGCTCATTTTAGAATAAGAGTAAGAACTAAATAATGTTAAAAAAATTATTTGTAGCTAAAATTGTTAGTTCCAATATTGTTTACTACAATTACTCATTGTAAAAGGCAGGACTATAAATTGTAGTCTATAATATTAAGTGTTTATGTATAGAAATGAGGTGGCTGTTTGAATCTATCTATCTATCTATCTATATATCTATCTATCTATCTATCAATCTATCTATCTATCTGTCTATCTATCAACACCTATCTATATAAATATTTGAAACTATATATCTATGTGTTTGAATCTATCTATCTATCTGTTTCAATCTATCTATCGGTCTATCTATCTATTGATCGCTATCTAGCTATCTAGCTGTCTGTCTATGTCTATCAATGTCCATCTTATCTTATATTGTTTATTGCGTAGAGGCGATAGATTGATAGATAGATAGATAGATAGATAGATAGATAGATAAATAGATAGATAGATAGATAGATAGATAGATACACATATTTGGTCTCTGCACGCATGGCGACCATCGTATGATGGATGAATGATGGTAAGGCTTCGAGTCTGATGATAACCTATTAGTTCAGGGATGTACTGGGAAGGCCTACAACCCCCTCCTGTTTTTGCACAGGTGTCATGGGACAGACCTAGTCAGGAGCTATATAGTAGATAGAGTTCTTGGATGTTGTGTAGCTGCCCATCACTTGCGTCGAACCCACGCAGGCAGGGGTGTTTTAAAGTGGTGGGGCTAATATTGATCACACCTTCATGAAAGATGCGCCCTCGTGCAATATTAGTCACCTCGGTGCCATAAATACTGATATTGCACTCGGTGCTGTGCGATAATTGTATATTATTACATGACCACTATGCTAGAGCGATGCTGATTGGTCGAAATCAGTCATATGACAACATCATAAAAACTCAAATTGCATGGTTTGAGTGCAATCTGAGATTTTTCAAAAAAACTTTTTTTACAATTTGTTTATCAGATTTTTCATATTGCATGGTTAGAGTCCAATATGAGTGTTTATTCAAAAACAAAAAAAATTTTCACATTTTTTTTTCTGAAGATTTTTTTTCAGAATTAAGTGGAACATTATATTGGAAGCATAGTGGTCATGTAATAAAACAAATACGGCACTTACTGTCATGCAATATGAACATTTATTTGCATTCGTAAATTCATATTGAACTCGGGCAGCGCCCTCGTTCAATATGAATTTCTTTGCGCAAATAAATTTTCATATTGCACTCATATCATGCCGTATTTATATAATATTGATTGCATTGCTTTAACTTTCTTATTATTGTCATCATCTAAAGGTAGCAGTCTTTTCAAAGGCTCTGGAGCTTTGTCAAGTGAAATTTACATGCACACCAATCAATACACAACGTGAGAGTGCCTGCATTGAGAGGTCTATAGAAAGATGACAGTGTGAAAGTGAAAAATTTACATGCACACCAAAATCAATACACAACGTGAGAGTGTCTGCATTTGAGAGGACTATAGAAAGATGACAGGGAGGTGTGAAAGTGAATTGCGTATTAGTTAGACACCGATTTGGAGGGTTCTAACCAGGGGCTCAACTAGAGGTTGTGGGGCCCGTAGGAACACGATGGCTGGGGGCCCCTACCCGCACCATCAGACGTCATTTAATAGGGCTGGTCATCGGTTGAAAATTTATGTTAGTTTATTGGACAAATCTTCTATTCTTGTTTCAGCTAAATATATCATTGGCTATTGCCTGTCTGATTTATGCGAAATTAGGTAGGCTACCAGGGTAGATTGAGAAGTATGTACTCAATTAAAGCCCACAGATTTCACTAATGTGCCTACACTTGGAAAAGCATAAAAGACTCAGTCAGACTCAGACACAGTTTATTATGCCTATTTAATATTACCTTATCAGTACAAATTAAAATTTTATCAATCTCAAGTTACTTTAGTCCACCATTGAAGGGCCTGGCACAGCAGTCAGATGTACACAAACAAATAAATATAGATATTGTCTAACCACTACCACATTATCTTATTTCATTGACAATTTGACATACTGAAATGGCTGGTTTTTCTTTTCAACCTTCCGCAAGCATATACTAAGATTATTAAACATTTCATCCTAATAAGTTCACCACCATGCACTAAACATCCCAGCCACTTTCATGCTGAAAGACTCTGGGGGCCCCCGAACTGTTCCAACATTTTTCAGACACATAATTCTGCCTTCCTCACTTTTGGACCTACTTTGAAGGGCTCCCACTAATACCTCATTCATGGTGAAAGATTCTGTTGGCCCCCGAACTAAACCAACATTTTAAAGATATATAATTCTGCCTTCTTGACTTATAGATTTACTTTAAAGGGCCCCCACTAATCCCTCATTCATGTTAAAAGACTGCAGGGTTGCCCCATAACTATTCCAACATTTTCAGGTAGTTGAGCCACTGCGCCACCTCTTTCAATTTTTGTTTGATGTGTCCCTTCTTTTGAAAGAAATCTTATATATTTTTTTATCTGTGGGGGCCCCTAAAGGAATTCAACATTTTTTGGACCAATAATGTATTATATTCTATAATTGTATCAAACCGACGTTAGATAATTTAAAGGGCCCAAGGCCCCACTTCAGAGTTTTTGGTTACCTAGTAGTCTTATATTTGACGTGTCACTTCTTTAGAAATTAATGAAGATACAATGCTAATTCATCCATGATTGACCCCTAATGGAATGTAATAATTTTTTATTTTGCTTTTAATTTTTTTTTTACCCCACTTTGGGAGTGGGGGCCTCCCTTGAGGGGTGGGGGCCCCCTGAGGGGTGGGGGCCCGTAGGGCAGCCCTACCCAGCCCCCATGGTAGTTGAGCCACTGGTTCTAACATGCATTTTTGACAGTTAGATCCCGACCAGAGGAAGGGAAATAACTGACAAAAATGCATGTTAGGACCCAACAAAGAGGTGTCTAACTGACTAAGACATCATATGAACTTCTATTATTTGTTTTAAATTAAAGTTTTAGCAAAATAAACCTTAATCTCATTGTTTGTTTGCTGTTGTAAACAATGTTAATCCTTAGCAGGGCGCTAACATGACATTGTAATATTGTCAGTTAGATACTGGTTTATCTTGGTGATGTCTAAATGCACTTAAAACTTTAAAGTGTCAGTGTAATCTTTGGCAGGAATCAATTGGCGCGAAAATACAGTATGCCTGGATCATAACAAACTCATCAGACCAGAAATATAATCAGGAAGGAAATGGCTTAATTGCTCGGTGTAAATAGATATTTGAAAAATAAGTTAATCGAGAGGAAGACGGCGATGATAATTGGTTCAAGCAGTATCCCATTTGAATGATAGGTGCAAAATAGGAAGAAAAATGCATGGTAGGTGTGGAAATTAGCTGGTGAGCTGCTGTGCATTGTGCGGAATGAAATGAGACAGAGGCGAATCTATGTTTTGGAAGAGGGAGCAAAATTGGCGATGATTGGAATGTGGAAATTTGGGTGTTTTAGAGGAGTGAGTGAAATACCTTGGTTTAACAATTGATTGTAACCCCAGATATGATTGTTACATGAGCGAACTAATTGTTAAACTTAAACAAAGCAATTGGTGTGTTACGTCGGGCGACCACCTGCCGCTGCCCCTGCTCCCATACACCTGTGGTTCCAAATATCTTCTTGCCATAATTGGGCTGGTCATGATTATTTTTCAGAGGAACAAGTAACTCACAAGTAAAATTTATATTTTCTTGTACAACTTTTGCAGTGATGCTCTAAATCAACACGTTGGCAGGGATTAGAAACTTCTGGATGTTTTCAAAACATCAAACAAAACGATCAGCGCTGACCGACATTTTAGCAGTTTCTTGTGGATTTATAATGATTTGATCATGGAAGGTCCCAAGTGACAGCTGAAGCTGTGAATATACCACCGAGACACGATTACGCTCATATTGACATCACATGTACACTGTGGCAGTTGAAAAGAACATGGCACACTGATATGAGATCTGTAATTACATCTTTTTCAGCTCGACAGGGGCTTTTTGTTGCTCGTATCGAAGGATCGAATGCTCCCTTTGATTTCCTGGCAAGTTGTGCCTTGAAATGCTTTGCAACGTATCGGTGTCGAGCATTCAGGATCAACCAAGATCATAATGGAGAATTTGTTTGTTCGGTCTTCAATGAAACTGATGCTTTGTTATCACAACCGGTATATGAAAGAATGTATCCAACTCCAACAGAAAATGGTGAATATACTTTTTCCACTGGAAATAATAATCTCTCTTGTTCCTTAGTTGGCTATGTTAAAAGGACATTTTGAGTTCATGGTCAAATGGCTTTATTTGTGCGGCTTTGGGTGCCAGCTTTATGCTATATATAGGTAAATGTGGTTACATATACATGGATGGATGGACGAGTTGGGCTTTAGGTCCTGTATTTGTCATCCAACATAGGCCTAGGTGACCGGACTAGAGCTGGATTCGAACCCTGGACCCAGCAATTGGCAGCCGAAAACGCTACCGCTAGACCAACACTCCACCGTGGTGCCATACACAAGTTCACGAAATGAACCAGTAAATATATATTTGACTGAATCGGTGAAACCGTAAATGTCCATGTTTTTAAGAGTTCATAAAGCTTTAAACAATAAACAAAACAAAAAAAACGCAGGTTGCATCTATATTTTTTACAGATTTATCAGAAACAGATAGGGGCATATTTAGGGGGGCCATTAGCAAGGGTGCCGGAACAGGGGGGGGCAGGGGGGGGGCAATTGCCCCTGCTGCCCTTGGCCAGGAGGGCAAGGGGGACAAGGTTGCCCTTTTCATCTCCAAGAAAAAACATTATTAGGCTTTAATTGACAATGAATTTAGGCAAATATCTATAAGTGTATATTCAAAATTATCATTGCTGCTCCATAAATTTTTGTCTCGCAAATTAGATTTGCCCTTTTTGACCGACCGCCCCTGCCGCCCGCGATTCCTTCCGGCACCCCTGGCCATTGGGCCTTACCCCTCCCCCTTCCTCGTGAATGCTAAAATTAACATTGACGAGATAGGAAACGCCGAGGGGGACCGCATATTTGCCTCATGTCATGCCCCCCCATTCAGCCATTTCTAGATACGCCCTCAAAACACTGCTGGTCAGCTGATAGGGGTTAGCTGCATATTTAACAGCACAATATTGGCATCCAAAACTACTCATTGACAAATAAGGCATTTGACAGAAAATTTAACATTTTATTTTTACAGTGTGTATCGCTGCATCCTTACCATTGTGCGCAACTGATTTACCATTCTATTGATGCAATATTTGTCCTCCTTCCTGTTTACAATAGACTCCTTCACTTGTTTTTCGTCTTTTCATGTTAACTTATTAATCTGCACTGGTTCCAACTCTTGTTGTATATATACTCTGTTGTTATATAATCATTTTTGTCCAGTTCATTTTTAACATAGTAACTGGGAGACCGATTGACTGATTTTGGCAAGAAATACCTTAAAACAGAGCCAAAGGCTTCTGCAACTCGCTTATATTGCAAAAATAAAGTTTCATCTCAATCTGAATATTCTAGAAATTAATAATAAAGAGTCTGTCACAACAGTCCTTGGATGGCAAGAGGACAATATTATTAACAGTAGCTTTAGGCAAGAACAAATTTTAGTCCTAAATTATTGTAAACCACTGCCATGACGAGACTTTGAAGCCAAATGGCACAGTTTTGTACAAGTGCAGCCCTCACTTTAACTTTTTTTGTCAATGTGGCATGCACCATTTTACCTGCTCTCCCAACAGGAATGCTATCATCTCAATTTCCAAGGTCCCATGTCCTCCAAATTAAGTTTGAAGACAGGGGAAACAATTCCAAACAATATTTATGCAAGTATGCATTTTAGAAAGCATTTGTCTGTATTATCTATCACTCTTGATGACTATTATTGATACAGTGTTCATATTTCACATGAGTGCTGGTGGAACCCAATGGATATTGTTCTACAACATCACACCCAGATAATCTGCTGAAGTGCAACGTCGTTAATTTGAAAAAAGTTAGTTTTGTTTTATTGTTCTACATCATGACTAAATACTCTGACAATTTTTCATCATTCTAGCAATTTCAGGATTATTTTAGACAATTTTTCCGCATAACTTCTTGCATGCGACAGGACTTTTGTCCAGGCACATTTTGGACACACTGTCAACATCAATTTCTATGATATTCAGATTGAGACAAAACTTTATTTTTACAATATAAGCATGTCGTAGTTGGGCTTGGCTTTCATTTGAGCCATTACTCATTAAAATCTGATCAGTACAAGTCAAGTTATTGTCAATTGTATCTGTTACATGTACTAACGACAGAACTTATGTCCAGGACTGTACAAGTAAACTGGTCACTTTTCTCAAGTTCAACCAATTCAACTGCAACAAGCAGGGGGCTTAGTAGAAACAGAATAAAGAGACCAAGTTTTATGTTTTTTCACTGAGTCATATATTTTTTTCCAGAATGCATGGTTCTGTATCCCAGTCACAACAGCTTTCATAACATACCAACTTTACCGAAAGTTGAAGACCGTCCGAAGATTTTCTACTTTGGCGAAACAACAGACTTTACTTGGTGCAAGATGCAATGTGCAATGGAACCTCAATGCTATGCTTTCACACTGCATGGACCACCAATGGGAGCATATTCTCATCTGTGTTATGGCAAGGGATTTGGAATCCCCGAAACAATGTTCCCAACTTCTGTGTCTGATTCCGGATTGAAACTCTGCTGAATTCCTTAAATGATGGATGAATTTAGGGATCATTCCGAATTCATGACTGGGGAGTGTAGGCAAGAGTTTTGTCTGAGGGATGTTGTACTGACTATTCACATATAAACTCAGCAACATTAAAAACGCACACTTTTAAAAAGGCTCAAAATAGTACTTCCTCTAAAGCTATCAGGATGAAAATTTACACACTTCTAGAAATTGCCATCAGGTACATTCACGAAAAATTTCAAGTCTCTAAGTGCAGTCCTTTGTGTCAAATCAAATCGTCGTGGTCACTGTCGAAAATGGAAGTCACAAAATATCAATTTCCTCTGATCATTAATTTCAACAACTTAGCTGTTCTTTCCACAAACTTTTTTGATAAACCAGGAGAGTTTATAATTTTCCTTGCTTGATGAGTCAGGGAAAGAGGATATTTGACCCAACCACAATTAAAGAGGATGAATTTAATAAAAATTAAGTGTCAATGCTGACACGCCCCCTACTGGAGCCTTTTGTCAAAACCTTAAAAAATGATGTTTTATTCAGATTTTTGAGACAATTGAAATGGAATGATTGTCTTTGTGTGTGTTTCTACCCTGTGCATGCATAAAACCCCCATTATTTTACAGTTCTGGTTCACAAGCTTCATTTGAAGACATAAACTCGTTAATTTTTGAGTTTTTAATTCAAAATCTGCTTTATCATTGCCTTTTTTTTCAAAAACTTCCATGGGACCTCTTTTGGAAGTCTTGTGCCTGTTATGTGAAAATTTCATAAGGTTAATCCCAATCAGTATGCCACAAAACCAATATTTCCAATGGTGCGTTTTGTGTTGAAGTGCAGTTTGTGATTTCCATTTTTGACAGTGACCACGACGATTTAATTTGACACAAAAGTACTGCACTTAGAGATTTGAAAATTTTCGTGAATGTACCTGATGGCAACTACTAAGAGTGTGCAAAGTTTCATCCTGATACTTTAAGAGGAAGTACTATTCTAAGCCTTTTTAGAATAGTGCGTTTTTAATGTTGCTGAGTTTATATCAAGGGGGGTACTAATTTTTTTCCAACCTGTCTAAAGGGGGTATGAAATTTGAACATGAGAAAATAAAACACCGCAAATACAAGCAAAATTACAGGAATCGCAATTGCCCAAGTTGTACATTATATAACAATATATGTGTGCATTGCTTTTTATGTCTGGGGGGGGGGGAGCAGTACAAAAATTCCACATAGGGGGTATCAATTTTTAACAACTTCAGAAAAAATCCCATCCTCATCCACGCTATGAATTCTGAACTATCCCTTATATTAATTAGGGTCTTACTATAGGGTCTTATAACATGAAATACAACTGCATATATATAATCCTACTGCATTGCAAAAGAATCTTCTGGAACTGCTGTTTTTATTTCAAAATGTCAATTTTAATTATCTTTTTATGTTGAAAATCATATGTCTCTGTGTTGTTTTACAAGCGAGAGGCTGAAACAAGTCATAGTTTTGGCATCACGTAAGCTGGTATTTTTTTTAAACTTGATGTTGTTGGCAGTCAGGTTGCATAGTGATTTCTTTCATTATAATAACCATGTTTGCATGTTTGCTTTCATCAGTTTTCTGTTTTACTCGCTTTCAATATTTAATAATGGAATTAAGGTGGCTCGCTACTCATGGTCCAGCAATGGCGACTTCACCACAGCCGCAGCAGTCTTCTGAGCTATTTGAGCTGCTTTTTTGGTTTTTGATAATTTCGTGTGACGGCCGCTTCGATTGCCATTTGAACCACTTCTATCAGGGTTAGAGACTTCTGGTTTGAAGCATTAGATGCGCTATGAAAAGGACTGCAATCAGAGAGACTTTCAGCTTTATGGTCTAAACGGAATATTTTTAAAGGCGATTTTCGGCAAGCAAGTATAATTTCTCAAAACTGACTTGGAGATATAAATAAATTTTTATAGCAAAATCCATCGCGGTAGCAAACCTTCTCTTATGCATTTTATTGTTCCTCACAATATTTGGAAACAAATGATAAAGAAATGAGAAATCCTATCCCGCCAATTTTTTTTAGCGCCATGGTTTATAAAAAAAGTCAAAATTGTCAAAATCAATTTTGTGATTCCGAGCCCATTGGAAAGCCCTTTAAACTAAATATATCGCTTTAAAATTGTAATCAGCTTTTCCACTAAAGTATCTTCTTTAATTTCATACTTCATTGAATAATATGGGATGCATGACCACTGAATGACAGGGCAAACTTCACAGTAAAAAAGTTAAGAAAAAAATTGTGTTTTTCAGGTTTGCGTGGACTGACTTTCTTGTGCATAATTTCAAATAATATGAAAAAAAGGCTGGTTTCGACCACTTTTTTTTACATATCCTTGCTATAAACTATATTTAGGATCATTCTAAACTATTTTTAAGAAATCCTATCTTGGAAAGTTCACGAGTATCGAGCCACCTTAAATGTAGGTGACTTATTACAAATTTTCGAATTAAGAAATTCTACATGTACAACAAATGATTTATCAACTCAAAAACTTCAGTGCTGCATTCCGTTTTGGTATCTTTTAAAAAAGGAATTTTGCATCGTATTTTTAAACATTTTCACAGTCAGTTCTGTGAAGTCAGTTTTATAGATTTAGTCAACTCATTCAAAATAATTACGCCTGCATATATCAGTGATGGAACATTTGGCCTGTTCTGTTTGAACTCTAGGGGCCAATTTCACAACTAATACATAGTTGGTGTCATAAAATCAAGACCAGACAGCATTTTTATTGCTCTGATTTGCATCACTTGATTTTTGTTTAAGAGGATTTTTCTGGCAGTCCCATAAACACTGATACCATATTTAATTTTAGAGTGGACGTATGTATAGTAAACCTTCAATTTTTTTTTCTTGGGCAGCCAATTTTTATGAGACTTTTTTCCAATTCTTTTACAATAACTGTCATGTTTATTCCATCTGAACTTTTCACCAATATGCATACCTAAATATTTAACACAGTTTTCATCAATATGTATACCTAAATATCGAACACACTTTTCATCAATAGGTTTACCTAAATATTTAACGCAGTGAGATCTACAGACATCAATATTATGTAAGGTTGAAATATCCAGTTCATTAGGTACTGGTTTGTTTTTTCTACAGAATATGCTGAATTGTGTCTTTTCAGTGTTTATAACCATTCTGTTGGCAGTGACAGGGCCGTACTCTCCATTGTACACTCCTGCTCATAAATATGGAATACTTCTTTGGAAAGAAAGTTTCAAATAAAAGTAAATTTCAGAGTGTGAATGTAAGCAAGGTCCATTGTAAAGGCCAAGCCATCTTCTGTAATCACTCTTTGAAAGCCTCAACTGCATTTTTTGCAAGAATTTTTAATTTTGGTTAAATGCACCTCATCCTTAAAAAAACCGCTGAATTTCCATATTTCGTGCTGCTGTAACTTTCCTTGGGGTTAACGCTGCAGCATGCATTTTAAACTACAGCATGTTCTTCCCTTTAGGGGTCATTGGAAGTGGTTACCATTGAATCAGACCATCATGTGCTCCTGCAGAAGTTGCTAAAGTTATCAATTTCAGTGAAGAGTGTTGAAGTACTATTCCATATTTATGAGCAACAGTGTATATTGGGGTAGGGGCAGCTGCCTCCGTATCAGACTCTGCCCCATCAGGCACGAAGATCCCATGCACTTGAAGGTACTGATAAGATAATATACTAAGAGAAGGTGCAAAGTGCCTCACAGAATTCTCATTTTGTTTTCATTTTACTGCTCTGTGATTTATACAGGCTTCATACCAGGTGACGCCATGACTGTTGTCGCCCTAGCAACCTATGACAGCATGATCTGTGATGTCACAGAACAAGTTGCCCAGAATGCATTGCAGCAGGAAAACGTCCTTGTATAGAAAACACACTTCTGATAGATAGATAGATAGATAGATAGATAGATAGATAGATAGATAGATAGATAGATATGGTAAGTGCAGCCCTCTAAGCCCAGTTCTGGGTGCTCTGATTATCATTGCATCTCCTCCGTGCCCCCAGGCTACGGTCCTGAGTTAGCCACTTACTTTGCTGAATTCTATTTCCATCAATAATCTGCAAATAGTTTGACGTACCTTTTTGTACTTTTTTTGGACATCATTTATATATACACACTCACCAGCACAAGAAATGCAACACTTGATTTTGGCTTATAATTTTGCAAAGACATATTTTTGGACAAAACAAATTATATGGTATTGATACTTAGATCAACTAGTGCTTTTGTAATAAAATATGACCTTACAAACAAGCTACACCAAAAATGAAGGTGACATTTTAAATAATAGCTAAACAGATGATAATAGCCGAAAAATTGGCGAAGCAACACTATATTTGAATTTTACATGACAATTCGAAAATTGGGAGTTTTGCACATTTCAAAATGTAGCAGACAAAATCTCTATGGTTCGGGCCCTTAGAATAGAGCTTTTTTATTAAACTTTTCAGACAATTTCACTATGTTCTCTAAGAATTGCCACAATTTTTTTCAGGGCAAACTTCAGAGTTTAACACAATATTTTGCGATGATGAATGCAATATTCTTAAAATCACATTAACATGACTTGCACACAATTTTAAAATAAAGAAACAATATAGATCAAAGCATGAGATGTTCCTGATTATTGAGTCCACACATGAACTAAACAGATATGCCAGTAAAAAAGTTCCAGGTCCATAGTTCCAAGCTTACATTTAGAAAAGTCTGAAGTCTGAACATTTTGAAATCAGCCAATATGTTGAATCAATGATATAAAGCAAGGACAAAAATTATTTTCCTCAACCATCAGCAAAGCATTTCCTGATTATCAGTTGTAAATTCCAGTAGCAAGCTTTGGCATGATTCTTCTGCAACAGAGGTACTGTTACTACATGCAGCATCTAATCCGACTGCGACATGGTTTACTGATTATTACCTTTTGCTTAATAAGGCATTGCTTGATTTAGGAATGAATATTTGGGGACTTCAAACCCTTGAAATAAATAAATAGTGCCGCTGTTACCTGTTAAACATATAATTTCCGCCCGAGGAAAGTCCAAATGCCTCCCCCCCCCCTGGAAAATAAATGATCACCCTCTAAATGACTTGAAAGTAAGAGGTTTGACTGAGGACATTAAATACTGAATAAAATTTGGGAAAAAACAAGTAATAAACACTCATCTCAGTGCACTTTAGCTTTGACCTTCCCACTGTTGCCGTGACTGTATCATATGCAGCTTGTACTTTTTTGTGTCCGAGGTCCCCTCGGGCCTTTTGTCATGATGCAGCTTCATCAAGTGTAAACAATGAAAGTATGAAAGTTGTTATGATCCCTAAAACATTTCACAGGCGAAAGTACAACTCAAAGTAATGCTTGCCAGTGGTTACACTAGTCGTAATGATACCCTACCAAGAATTTCATGTCTCTCCTCTTGAATATAAGATTGTAATTGGCCAAAATCATCTCAGATTGCATGCAGCACTTGACATCCAACATACTTTTGTTTTGCAAAAACCGGATAGTTGAAGTACTGGTAGTTTGGTTTTCCCTGGACTCCGAAGAGGGCGGGGAGGGACATAAACAAACTCCAGACTGCCCTGCCACCTACCAGACAGAGGAAATTGATTCAAAGGCCCGAGGACACGGTGCATGCATTGCATGATACTTTTTGCTGCAGCTGTCATGCCTGCCGTCAACTGAAAGGTCAGTTTGTTTTGAAATGTAATGGCATTACTTCTATTTCTTGAATATACATGCCTTTGGCGCGAAACTGAAAGAAAAATCCTACTTCCGCAATTCTGAATTATTCAATGTATTTAACGTCGTCAAGCAATAATCTATAACGTGTTTACAATGACCAGTTATTCATAGAAATCTATTAAATTAAAGTTGTTCAGAGAATTGAAGTAAACTCAGTTCATGCAGTATGGAGACAACAATGGCAGGACAACTGCGGCTTCTTTCTGTGATGATAACATTTCAAAAGATCTTATGCGATCAGTTAGGTAGGTATACAAATTTCATGGCAATTGTTTTACTTTATTGCTGAAGAAACTTCTGTAAATTAAATACCATCTCGAAAGTGCATGAACCATTCAGAGTGTAAATAAGATTTACCAAACATGCAACATCACCCATAATAATCACTTCAAATGTGCTAGTAATGCAGTGTTTACGCATCACAATTGTCAGTTTCATCACCCTGAAAAGGTTTGTTTAAAAATTTTACAGAAGTTATATCTATTATTAATTTCTATCACTCCTATAATCAGATTACATAAGAATTCATTCAAGATGGCCAACTTCCTTGGCTGTTTGTACGCATAAAAATTTAGCATGATATATTGGATGGACACCAGCTAATGCTCATCTTGTCCATTTTAAACAAACTTGTTTTCAGTGTAACTTGGGTCTTAATTTCACAACAGCAGTGGAGAACGAAGCTTATCCCATAACAGTTTAACACAACTTGCCCCAGTGTCAATTGTGTAAATGTAAGGGGCCGACCAGATGATAGTGAGGGTGGGAACTATGGATTTTACCCCCGAACTGTTTTTTTGCTCACGAAGCGTCAATGAGCAAAATGAGCATCTTTTTCACAAGCACTTTGCATCGCAATTTTAACATTATGGTACGCTAGGTACAGGTGGAAACAAACCTTCTTTTTTCATGTGCTGGTCAAACTTTTTTTTCAGTGTCAAGCGGGAAAAAAACTTCTTCTTTTTTTCACCAAAAATCCATACCCCCCCTCCCCAAAGATCATCTGTCTGCCCCTATAGTATCCACTGTCTTCTCTGATACCCTTTATTCTTCTTCAGATCACCAGGGATTTTTTGCTCCTCGTGCTGAAAGATCAAGTGCGCCTTTGGTCTTCAAAGCAACTTGTTCTTTGCGATGTTTTGCGGCATATCGCTGCAGGGCATTCAAAATAGACCAAGACCAGAATGGAGACTATGTTTGTTCCGTCTTCCAAGCCACAAATGCTTTGCTGTCGGAGCCAGTGTATGAGAGGATGTACCCAAGCCCAACAAAAAATGGTAACAGTTTTTTTTTCATGTGTCTTATTCATTGAATGGGAGTGGAGCATTTCATCCAAAACTCAGTTTGCTATCTGCATTACTACCCTTGTTTATATTATACTGTAATTCATCATTGTGTATTATGTGTAGTGTAATGGTGTTGATGATGATGACGATCAACACTTATTTTTCTCTTTTAACTATATTTATTTTTGTATTTATTTTACTTTTCAATATCCCTTAATGTTTCTTGTTTATTCATATCTGCACTGAATAATACAGTTTTCCTTAATTCTATTGGGCATAAATTTTTTTGTTCCAATCCACTTTTTTATGTAAAGTGGTGCTTCAACGAAACAAAATATATCAAAATCATAAATGTATGTTTTCAATGAACGCAAAAAAATAATTTGTGTCTCTTGGATTATCACTGAAGAAAAAAGAAAATATTGCAGTAAATTGCCGTTTCATTTATGTGTTGTAATTGCAGAGTGAAAACGACGCTTGATTTTTTTTCTTATTTTTGGGATACTCTAGATGCGGTCCGGCTGTAGATGCTCATTTAAATCACTGTTCATTAACTCATATGCAGCTATGGTCATTTATTTGATAGTATTTAACCCTTCGAGGCTCTTTTGCAGTCTTTAAAGTGACTGATTTTGAAAAAAAGTTTGAGCATCTGCATGATCAAAAAATTCTTCTTTTCAGAATGCTTTGTATCGTACCCCAGTCACAATGGCCTCCATGAAATAACCATCCTCCCAAGAGCAGATAACCGCCCATCCATTTTCTACTTCGGCGAAACGACTGACTTGGCCTGGTGCAAGGTGCAATGTGCAGTGGAACCACAATGCTATGCCTATGTGCTGCTTGGTCCAACAACTGGAAATTACTCGAATCTGTGTTACGGAAGAGGTTTTGGAATCCCCGAAGTGATGTTCCAGGTTGCAGTTTCTGATTCAGGATTGAAAATTTGCTGAATCAATGCTCAATCAATGTTGAATTAGTGCTGAATCAGTACTTAATCAATGCTGAATCAATGCTTAATCAATGCTGAATCAATGAGCACTGAATCAGTGCTGAATTAGTACTGAATCAGCGCTGAATCAATGTTTAATTAATGATGAATTTAATTAATGCTTAATCAGTGCTGAATCAATGCTGAATTAATGTTGAATTGATGAATTGAATCAATGCTTAATCAATGGTGAATCAGTGCTGAATCAAAGTAGAATTAATGCTGAATTAATTCAACATTGATTCAACACAATTGTTGGATTGAATCAATGCTTAATCAATACTGAATTGATGCCGAATCAGTACTGAATCTAGGCTGAATTAATACTGATTCGATGCTGATCATAGCTAAATTTATGGTTCGCAAGAAGAACCACCAATGCTCCAAGATTTTGCAACTTTTCGCAAAAATATGAATATCTTCAGTGGAAATTGAAAACGTGCTTAATCAGTTGAATTGATGCTAAATTTAGGGTTGACATGTCAGAAAATAGTATTGCTGCAAGATTGAAACTTATATATTAATTTCAGCTATTTTTATTACTTTCGGATGTAACAAGAAAAGTACCCTTAAAAAAGGGTACTGTATCGATCTTACCATGAACCTGAGGTATGTGGCATGCAAGAAAAGGTTTTAATACCTTAAAGTAGGAATTTCTATGGAATAAATACCCATAAAAAAATTCCAGAGCCCCTCCCCTTCTTTCATGAAAATATTACATAGCCAAGGAAGTGTAAAAACAACAACTTTGTTATGTAAAATTACCTGTTTTCTATTAGCTGCTAATTTCTACATGCACAGTGTGCATGTTATTCAGTACTATTTCAGAGTGTGTGATACCCCCCCCCCCACAAAAAAATATCATGAATCTGCCACTGGTTGGCTGTGGTCACTGGAACTTTGCATCATTGCAGCGTAATGCGCCGAAACGCTTTTTGCGAAGGTAATATTGCAAATAGGGCAAAATGAATAAGTGCATTGAATTCCGAAGAATTTACTTGATATATGCAGGTTTTTAAATTGTGAAAATCGGACGTTTATTAAGGATTTCAGGCCAAGTTTTGCATTGAGCTCAGTCTTGAAATTGTACACAACTTTTGATGACGTTTTACACGGAAAAAATATTGCCTGTTGATTTCCCTTACCTTGATGAATCGATGAACTGTTAAGAATACTTACATGTAAGCATTTTTTTTATAGGTTAAGACATCGATACAAAAAGGTGTTTTCTGATACTGTATTCATGAGCAACAATGTATTGATGTTTGGTTTTTGTATTTGACTACATGACACATAACTTGTGGTGACCTTGAACGTTTGAGTTACAGCCGCTCCTGATTGATTTGTACATTTATGTTTATTTGATGGCTGTTATTTTTATTTTTAACTTACTGAATGTCACGCAAACAGGAAATGTAATTAATTTTTGAACACATATATGCTATTTTATTCTCTTCAAAAAATATACATAGGGCCATTAAATAATGTATACTGCCATGTTCTGGGGACATAATTATTATTTCTTTGTCATTTTGTTATCTAATTATTGTTATATTTCTTGATAATGACTAATACATTTTTTTGTGTATTTCTTCACATGATGCTGGGTTACCAACAACATGCTAATGAATTTATGCCAAATGAAAAAGAAGAACTCTTGAAATATCTATCTATATACTAATTTAATATATTTATTGTCTGATTATCCTGTTTAATTTTAAAATGTAAACAAGAAATTTGTGTGAAAAAAAATATATATATGTATATATATATATATATATATATATAGGGAAATGTAGTCTAAATAAACATTATAGCAAGAAATTGCTATGGAAAAAAGGGCTGCTTTGTTTCCTTTCTTGTTCAGTAGTGTCTTAATGTAATCCACCTGCTGTAGCAACGACAACGTAGAAAAACTTCTCTTTTGACCTTGGTACAGGCATAGATGAAATCGTAATGATGTTGATGCATGATGATAAATAATAAAATACTGACAGTTCGCTCAATAAACTTCGTGTGAGTAAAATATCTTTTCTGTTGTCTTTCGTTCGAGTTATAGAAACATTAAAATTTTATAAGTACTCCTTTAAATGTCACAGTTATCCCAGCTATAGAGTAAGAGAGATTAGACGGTGCACTGTACATATGCTATTAAATGATAGCATGCACTCAGAAAAAAATTAATTTACAGGCTTCTGTCCTTCAAATATCTTATGATAGTCTGCATTGGGGAAAACAACTCCCTCTTGAGAATAGATTCCTATTGCAAACAGTCCTCCACCAAGAAGTGCATGTCTTTTAGTGTTTTTTAATGCCTGAAAAGCCAATAATAGCTTCATGCGTTTGTTGCAGTTGAAATCTGTAGTACTTGAGGTGACTTTCCAAATCAATAATGATATTGTGTCTTCAAAGTGTTATTTGTGTGTGGAGAGTGATCTTGCTGTGCCCCTATGCTCTTAGCAGCTTTGTTTGTTTGTTTGTTTGTGTTTTACGCCTCTGCAGCACCTTTGTGGGCTATATCGAGGCAGGCGACCGCCGTATGATGATGAGATGAGAAGACTTTGAGTCTGGCACATACCCTATTTATTCAGGGATGCCCAGGGTCTTTCAGTTGCCCCAGCATAGAACACTGGATACAACTCGCCTCCGTTTAATGTCCCATGGGCTCGGACTAAAGTGAGTTCCCGGGGTGAGATATGCTCTTAGCAGCAACCATGCACTTAATTGCCTATTACTTAAGGGAAGGCCTGGGTAGGATGAAATCTAACTTCTTGAAATGTCAATCTATCATGTCATAAATAAGCTCATTGTGAATAAAGGAAAAATTAAGCATATTTCTTTTTTTTTTTAAATTGATATCTTTAGAAAAACCAGCATTTTTACAAATATATATAAGTTTGAAAATTGTGGTGCAGATATAACTAATAGTAAATATCAAGTCGACCAGTATTGTGATTTATTGTCCTTAGCAGGTAATATTGGTCTTTGGCCTACGGCCTCAACCAATATTACTGCTTCGGCCAATAAAACTCAATATGGTCTCCTTACCGTTGACCCATTTCATTGCAATAATGAACAAACATCAGTAGGTTAGAAAATAGAATTGAAAGACCTGTCAAAACAGGCCTTTTGCATGGATGTCTGCCTGGCTGCTTACAGTGCTCAGTGACCCATCTCATAACTGTTATGGCACTCACTCTCGGGTTGTGAGTATCTGGAATTTCAGCAACTGTGAATGTGGTGGTTTTGAAAGGATCTTCAAGTGGTCACCCAGATTCTGATGGATGTTGTGCCTGTCTTGGTCATGGGTTGTGACTGCAGGTCTGCCTGGCTTTAGAAGTTCCTTCATTGAGCCTGTTGAACCAAATTTGGTTATATAAGCTTGCTGATTGCTGGCTGGGAGCAGCCCTTCTGATGTGCAACCTCATACTGGGAAATGCCAGCCGCCAGCATCCCAACTTCTGGGCCTCATTGCTTAATGGAGAGTCTACCCAATAGCAGTCTGTTGGTGTATCCAACTCAGGAAAGATCAAGGAACCTTTCTAAGTGCTTTCTGTGCAGTTAGGGGCAACTGATCTGAAGGATTAGCCTTATCACTGCATTTCATGACCTGTACTAGTGCAGAGGCAATGACCCGTGACAAGAATATGACTGATTGGTCATTGTTAATGTCTAGAACATCGAACACACAACAAACAAGTTTGAGGAAATTTTTTTTAAAATTATTTCCACATACAAAACTGGAATTTGAGCGTAATGAATTTCAAATGTTGAATCCAGAACAGTAAGGACCGACAGGCAAAAAACTGTAATACACATGGCAGATTATGACCTTGCCTACAACTCTGGGATGTTACAGAGTCTGTGAAATTTACTATAAAGGTGTTTCTGAAAAAATGATGAGTTCCATTTGCCTAGCCATTTTGCAAGACGATTATCACCAGGTAGCATATTTGCATGGGGACTTATCAGTTCATTTTCTGAACGGGCGAAGTGAGCATTGATTCATGAACTGCCCAAAAAGTGCACATGGTCATTAAATAATTACCTAAATCCAAATTTTCAAGTTTTTACAGATGAGGGCTGTAAATCAGACACCTCCATGTTTGCTGGTCAGTAAAAAAAACTGTCATGCATTGGATTTGAACCCCAGACCTCAAAATTACCAGGCCAGCTTGCAGACCACTCAGCCATAAAGACACTTGACATTCTTTAGTGAAAAAAACGTTTTTGCACCAATGATTGTCCTGTGCCCCAAAGTTGAGGAAACAGCAAGATTCGGACAAAAAGGCAAGGAAATTTGGGCAGATGATTAAATAAAAACTATTGAAAATTAATGATTTCTAGGCAAATTTCATTTTAAATGGTGTTAAATTTAGATTTTGAAATTCGGGAAAATGTAGCCCCCCCCCCAAAAAAAAAAATTGTGAACACCGTACTCCTATGGTTCAGTCAGAGTGTGGATTGTGGAAACTTTGAACATACTGGTGAAAATTGAAGGCAAGGCTCTTAAATTTGTTTGGACCTGTGACTAATCCTATTTTCAAGAAGTTCTATCTTATAAAGTTGGCGAGTATTGAGTGGTGACCTTTTTGAGAGTTGTAGTTGTCATGCTTTGTTCAAACTGAAAGGTCATTTCAGTTTGAAAAGACATGTTCTTCACGATGATTTTTTTGAAAATATCCATTGTTCAATATCACTGGAAAAAAGTCACTGTGACATTCAAACATTATTTAATTGATGCAATGTCGTTAAACTTGTTTACAATGTATAGTTATAAACATGCCTTATCTGAAGATGATTAAGTATTGAGCGTAAGTCATTGCATTCACTACAACTACAACAACAATGGGAAGATGTCTGCTACTACTTTCAGTTGCAGCAATGATATTTTTTAGTATTTCATGTGACTGGTCAGGTAAGTATATGAGATTTTTTAATTTTTGGAAAAAGAGATAATCAAAATGTTTCAAGACAATTAACTTATTTATCTTTGCTTATTGAGACAATGAGATATCTGTAAATTATTATACACAAAGTTTGATGTTCGCCCAACCCCACGTGGGGACAAAAGTGATGAAAATGCAGGGCAGCTTGGGGGAGGCCGAGCTCTCTTGATCAGAAAACTGGGGGAGCTCTTCCCTGCTATAGCTCCCCCAATGATCAGTGGGGGAAAGTACAATTTCCTGTTAACTTTTTCAGTCTTCCGCTAACAATTATAGTCAAAGTGATACTCTAGTTGTAGGAAACTTTTTCCTTTTCAATCTTTGGAATGGACGATGTTCCCTCACCTGCCAAGAGCACTCCCGGTGAAAATTTTCCTTTTTCATCACTGGGGGACACCACTCCCCCCCCAACCTTGTGATGACTATATTGATAGGCCTACTATTAATAACTTCCGCAGGTCACCAGGGGTTTTTCGCTCCTCGCACTGAAGGATCCACCGCGCCTTTGGTCGTCAAGGCAACATGTTCTTTGCGATGTTTTGCGACATATCGCTGCAGGGCATTCAAAATAGACCAAGATCAACTTGGAAACTACATTTGTGCCGTCTTCAATGTCACCTACAATTTGACATCCGAACCACTGTATGAGAGAATGTATCCAAGCCCAGCAAAGAAAGGTAAAATTTTTTCTTGTGCCATCAAGCCCATCATCAAACCCCACTGGAAATTACAAACTTATCTTTACTTTTTTGGACTGTCTCTGCATCATTACCATAATTGTACAAAATATCATAATTCATCTTCTATAATATTACAGTTATCTGCTCACTTTTTCCTCTGTCCAGTGCATTTTTTAACATAGTAACTGGGAGACCAAATGGTCTCCCAGGGGACAAAATTGATCTCCCAGTCATTGCCAAATTGGTGTCACTGGGAGACCAACTTTCTCAGACTCTTATTATAATTTCACACTAATTTGGTTGTTATAATTTGTAGTTCCTGAGTGCACTTGAAAGTGAGGCTTCTTTTTTCCATATCACTCTCTTTACAACTACTTATGCTTAAATTTCATCTTTTTGATTATAATTTTGAAAAAGTTATGATTTGTCAAACTTGTTGTGGTGGAAATCTGCCGAAGACCTGAATTAGCAGTCAATCAACAGATCAATATACCCTTTTGCAAGTATATTGTTATATAAATATATCTAATGGATCTTCAGCAGGTCTATAGATGCCGCGAATCACAGATTTATGAAGTTCGCTTGGTCTCCCAGTCGAAAATTCTTAAAAAATGCTCTGCCTCCATCCATCCCTTATGAAAATAATATAATATACCAGAACTACAATCAAACATCCTACTTCAATCCAGTGGCGTCCCTATGGGGGGGCACGGGGGGCACAGGCCCCCCATATTAGACCTGTGCCCCCCCAGGTGCCCCCCCATATGAACTTTCCAACTCTGGCTAAAATATACAATTAGTATAGTGGGTGCCCCCCCAGAGAATCGTGTGCCCCCCATGTGCCCCCCCGCTCGGGAACCCCCAGTTACGCCACTGCTTCAATCTGAAGTTTGCCAATGTTGTTTGAATTATTCTTTTCAGAATGTGTTCTGCTGTACCCCGGTCACAACAGCATGCATTACCTAGGAGTTGGTCGAGGAGCTGAAGACCGTCCAAGTGTTTTCTTCTTTGGGGAAACAAATGACTCAACTTCGTGCAAAGAACAATGCGCAATTGAACCACAATGCTATGCCTACGCACGGTATAAACATTCTGTCCCACTATGGGCCAATCACTGTTATGGGAGAGGATTTGGATTACCTGAAACAATGTTCCCCAGCCCTACCGTGGATTCAGGATTGAAAGTGTGCTGAACCAACGCTGAATCAATGCTCGATCAATGCAGATCATAGTTAAATTCAGGGTTGGCAAAGCAGTTTCTCCAAGCTGAAAACACCACTAAGATTTAAGCAAAATTCCCAAATGCATCTTTTGATTCATGATTGAAAATGTATTGAAAATGTGCTGAATAAACCCTGATCCCTGCTGAATCAGTACTGAAACAGCTGCAGGGTAAAAAATCTATCTTTCCAAGTTTATACTATACTGCATTCCAAAATATTACGTAATCATGCTTTTTCATGATTTTTAAACTAACATCGCCAAAAGAAATAATTTGAAAACATTGAAACATAATGATACTGGGGCCATGGAGCCAATATCCTGTCAATTTTGTTAGTTCTGTTGCTTCACGCGTTTTGCTATATAATGATTTAGGGGTGTCCACCAAATTGTTATGTAATTTATTTGAAAAGCATCCACAATCTACCAAACTGATCTTAAATTGCCATGAACATATATATATATATGAACTTCTTAACAAATCGTACACAGTATGTGAATACCCCCCTTCAAACATCCCACATTCTCACCATAAACACTGGAGCTCCCCAGGGCTGTGTGCTTTCAGTGTTCCTGTTTATAATATACTAAAATAGTCTGCAGACAAGTAACAGCAATTGCAGAATAATGAAGTACACCGTTGTGCCGACAATACTGCAGTAGTAGGACTCATTAACAAAGACAATGATTAATCTATGTATTTTAATACTGTAAACTTTGTTAATAACTGGTGCAGAGATTACTTCTTCAACTTGAATGTATCGAAGACCAAAGAACTAATTGTTGATTTTAGAAGAAATGCATGTGAC
This sequence comes from Platynereis dumerilii, assembly GCA_026936325.1. Lineage (NCBI taxonomy): Eukaryota > Metazoa > Annelida > Polychaeta > Phyllodocida > Nereididae > Platynereis > Platynereis dumerilii. The sequence continues at coordinate 25,852,891 of JAPTHN010000009.1, read as the reverse complement.
AAACTTCCTATGTCTATTAATAGCTATGCTGTTGAAGTGGTTAACTCATGTAAATATTTGGGAATATATATTCAAGATAACCGTAAATGGGACTCTCATTGTAAATATGTTATGACCAGACTTCATAAAAGAATGTATTATTTAAGATATTTTCGCAATGTTAATATTGATGGTAGCATTATAAGCCTGTTCGATAACTCCATTGTTGCAAGTGTCATGTGCCATGCAGTTGTATGTTGGTGGAACTCAATGACATGTACTAAGAAACAACAGAATGATTATATGAAGTTAAGAAAAAGGGCCATCAGAATTACCAAAAATGACACTCTATATGATCCAATTGATGTGTAAACGTGTTGACATGTGAGAGTATTGCTGTGAAAGTGTGTGAGGATGAGTCTCATCCATTATACAAATTCATGTATTTTTTAGCAATGGAGCCAGACTTTGTGCCTATGTGCAAAACAGTAGGGTTCAGAAACTCTTTCATTCCATAAGCAATTAACATTTTAAATTTCATGAAACCATGGTCAGCTGTGCAAGTAAATTTAATGCTGTGTTTAATTTGTCTCTTTCACCATGTCAAATATTTGCACCAACAATGTCATTCTGTATCATTGTATTTTTACAAGACAATTCATTGCTCCGCGCTGCTTAATTGAGTGTTGTTGCCAGCACTACTACTAGCCTATATATATATATATATATAGTCTGGATGTTGAGAAGGTAACTGACATGTGCCATGGTATGGACCCTTCTGGAAACCAGTCGTTCCATCCACTTCAGGTGGGGACTTTCGTTGGCTATCCACCTTAAATAATGCCACCTTTACCCATGCATTCCTTCATTATTAAGAAATCCATATAAATTGTAATACAATTTCATTGGAAAACCATTCGATTGACCTTTATTTAAAAATACAAATATCTTGTGTTATTAAAGAAGTGGAGTTATTCTGCTTTACATTATCTTTGGCTTTTTTGCTGAGGCACTTCCTTGCCAACAGTTTCTATAGCATTTGTGAGAAAATTGACATTTACATTAGGTGCATGGTTTACAGATCAATATACATATGCACATTGTCTAGGCAGAACATGTTTTTACTTGCTGTTTTGTAAGTAAATGTTCGATTCTGTTAGCCTTCATGGCTACATTTTATTTACTGCTTTGAGGAGTAATTTCTTCATTGTAACATAAAAGTCCCTCTTCATTTGTAGACTAAAAATGATTTATCACTTTTACTTTTATCGAAGATTTCATTTATCTCCATGAACTTTTTTAATGTTCTGCGTAGAAACGGTTTATTTTATTGTTGGCCTAACGTATCCTAGCAATGATAGGTTGCAGATCCAGACCGGGTATCTAAGGGAGCCATCGACCTTCACGGGCCGACGTTAGGTTGTGTTAGGAGCCCCCAATATTTTCCGATCCAGCTTGATCTTGGTCTGGTATTGTAGTTTATGTAGTAGAAATCACCTGTAAAATTTTGGCCCATTCTATAAATATTTACCTTTACCAGAATGCACTTGAAGTTTATAATGCAATTCCCCATTGGCGAACTTGCAAATCCAGCAGGTATTGCAAAAATCAATGAAGGAATAGTTTTTTTCTGAATCGATGGTTTCTGAGTAAGTTTCGGGAGGTGAATTAAAATCCGGCATCAGCCATGTTACAGCAGGTCTTTCTAATGAGTTAGGAAGTGTCATTCCTAGAGGTCTATCATTTTACGCAGATTTTCACAAATTTAATTGACAGCTTCTGGCAGCTTGGCAAGTGGGGTTATACAAAACATAACACCAGATTTGAATTGCCCTCCAAAAACTTACTCAAGAACTATGGATTGAGATAAAGATAACGATTTCTTCTTTGGTTTTTGCAATGTCTTGTGGATTTGCAAGTTCAACAATGGGGAATGATACATTATAAACTACAAGTGAATTCTGGTAAAGGTAAATAGTTATAGAATGGGCCTAAAATTTTACATGTGATTTCTACTTTATTACCTGCAATACCTGACCAAGGTCAAGCTTGATTGGAATATATTGGGGGTGCCAGAAACACCCTAGCCCGTATGGTTGCATATTTAATTCAAAACACTTGTTTGCCGTCTTAGTGGTCTGGGGGAGAGGGGGGGAGGGTGAAGACCCTCCTCCTTGCATCCACCACTGATGATTTCTCAAGTGAAATGCACACTTTTTCTAAATGTTAAGTCCGGAGTCAAGTTGCCAACTATAATATTAGTAGAAAAAAACTGCCCAAACTATCCTGTGATTGTACCATATAATTACTATACGAATTTGTTGGCTTTATCAAAATTGCATCACTGGTAGAATTTAGTTATTGGAAAACCAAGTGTAACAAGGATCAAGTATTGCTCTTTAAGACAAGAGATAAAGAACGCTGGTATTGGTACAGAATGGAAGCTTAACTTCTTTAAACTACATAATGTTTGATAGTCTGACAGGTTGAATGGTGAGGTCACTTTTGCAACTGGATTTCTTTGCATTTTTTTACTGTAAAATAATCCACAGGGTGGTACTTTGTCGTACGCTTTATGACACATATCTAGATTTCTGTGATTGTGTAAATTTTCTTGAGAAAAATAACAAAATATATTCTATCATGAAGGGTACCTTCAGTTTTGCAAGGCACTGCGAACAATAAACAAAGTTGAAAGTAAAAGTTATCTGTGTCACCTGAAGTGCGAATAAAATGTTACATACGTAGGATGAAGGTTCCTAACATCAGAAGTAGGGATTGGTATCCGGTCAGATACCGGTACTTGTCCAAACGATACGGTACCGGTTTCCATACCAAAAACGGTACGTAGCTGACAAGAAAAGCACAAACTCACAATCAAAACGTTGAAAAAATTGTCTGCTGCAAAATTACGTTTTAACACAAGAGGGAGCTACAAGGTCAAATCTCACTATAGTCGTGATGTAAATGTGGAAGATGGACAAGATGGTTGTTTGCAAGTGCTGTGATTGTGTTGCAGCAAAATTTTGGACAGAAATATAGCTTGTTGTGCACCAAAAGTACCACGTTTGAGGTACCGAAATTTATTTTGGTTTCAGTACTACCCGGACCATTATGGCTGGACCGGTGTTTCGGTTGTACAGACGTTCGGTACCCATTCCTAATCGGAAGAGAAAGAAATCTTGCCCTTGATATTTCTGTCTTCCATGCTAAATACTATCTTTTAGTGCAGTCCAATAACATACCCCAGCGATAAAATATTTTTCGCGATCACAAATGCCATTTCCTGGATAACAATGTCATACAAACGCATACCTCTTAATTTTTTTTATGAATGAGTGCATGCTACTGTGTATGATAGCAGGACCTATAAACATGGGCCTCAATTACAAAAAGTCAAAAGGCTAAGAGCTGATCAGATTGCATCCTAGCATATATCATGAGTCGTGACCTACGTTAACTTATGACATCCGCCAATATGTTTGGAGACTGGCCTGACTGGGCCATTTGTCCATTCCAGTCATACATGTACAGTGCGGCAGTGCCACCTGTAAATAAGTGAAACGCATGATATTGTGACATTGCATCAATGCTAAACATCCTCAACCAAACTGCTTGTGGGAGCACAAATTCTCATCCAATGAGAGGAAAACATATTGGGTCATAAAGGAAGGGGAAGGAGATGGAAAAATGAGAAATTGGCGAAAACTAGAAATTTGGCAAAAAGGCTATAAATTAGGGTAGTTGATCCCCTGGAGCGATTATTGTAAACCATTTGTTCTGAAGGTGTAATATTTGAATGGTTACATGTATTTTACATAAATTTACTTTAAAAACATTATCTGCGGATTACTGCAGTTCCTTTGGATATGTTTTTTAACTACCACATCACTGTCTTGCCAAGTGTAATGCAAAACTAAATTCCTATAATTTAAACCATGAGGCTTCGCCCATCAGCTTTCTTCCGGTTTTGACAACCAATTTGCTGCGCATCTCTGCATAGGGACAAGAACTCCCTTGATTCATTTGTTCAAGAAGCCTCAGGTCCTTGAAGTCCAAAACCCTATTACACATGGAACAAAAGCTTAATGCCTGTCACAGCCCTTCAGGGCAAGGACATAATGGGATACTGTGAGTATTTAGCTGTATTTGGATTGAACTCTGATCCTTCAATTAGGCCTTTAAGGTCTTTTTGAAGTTAAACACAATACTGCAGGCTTCTTATATTATGTTTTCGTTTCATTTACTGCTAAAGGCCTTGAATCCCATACTAATTTTGTTGAAACACTTGTAATTGTAAGCCTGTAATATAATGCACATCTAGAGAGGCATACACAGAGATAAATGATATGACTAAATTTAGTAAAAGAAACTTGCCGTTGGATCTATATCTCTTCTGCATACATGATATGTTTGAAGTGGTGGGCTGTCTGATATTCTGTATAAAGCCAATTTCTTGTCAGTAATACCTTTTAGACAGACTAGACAAAGTATGATAGCTATGATAGATCTTTTTTTTATTGTTCTGCAACAACAAACTCTTCCTATATCATAACTGAACAATCTCTGAGATATGTGACCTATGACAATAATGGGCAAATGAGAACTGAGATGAAAGGCTTTCCACATCTGATATAGTCTTTACCGTGATGTGCAGGTTTGGAGAAGTTTTAACAGGATAGAATGCAAAGCCAGTAATATACATGTATGTGCATAGAATTGCCACTTTTTATTGAAATACTTTGTGATTTTAAAGAGTAAAATCTTGTTCCTCAAAAAATCTTCCTGCGGATGGTTCAAAATATTGTTTTGGTGTTTATGTAAAGACATGACAACAGGTGCACAAGTATACAACCTTTATTAGGCCATCATCCGGCACATACAAACAAACATATAACAGTAGCAACTCAATGCAGGCACAGGTATATCTAAAAGGCCTCTTTATTTCACCATTCTTGTACAACAATTACACAGTGAACTTAACCAGTTACTATGTCCTACTTCTGTCTACCAATATTTCCGATGAGAAGGTGAACGCAGCATGTGTATCACATGTGACTAGTGTTGGGTCGATTTCATCGATGTATCATCTCCAATGCAACCACGATACAACTATCGTGATAACAATTAGCTGACGATATATCACGATTAACTATTGCCAGAGCTCTAAATATCACGATTATTGCGATTGTAATCGCGCATGTTTAGACAAGAAAATAAACTCATCTTTGCCCTGCATGCAGCCCGCTCATATCCGCCACCTTGTGTTAATATCAAGAACTTCTTCTTCTTCTTCTTCTCAGGTATATTCCTCCTTTTTTGCAGGAGAACCCTACCAGCTGTAGGTATTAAGGGGTCAGTGTAAAATGCGGACCAAACGGACCATGCGGACCATGCGGACCAGACATAAAACAAACACAGGAGGGTGCATGGGGGCATTGCTTGTTTAATCAAGCTAATAATACAAAGTCAATCAAGCGGAAAATGCGGACCAAATGCGGACCAGATGCAGACCAAACCAGAAGCTAGATATTAGCTTGACAATTGCATTAAAAAAAAATTATTTAATTTAATAATTTAATATTTTTAATTAACTAAAAAAACATATACAGGCAAGAGGTCTTAGACCAGATATGAACAGGCCAAAGTGCAGACCAGATTTCAGACCAGAGTGCAGGTCTATACCAGATTGCAGGCAACAGACCAGAGTGCAGACCAAATGCTGACCAAATCATGCAGACCAAATGCAGACCAAATCATGCAGACCAAATGCAGACCAAATCATGCAGACCAAATGCAGACCAAATCATGCAGACCAAATCATGCAGACCAAATCATGCAGACCAAATGCAGACCAAATCATGCAGACCAAATGCAGACCAAATCATGCAGACCAAATGCAGACCAAATCATGCAGACCAAATGCAGACCAAAAGTAGACCAGAGTGCATACCAAATGCTGCTTGAAATGCAGACCAGATTATATGCAGACCAGAGTGCAGACCAGAGTGCAGACCAGAGTGCAGACCAGAGTGCAGACCAGAGTGCAGACCAGAGTGCAGACCAGAGTGCAGACCAGAGTGCAGACCAGAGTGCAGACCAGAGTGCAGACTTTGCCATTTTTGTGAAAAATAAATATTAATTTTTCAAAAAATTTCTTTTTTTTACTAAGTTCATAAAATCTATTTTCAAATCATGTCCCTTTTGTTATTCAGTTGGTCTGCATGGTCTGCACAGTTTGGTCCGCATGATTTAACCCCTTCCACGTTCCAGGCTGGACAGTGTTTGCTAAAGGCTTGAACCAACAGACTGGCTGCCAGTATGTCTGGTCTGCATTGTCCGCATGGTTAAGTCACATTGAACTATACTATTCTATTCCCTCTCACCCCAGTTTTAGTAGAGTACTATATTTGTTAGTGCTATATAATTAGACTACATGGCTTCCAAACTCCTGTGAATCTGGATTGTTTTTCACTGGTAGTTTGCTTCACATCATAGATGTGATACAGCCAAATAAGTAAGGAAAAATGTCTCTCAATGTCCATTTTGGATGATCAGGTTGAAATACAGCATGCTTCAATTATTCAGTCAGTAATGGTCTGTTGCAAAAATGGATATTTGCTATTATTTGGCCATGAAAATTGCAGCGGTTTCCCGTTTACTATCGTGATACACTATTTTATCCGACCACCAAGGCCAATGCTTGATTCTGATTGGTTGAGAACTGTGGGTATATATCCTGTATCTGTCAGGCTGCTTGGCCTGTACAGATATTTTCTGTATCCTGCAGTGATGACATCACAATCACTCATAAAGTATCTGACATTGTCATGCAAACAATGGGCAGTGATTGTTTGTCATGACGTCACAATGGCATGGGCTGCTGGTGACGTCACAACAATCTGCTGCTCCTAGCTTACAGAATTTGAAGTTATCAGACTAAAATTTAGTAACTCTAAATAAAATCATTGCGGCACATAAATAAATCCCCATAGTAGTGTAGTTAATTCACAGCTATGATCATCATTTGTGTCAGGTCTCTTCTAAATTAACACTCATCATTCTGACACTCATGATGTTCATACCTTTGAACTAGTACATTGTTATGGGGGTTTTATTAGACCCATGTGGTCGGATAAATTCGTAATTTGTTGTTTGCTTTTGACAGATACAGGATTTACCTTCCCTCAGATAGCTGTATCCGGGCTCAGCTTCGCTTCGCCCAGATACAGCTATCTTCGGGAAGGTAAATCCTGTATCCGCCAAGCAAACAACAAATAACTAATATTATCCGACCACCAAGGCCAATGCTTGATTCTGATTGGTTGAGACCTGTGGGTATATATCCTGTATCTGTCAGGCTGCTTGGCCTGTACAGATATTTTCTGTATCCTGCAGTGATGACGTCACAATCACCCATAAATTAACTGACGTTGTTATGCAAACAATGGGCTGTGATTGTTTGTCATGACGTCACAATGGCAGGGGCTGCTGGTGACGTCACAACAATCTGCTGCTCCTAACTTACAGAATTTGAAGCTTTCAGACTAAAATTTAGTAAAGACCACTGATAAAATCATTGCGGGATATAAATAAAACCCCATAGCACTGTAGTTCACAGCTATGAACGTCATTTGTGTCAGGTCTGCTTCTGAATTAACACCCATCATAGCAGGGGGGGATCCAGAAAATTCCGGTGGGGGGGTCTATCGGGCTATCGCGTTGCGGAACGCACAATCGCGACATTCCGCGACTGCGCGCGGATAAAATTAACATATAAAAATATATAAATTTTGGTCTGGTGGGGGGGGATGCATCCCCCCCATCCCCCCCCCTGCGTCCGTCCCTGCATCATAGGCCTGTCTGACACTCATGAATGATGTTTTTACGTTTGAACTACTTTGTTATGAGGGTTTTATTATACCATGTGGTCGGATAAATTCGTAATTTGTTGTTTGCTTTTGGCAGATACAGGATTTACCTTCCCTCAGATAGCTGTATCCGGGCTCAGCTTCGCTTCGCCCAGATACAGCTATCTTCGGGAAGGTAAATCATGTATCCGCCAAGCAAACAACAAATAACTAATAGTATCGCACATGGCAATAGTTGGTGATATATTGTATCGTCTGTTTGTTTAAAATTCACTATCGTTCAGCTATTGTATTGCAGCCTTACTATCGTGGCATCTATTGTATCTCAAAATTCCCACGATACCCAACACTACATGTGACCAGGGGAAAGACCGCCTCCTTGTTGGCCATCTGTGCATTGGGACACCGACTCCCTCGATTCATTTGTTTGAGAAGCCCCTGGTCCAAGCAAGACTTACCTTTAATGCCTCTTAGAAGCCCTTAAGTATGGGGTTGGACGACAAGAAGGCTTCTTGGATTGACCTTTGATCCTGCAATTAAACTCCTCTTGTAAGTTTAACATAACTTTTTTTTTGTGTCTTTGTTTTTTTTTTTGGTTCCTTTTCTTGAAGAAACAAAATGATTGCACAGAGGCGTGTATTTTGACTCACCGGAGCTTTTCCCCATCTATCGTGGGCTTCCAAGTTATTGGAATTTTCTCATTAGGTCACATGACTGCTCAGAGTCTAGTCAGGTTATGACTTGTGATGTATTTTCGAAGGTCAGGATTTACCCTGACATTTTTATATAACGAGTTATATTATAGCGTAGGTATGGTAACAAAAACCATTCATATGAAAGTGGTACCAAACAAGTAGGAATGTGATATCAGAGTTCAAACAACATTTAAGGTAATTTTGTTGTTGTCTGGACAGCAGTAGCATCTTAACTGCAAATCTTGGGGGAATTTGTCAATGTGATGTCTGCGACAAAAACGGAACTCCTTCTGAAGAGGTTATACCAGACATCTTATCCAAGTCAAGAAAGTCTCCTTGGACTGCCTAGAAGCCTGTGGTGAAAATACCTTTCAGTCAGCAATTCTCAAAATGCTGAGGGTTCTCGACTTGCTTCTTCAGTGGATATCTATTGTGTTAAAGTTTTAAAACTGGATTTGGCGGATGCTACTAGAACTTAACTGAAACCTCTGAGGCATCAGTTTATCGAATGATGGATGATTTGGCAACAGAATATTATGTCTGTCCGAATCAGTTCATATTCACACCACTTCTTAATTATGAGGAGTTATAATGTAATGCTTTCAGTGGTATCATATCACTAAATCTGCAAACTTATATATTTAAAAAAAAAAGAATAATCATCTTGCTTTCTATCTATCTTTTTGTCTGTTTTTATAAATTGTGCCTTACTTTCTTTACAGTAATATATCGGTGTTGCATTTCTTATAAATTCTTGTAATGCAAGTTTTATACGAAGGCAGACTGGCATCACATTTACTGTGTGAAATGTATCACTCAGAGCAAAATATGTAGTTAATTTTCTGTGTCAACAGAGACGAATGGTTGTTTGATACAAAATGCAACTTATCGAATCAAGAATGCTTTTTTCCTGACTATGGTCAGAGGATATTTTTCCCAACATCTTCTGCAGGTAGTATAAAACAGTGGTGATGTGGCAATGGGTGGGAAATCTCTCAAGTCAGGAGCTGTGGGTGGGACCACCCTAAAATTAAGGCGTAGGTATGGTAACAAAAACTATTCCCATGAAAGTAGTAAATAACAAGCAAGAAAGTGATTTTACTGATCAAACAACATTTAAAAGATAATGTTGTTGTTGTCTAGACAGCAGTAGCGCCTTGACTGCAAATCTTGGGGGATTTGTCAATGTGATGTCTGCGACAAAAAAGAACGCCGTCTGAAGAGGTTATACCAGACATCTTATCCAAGTTTGGAAAGTCCCCTCGGACTACCCGGAGGCCTGTGGTGAAAATAGCTTTCTGCCAGAAAGTCTTGTAATGCTTTGGGTCTCGATTTGCTTCTTCAATCGATATATATGGTGTTAAACTTTAAAAACTATATTTGGAGGATGCTGCTAGAACTTGACTAAAATCTCTGAGGTATCAGTACCGGATGATGGATGATTTGGCCATGACATAGTCTGTCCGATTCAGTTTATATTCACATCACTTTTCATTCATGAAGAGTTATAATGTAATGCTTTGAGTGGCATCGTATCACTAAATAAACATATTTATATATACTAAAAAAAGAATAACCATCTTGCTTTCAATTTATCTTTTTGTCTGATTTTACAAATTGTGTCATACTTGCTTTACAGTGATACAATGTATATAAATATTGGTTTTGCATTTCTTACAAATTCTTTTGATATATGTCAGATGAAATGGCAGAGCTGGCATCATCACTTGATGCTTGATGTGAGAAATGTTTCTTTCAGAGCAAAACAGATTTTTGTGCCAACAAAGATGAATGGTTGCTTGATGTGAAATGCAACTTAGCCAATCAGCAATACTTTTGCAAAAAAACAGGTGGTATTTTCCTGTTGGATATCACTGACTACTCTGAGCAAAAGGCTTCACATTTCCTCAGTTCAAAATTACTGAGCATCTCCAGGCTGAACATAAAGAAGAATGTTGGAACTGCAGACAATAATTATGCTTTATGAAATAGCAACTGAGCTAGAAGTATTTTAATATAAGATTAAGATGTGACCTCAAAATTTGTCTTGGTTGTTTTAGACTGCGAAGAACAGTTCTGTTCCATCTATCTGGCCATGTATGACTTCAACATCAGACATATGACTCTCCCAATTGACTTGACAGCAAAGCGCTATATATATTATGGCATATAAATAGTGCATAAGAGAGCACTCTCTGGAGTACAGTTACAAGAGTCCATTGTCTAGACTGCAGTAACCAATGTCATGATTTTCTCTCCTTCTGGTCTTTGAGATTTCTGTTAGGATTTTAGCAGCTTAGTAGAAAGAGTACTTGCTGCAGTTCTTCTGAGTCTGGAAGCAAGACTTAGTTGCATATAATTATTGTAGGCAAGTACGCATAAAATGGCGATGTGGAGATAGTAAAAGCACTTATCCTCACTTCAGTGTTCATCCTCGATTCTGATTGGCCGAGATGTATGGAGGCCTGAGTGGTGTATATTCCCGTACCCTAGAAAAACGAGCAGGGTGTAACAGTTTTATCCTCAGACTTCTTGTTTATTGACGCCCATAGATTATCTTCCAAACTGAGTCTGAAATGTCTTTAAAACAAAGCAACAGCATTGTAAGGTCATCACCACTGCTGACACCGGGATGATGTCACTATGGCTCTAACAATGGCATTGTGATGTCATGACTATTGTTGCTGTATGGATAACGTCATAACAATCTTGTGGTTGCAATTGTGACATCATTGGTTATCTCACACACCCTATCTGGTGACGACAGACAGGGTGTATGGTCTCTTATCCTCAGTCCAGTGTGAATCCTTGATTCTGATTGGCTGAGAGCCGCGGTGAATGACACCGTACATCCTGTCTGTCGTCACCAGACGGGGTGTATGAGATAAACAATGATGTCACAATAGCAACCATAGGTTTGTTATGATGTCATCCTTGTAGCAACAATAGTCATGATGTCACAATGCCATTGTTTGAGCCATTGTGACATCATCCTGGTGACAGCACTGGTGATGACGTCACAATGCTTTGTTACTGAAAGACATTTCAGACTCAGTTTGCAAGAAAATCTATGGGCATGAATAAAACAAGAAGTCTGAGGATAAAACCGTTACACCTTGCTCGTTTTTCGAGGGTACGGGAATATACACCACTCAAGCCTCCATACACCACTCAGCCTTCGGCTTCATGGTGTATGGAGTCCTTCGTGGTGTATATTCCCGTACCCTCGAAACGAGCAGGGTGTAACTGATAATACATCGCGGCCCACTCAGCCTTCGGCTTCGTGGTGTATGGAGTCCTTTGTGGTGTATATTCCCGTACCCTCGAAACGAGCAGGGTGTAGCTGATAGTATCTCTATATCTCTATATTTTGCACCCTCAGTGAGACAGTACCCTCATAAGAGAAACCAAAGTTTATTTTAAAAAGCAGAAAGGGCAGTCCCGCTACACAGGGACCACTCTCTTTCCTCCTTTTTCAATGCTACAGCTACCTTTGCTTAATGAAATGGTTGATCAAATTACATTCGCTGAACCATTCCATATGGAACAATTCATAAGCAATTCATTGTTGCTGAAAATTGCACCACACCAAATATATCTATAGAAATATCTATATAGATCGGTCATTTCGCCTTCATAATCAACTTAATAATCATCAGATCTGTCGTATGCTCAAGGGTATCATCAGATCTGTCATATGCTCAAGGGTATGGTCATACTCCTATCAAATCTGGTAACGCATTCCTGGAAATCAGTTAGGTTTGACATGACATTGATAATTTAGGTCATTATAACTTGATGAAATCAGCAAGCTGTATTTGCAGGTTGCATGTTAATTATTTGCAAAATGTGAACAATGTTCATCAGCATAAATAATATTTAGGAAGATGATCATCACTTGCATCACATTAAATCTATATAATCTCTACAAGTGAAAAATATTCATGACAAAAGTGCTGTGTCATTTCAAAATAACATGCAAACAATGATGTCTTATGAAAAAGATATATGACATAACTCACACGTGACCAGGAGAGACAGAGCATATTTGTTGGTCATCATTCTGTGCAGTGGGACACTGACTCCTCGATTAATTTGTTTGAGAAGCCCTTGGCCAAAGCAAGACTTACCTCTAATTATACAATAATGTTTTTTTGGGGCATTACCAGGGATTAATGACAGGCAGCTGAGGGCAGTAAAATCATTAATGCCTGAGCCGTAGGTGAGGGCATTAATGATTTTACTGCCCGAGGCTGCCAGTCATTAATCCCGGTAATGCCCGACAAAGAAACATTATTTGCATTATTATTACTAGGCCTAATATGTAAAAATAAGACCACAACAGAGGTAAATAATCAAGCTTTAATTTACAATCAGTCAAGAAATTTAGGTAAAATTGACATCCTTTCAAAAATACAATAGGCTGTGAAATGATAAACACACGTGTAGCACAAAACTTCCTACTTCATATTAATGTTAAAAGTGAATTTTTGAAGTTGTTGTCCTTCATAAAGGCCGTCTGTTTCTGGTCACTGCGACTGAAGGACATAGCAGAGGGCCCTGGAGTGACATTGAGTATCCCATTTTCATCCACAATCAGTGGGACCATTGGTTGCCTTGTGTTGTCAATCTGGAATCAGTATTTTAATGTCATCAATATTTCACAAATTAACAGTTTTAGGTCGTTTTTTAAATGATAAATTAGCCCATTACCTGCTCAGAAAACGGTCCTGGAGCATCTGCTTCAAGGTCTTGGGCAGCAACATCCAGCATCGGTGGCATGTCCTAAAATGTTAAATTTCTTTACTAATCTTGAATTTTTTTTTTTTTGTCCTACCGACCGACCCTAGAAAAAGAGTCTTGAGAGGATCCGAGAAGCTAAAGATCAATTATGTGTGGCCTAATAGGCCTTCTGTCTACCAATGTTTCCGATGAGAAGGTGAACGCAGCATGTGAATCACATGTGACCAGGGGTAAGAAAGCCTACTTGTTGGTCATCCATGCACTGGGACACTCACTCCCTCGATTAATTTGTTTGAGAAGCCCCTGGCCCAAGTAAGACTTACCTCTAATGCATCTTAGAAGCCCTTAAGTGTGTGGTTGGATGGAAAGAGGGCTTCTCGAATTGACCTTTGATCCTTCAATTAGTCCTCTAACTTGAGTCCTAGTCAAACGCAACTTTCTTTGGTTATGTTCTGTTTAAGATATTTCCGCAGCAAGTAACAATTTACTGATCAACAGCCAGAGATGTTTCAGCAATTAATTTAGGTTTTAGAATGTCTGTGATATTATTGCCAGTCACTCTGCTGCACAGATCTTTAGAAACCATTTGTCACTGAGAGAAATATGAAATCACTAGTCACTTTAATTCATATAACTTATTTATTGAAATGTGCCTAAAACATGGCAAGTAATGGATATTGCTTACTTACGGAGTATGATCACTATGATTACATCAAATGTGTGTGTATTTGATATGAACACTTTTGCACACTGTAGTTTGGGATTGCTGTATTTCATCACTAAGAACATTTTGATAATGGTTCCAATTTTTCCTACCTTGATTTGCTGGAAGCTTTCAATATTTTTTCCCTGTTTTTATTGCACTTTTCCATTTGCTGTCCCATCACATCAAACAACCCTCATGAGCACCCAGATCTGGACTTAGGGGGTTTTGCTTACCACATCTATCTATCTACATGTATCTTATTAAAATTATTATTAATGATGTTACTAAAAATCCTTGCTATAAGGCGATGAAATTATGAAATCGTAAATACAACAAACATTCTTCCATGGATGTATGGCTACAAGTGCCAGCTTTACAAATTTATAAGCATAGGGAAATATGATCTCAACAAACAAACAATTTAGAAGATAAGATCAGAACGAAAGACATAATCTAAGACACTCCAGTTGCTGCCTTGACAGTGATATAGCTTCTGAATGCAAGTCTTGGGATTTGTCGGTGTGGTTTCTGTGACAAAAATGTTGGTCTCAAGAGATTGACACTAGACATCTTACCCAAGTCTAGACTTCCCCCTTGAGGCCAATGGTGAAAAGAGCTTTCAGACAGCAAATCTCATAACACTGAGGGTTTTGACTTGTGTTGCTTCACAGGATATACATGGGGTTATAACCTTTAAATGTGGCTTGGAGGATGCTGCTAGAATTTTTACTTAAACCTCCCGTAGGACAGTTTATTCGATGATGGATGATTAACCTTCACATAAATGTTTGTATTTTGATACTTTGTGACTGCTAAAATGAAATGGTAATGTTACACTTTCAGTGGTATTATATCAGTTATAATTCTTGGAGGACAAATAATTACAACAAGATGTAGAAGCATAGACTCAGAAATGACTTTTTTTAATTGTTTTTTTTATAATACTACAAGTACGCCATGCCTGTTAATTTGAGTGACCGTGGACATCATATTTTCAGTTATCTAAATACAAGGAAAGTGTGATGCTCATATTTATATAACTATGCTTTTGAATTCTGCTATGGTCTCATGGCAAATCACTTCTTCTAGTTATTTGTCCAATCATTTAACTTTATACAATACTTTCTTTTCAGTATTTGTACATAATGCATTGCTGTTGTATTTCTTACAAGTTCTCATAATGCAAGGTATACAAGGCTAGATTGGCTTCACCTCTTGCTGCCTAATGTATCTTTCAGAGCAAAAAAGCTTTCGGTGCCAACAAAGATGAATGGATGTTTGATACCAAATACATCATGGTCAATCAGCAAGGTGTTTTTCCCACCTCCAGTCTGGGGATTTTTTACCATCATCTTCTACTAGTGGTATGTTTCTTGGGAGGGGAAAGCACGTATTCTCAGTGGACCATTATTATTTGCAAGTAGGCCTACCTTTCCAGAACTACTAATATCTGTTGGTCAGGAACAAAGATGACCGATATAGATTTGCAACTGAATAAAAAAAAAAAGTGTACATATTTTACTTTTGTAAGGAAATTGCAAAAACTTTGGAATTACGAAACGGTCACTATACCACATACAATTTATTCAACATAACTGACCTACGAGCTTAGTTTACTATCGTCTACCGCAATTTTCCAAGTACAACCCCTACCCCCCCCCCACCGGATTCGTTTAAAATCCCATGTGATAGTGTAGGCAAAAACATCTAGTCATGTTCTTTTTAGCCATCTTGATATGTATGCACTATACAGCACAACATTTTCAATATCAAGTGTGCGATTCTTTCTATTCTTGCTGATAATTTGTGTTGATTTCATCTAATCTAACCGCTTCTTTACACAAATCTATCACTCTAAGATTGAAGTAAAAATCCAAAATTGGCGCAAAGCATTTGCTTTAAAAGATCTAAGACATGACATCAAAAGTTAAGTTTATTCCTCCTGACTGTGAAGAGTTGTTCTATCTATTTGGCCATGTATGACTTCAACCTTCGAAATATGGTTCCCAAATTGACTTGACATTAAAACACAATTGTGGCATACAAGAGAGCACTCTCCAGGGTATACAGTTACAACTAACAAGAGCTCATTGTCTAGACTGCACTAACCCAAGGTATGATTTACTCCTCTTACGATTTTTTGTGTTTTCTGTTGGGGACTCAGCTCAATCTCCAAAAGGCGAAATGAGGTACTGACCTTATGCCACAAGATCCACTGTTTATTTTCAAAATTTGGTTGCTGCAACTACCTCTTCATAAAGAATAATGTTAATGAAATCATGATCAAATAAATATTGCACAAGAAAACATTTATCTAATACATTCATCGTTGCTGATAATAGCAGTGTGCTATTGACATGAATATCCACATATTTCTCAGCATCTGTCATTTTGCCTTCATAATCAACTTCGTAGTCATCAGATCTGTCGTTTTCTCAAGGGTTGGTTCATGCTTCAGTCAAAGCCTGTAATGCTTGAATGGAAGACTGGCAGATTTGATGGGTCCATTTATATCATTCATCCTCAGAAAAAGAAAAATCACTTTTTGGTGAAAAGGAATTTCCTAGTAAAATCTGGAGGTAGATTTGAATGTTTTGTTTATTTGCATCTTTTGCCCAATGCTAAGGGTACACACATCACTTTTTTGCTGATGGCTTAACCGAAAAACTCAAATTATAATTTAAGTACTAATACAAGATAGGCAAAGTAGACAGAAATCTCAAACAGTCACTATGAGCTGTGCCTTTCTTTGAAGCATCGTCTGAACGTGTGTACAAGTCTGATGCTGTTTTTGGCACTTCTTTTTTTTATTTCAACAAAGTCAGTTGGTGTTTCGCAATTTTACTTATAATGTGGCATAAAAAAAGTAGCTCTACCGTTGGATTGATGCCTGTGTACAAAGTGGCCTGATTTTGATTTACATTTTCATTTCAAACTTATATTAAATGTTATAGCAGTATCATATGAATCATTGTTGATCTTAATTAACCTTTCTTATGGTTTTTTTTACAATAATCCACAATTCATCAAAATTTTCCTGTTCGGATAATCTATTAATCAAAAGATGATTAATGGGTTGAGTGACTTGAATAGTAGAACTCTGTAAGGAGGTGACACCATGGCTACCCTTCCCAAGCCAAGGGTGAGTTGGAATAGCTGTATTTATGTAGCTGAAATAATTGTATATACAGGATGGTCAAGAAAAAACTTCACAGTCTTTGGCTCATGAGCCACACCTCAGTGAGATTTTGTCCAATCAGTCTAATTCTTGCATGAAGTTTAGGTGGGGATCTCAGTATCATGTTTCTACTCTTGCATCTAATTTTGATAAGGAGTTACGACAGGAGGCACATTTTGAAAAACTGTGGTAACTTGCAATTTCCAGCAACCTTCTTCTCTTTCAAGCTCCCCACAGGATTGAGTTTCAATCGAAGAGAGCTGAAATCCTGGGACCACACTCCTCTCAAGAACTCCGGGTTACTGTAAGAATATGAAAGCAATGGTACAATATTTGAATTGATGGCAATGCCTTGCATTCGGGACAGCAAAATGTGTGAAAATGGCCTTTTTTTTTATTTCTGCAAAATCATAACTCAAATTCACACAACGTGGCCCATGGGAACATACTACAGATAATATATTGCCATGACTATCCTCTTTACATTAGAAAAGGTTTGATAGTAATTAGAAACAAATTGATGGAACTTTGCCACGGAAAGTTTTTTCTTGACCACCCTGTATATCTGATTGGCCTAGAATATGGCTAGTTTCAAGAAATACTATAGTTTCTTTATTCATTCGGTGTGTTACAGTGTAATCCGTTATCATATTTACTTCAATGTGGCTACACAATCATAAAAAAAGAAAATAATAATATTATTACCAAAGAACATTTTTTAAAGCAATGAAATATAGACTCCATAGAATGAGGTGGGGTACAAACATACAACTGGCCTAGGAAGCACAACACAATGGCTGCTTATCACAATCATAAATGCTCAGTATTCGCTGCTCGCAATTTCCCAGAAAAAAAACCATAGAAATAGCAGCAGTGATTTGTAGGATCATTTGTAGCAGTCACATCCAATATTGGCCTTGTTGCTTCTGTGCAACGCTGTTTTATGGCCAATTTGTGATCACAGATATATACAAAATGTAGTGATAGCACACCGAGAAATGGATAGTAGCTTGTTAAATAAAGACAAATATGCATACCCCTAATTTCATAAGCATATAATTTTATTCTGTTATAACCTGGACTGGATAAATGGATGATTGGGACTTTACATCCTGTATTTCTGCACTTGGTAGGCTAATTAGAAAAGAGGAGGACATGACAGTGAGGTGAAGGATGAATGGAACTATATGTACTGTCCAACCAAGGCTCCAGTGAAGTGACAAGAAATGGATAATCCTGGATTCGAACTCTGGTCCCAGCAATTGACAGCCACGCATGCTACCACTTAACTTACCCTCCCCCTCCTAAAGGGAGACTGCTTGCAATAGATGTAGTGGTTTCATAACACAAGGGTCATTGTGTCATTTTAGGTTGTCTCCAAATTTCACCAACCCTCCGATACTTTCTTCACAAATGTTCTGCCTTTCTACAAGAACGCAATTCTTATGCGTCCCATGTCCGCCACTTGGCATGGCTAAATGGTGAACAAGCCATCCGCATGAGATTCGGGCCATCATGAAGTGTTTGCAGAAGTGCAACTCCCCACTTTGAGTGCCCATAGGACCCATGGAGTTGCACTTTTTTGGAAAAGCATTGATGTCAGCATCAGAATTTTTATTTTCACTTCACAATATTGATAACTGTTTTAACATAAACTTGGATTGACATTCCGTGTTGCATATTTAATATACCACCATGATAAACATTTTTGTTTTGAAAAAACTAATGCACCAATAATATATAAAGAAAAGAAACCAGTTCAGAACAAATGCAAATTTTCCCAAAAGATATGCAATGCCTACCAAATGCTTCCATGCTGTGCGCCCTACTGCCAAGGCAGCAAAATTAATGCAAAATTTGGTTGATTCAGACTTCCTCCTCTTTGTAGTGATGATATCTGATATAGCCACTGCCTTCTTTCTTTCCCATACAGAAGTGACTAACCTTTGTGCCAAGAAATTGACTTTCAGTCATTTTTCCCATGTATCATATATAGCGAATAAACCATATGTGTCTGATACAGCTGTTCGATCATTGGGTCTGGTCTGATTCACAGTATACAGCTACTTATATGTGTATAGTTAGTTTTACCAATTCTTTTGCTGCAAGCGCAGTAGTTTTCTGGTCAACTGATACACAATTATGTAACTTAATCTTTACTTGAATTAACCAATTAAATTTAAATGTAATGTTAAATATAAACTCTTGGTTATTTTATAATCCTATAAGGTAAATTTTGCTGGCATATGTACGATAGCAGAAGGCAGGCTAAAGAGGCATTAGAGCATATTTAAAAGTGTAGTGGGGCTTAAACGTTAGGGTAGGTTGATTTTGCAAATATTTTGGAATTTCAATCTTGGACAAATTGAGATAGTGACATTTTCATGTCAAAAGGCCTTATCCAAAATTTCAGGTCTCTAACTCTAATACTTTATCCATTTAAAGTTTTGAGTTTTTTAGACATTTTTCTCGAGGCTTGCCGATTCGCGGTGTTGAATAACTTAGTCAATTTAAGAGATAAGACAATGAAACTGGTATGGTTGGACAGTGCTCAATTAGACCTTCATTTTGAATACCAACATCAATGGTCTAGACCAAATTTGAAGGCGCAAGTAACTTCACAATCTGATAAATTTTCATTTTTTTGCTTGACTTGCCAATCAAAGTATGACTATAGTTGTAAATGTAATTCAATTGGCTGTTGAGATATCTGGCAATATTAGTGATCTTAGGTAAAGCACCCAGAGCTATAATATAGTTACCTTTGTCAATTCAATGATTGTCACAGGTATCCCATATAGAATCACAGAAATTAAGAACTTGTAAAAGATTAGGGGGGGGGGACTGGAATTAGAATCAGGTTCAGAATTATATAATGTCCTAAAAAAAAAGAGAAAGAAATGGAATCCATGGCATGATTCTAACCAAGAAAGAAGTTCAAATAGAACAACCACCTGATTAGAATTTGTATATTTCTGTACTGGTTTGCAAAAGTTGTAACATGAAGCTTCCCTGCTTTGACAATTAAGGTACTATACAAATTATTAAAGCACTTCTTTACAGCTTTTAACAGTTTCATAATGGAACTAAGGTGTTAAAGGGAGGTCTTGATAAATATTAAACAGCTCTTTATGTCATTACTGGAGCCTTACGAAACACTTCATGCCTTTTGGATTGGGAATATTACTTTTCCAAAATAATATCAATGCTCAGAAAGAGAGAGAAAAAATACGATTTGCTTTTTTTGAGTGCAGTGTCATACAAAGGTATAAATCTCAAATTTTAACCTACGTTTATGCTTGATGTTGGCTGAGAACTTGTTTGCATCAATACCAGATTGAAATTTTACTTCTGACATTCGATTCATTAAAAATTAAGTTGTGCAGCTGGAAAACTCGGCAAAGTTTCATAGGTTTGCCAAATGAAACTGTTACTCCCCCATACCTCCGATATGGCTCATTTTAAGACCTCCAATGCTTGTGAAAGTGTAATCCAGTCGACTGACATAGGGTAGAATATAACCAAGGACAAGTAAAAACACTTTTTTCAAGAAATTTCCTGTTTATTACTGCTTTGAATCATCAGATCTGACTTTCTTTCTCCAAATTGTGCATTTTATAAGCAGTGCAGATCAAAAATTATCGAAAACCCTTCATGTTTGTATTCAAATTGTAGGTCTTTTTGAGATCTTTTCAAATATGTAGTTTATAACACTGTATGATGAGAAATAACTAAGTTATACGAAACCGCGACTTTGCGAAACAACCGAAAAATGTTCAAAATGTCAAAAATTCAGTGTCATTTCTTCAAAAAAGTTTTCAAGTTAGAGACCTCAAATTTTGGATATAGCCTTTTGATATGAAAATCTCTATATCCATATTTGTCCAATGGTGAATTTCCAAAATCAACCTGCCCTATTAAACGCGTCAGTGGATGATTCTCCTTGAATATTTCCATGAAGCACAGAGTATTTAATGTTTGAAGCTTCACCACCAACATAATCATTCCAAGGGAATTTTTGTTTACTACCGATCCATGTCTATTAATAATGTTTATTCTTCCGTCTGAATGAGAGTGGTTATTTGAGTAATTACAAAACTTTGAAGCAGCATATAATTTACAATTTCCTATGAGTGAATTGCATTTTTAGCTAAAAATGATCAAATATGGATTCTGAGAATATCTGCTTACTTTCCCCTACATAGAATTGAGTCAAAATCCCCATAGGGTAGTGACAACGAGAAAAACAGAGTTGATTTGTTGGTCATCTGTGCATTGGGACACAAAACTCATTGGTTTGAGAAGCCTCAGGTTCAAGCAAAACTTACCTCAAATGCCTATCGGAAGCCTTTAAGTATTGGGTAGGACGGAAAGAAGGCTTCTTGGCTTGACCTTTGATCCCAAAATTTAAGTCTACTTATAAGTTCAATGCGACTGTTTTTTGGTGAGTTGTTGTCATTTTTTGCTCTATTATAATATATTTTTCGTAGCAAAACAAAATCTTTGCACAAAGGTCTATATTTTCACCTACCAGAGCTTCCCCCATCTCTCATTGCTCAGTAGGTCACATGACTGCTCTGAGTCAAATCATATGATGACTTCGTACATATTTTCAAAGGTCAGCCTTTACCCTTAAATTTTATATACCTTTTCTGTTTATTAGCGATCTACCCATAGACTACAATCAATTTTTTTTAGCTAATAATTATTTGGTCAACTAACCAGCAGCAGCATGTTCCACAGAATATACATGTATATAAAGTGCTCATCTTGTTGTTTGAGGCATCTTTGATGTCATTATTTTGGTCACTCAAGACTGTCTTGGTTGACTTGTCACTGGGAGACATTTAAAATGTCTGGTACAGGTAAACCTGCTATCTGAAACTTGCAAGATTTACTGAAACATACAATGTATTTCTTCCACTTAAATGAATGTGTCTTGCATGTCAAGAGATAACCCCAAAACACCTGGCAATTTTGGTGATAAAATGATTGAATTGAGTTTATTTGCCATTGGCATGCATAGACAAGTTTAACAATAAGCGCAGAAAAAAAGGGTAACTATGGTAACAAAAACATTCCCATGAAAGTAGTAACAAACAAGCAAGGAAATTATTTCAATGCTCGAACAACATTTAAGATATTTATAATCTTGTTGTTGTCTAGACAGCAGTGCTTAGCGTATTGACTACAAATCTTGGGGGATTTGTCAATGTGATGTCTGCGACAAAAAGGAACTCCATCTGAAGAGGTTATGCCAGACATCTTATCCAAGTCGAGAAAATCCCCTTGAACTGCCTGGAGGCCTGTTGTGAAAATAGCTTTCGGCCAGCAAATCTAATAATGCTTAGGGTCTCGACTTCCTTCTTCAATGGATATATACATGTATGGTGTTAAAGTTTAGAAACTGGATTTTGAGGACGCTGCTAGAACTTGACTAAAATCTCTGAGGTATCAGTATCAGATGATGGATGATTTGGCCATGACATAGTCTGTCCGATTCAGTTCATATTCACATCACTTTTCATTCATGAAGAGTTATAATGTAATGCTTTGATTGGTTTCATATCACTAAAGTACATACAGAAATATATTGGTAATGCATTTCTTACAAGTTCTTATATATGTTAACTTAGACACAATGGCAGAGTTGGCATTATTACTTGATGTGAGAAATGTTTCTTTCAGAGCAAAACAGCTTTCAGAGCCTACAAAGATGAATGGTGGTTTGATGTGAAAGACAACTTAGCGAATCAGCAATGCTAGTTTTCCTTACTCTTGCTTGAGGATTTTTTCAAACATATTCAACTGGTGTTTCCTGGAAGATATCACTGACTACTCTGAGCTTCAATAGGCTTCACATTTCCTCAGTTCAATTACTTAGCATCTACAGCATGAACACAGAGAAGAATTATTATTAACGTTTAAAAAAAAAAGATGGGACCTCAAAAGTTGTTTTGGTTCTGAATGACTGCGACGAACTGTACTGTTCCATCTATTTGGCCATGTATGACTTCAACATTGGGAATATGACTGTCCCAATTGACTTGACAGCAACACGCTATTATGGCATAAAGTGCATAAGAGGGCACTCTCCCGAGTACAGTTACAAGAGCTCATTGTCTAGACTGCAGTAACCGAAGTCATGATTTTCTCTCCTTCTGATCTTTTGTGATTTCTGTTAGGAACTTGGCCAGTAGAAAGTGTACTTGCTGCAGTCCTGAGTCTGGAAGCAATACTTGGTTTCATATAATTATTGTAGGCAAGTACACGCAAAATGGAGATGTGGAGATAGTAAATCATGTATACACCTCTATATCTCTATATTTTGCAGTACCTTCATGAGAGACTCCCAAGTTTATTGAAAGCAAAAAGGGGCATTCTAATAACAGAAGGACCACTCTCTTTCCTCTTTTTTCAATGCTACAGCTACCTTTGCATAATGAAATGGTTGATCAAATTACCTTCGCTGAACTATTCCATATGGAACTATTCATCAGCAATTCATTGTTGCTGAAAATTAGACCACACCAAATACATCTCAGTATAGAAATATCTATATAGATATGTCATTTTGCCTTCATAATCAACTTAATAATCATCAGTTCTGTCAATTGCTCAAGGGTATGGTTATACACCTGTCAAATCTGGTAGTGCATTCCCGGAAACCAGTTAGGGCAGATTATACGAAAAGAAGCAAAATGACTTACCACAAGTTACATTAGCACAGAGACGGAAAAGGCCAGACATAATTGATTCGTAGCTTCTTAGATTTTCTCAGGGTGCTTGTTCTGGGGATAGCTGGCAGGACAAAAAAAACTGAAATCTAAATCTTTTACCGTATAAATCCATTAAATAAAATCATGGGTAAACACTGTTTGCTGTTGGATGGGTTGATCAGAGTAACTAAAAATATGGCCTTGTGCTAATGTAACAACGTTAAATGATGGAGGACGGAACTTTTTTATGCTGATACAACTGCAATATAAATGAAAACACCAACAGGGTACCACTCCTGGCCTCCTCCTGGGAGACCTGGCTTTCATTTCAGAAAAAATGTGAGATCTAATCATGTGTTCGTTAATGTAATTTATACAGACAAATTTTGCTAATGTAACACTATGAAATAGACAGATGCGAAATTGCAGTTACATTAGCAATAAAAAAAACAGCTACTGCACACAGCTGTTTATGTTTTTGGTGATGTACATAGGCAAATAAGAAAGATTTTTCAATAAAATTTTAGAATTTCACATTTGAAATTTGCATAAGTAACAAGAACACAAAAAAATTCCCATGTAAAAGTTGCTAGTTTAACCTCAATGTCCTGGGACAGAATCGAGTTACATTAGCAGTCATTTTTTATTTTTCATTTTTTTCAAGTTTTATCATGACCAACACAATTAAAAATGGTTCCAAAATACTTTTCAAGATGTTTTTTATCAATCACATATCATTACATTTTCCTGAATTGGTTTTACCAGATTCCACAGAGTGCCAAAGTGAGCACGTCTGATCACCAGTAAGTTTGGTCGTCCAAAATGGTCCTCATGAGGGATAAAAAAATCTCTTTTTAAGAGCAAAAAGCTACATATTTGAGGATTATTTTAATGATATTTATTCATTAGCTCACAGATGTACTTAGTAATAGGTTTACTTGCTTCAAGAAGCAACAGAGAGATAACAAAAGGGTTGGAAAGTTTAAGGTACCCTCTGAGAGCACTTTTCGTGGAATCTGCCTTAGGTTTGATATGACAACGATAATTTAAGTCATTATTACTTGATGAAATCATTAAGCTGTATTTGGGATTGCATGGCATCATTGGCATAATGTGAACAAAGGATATCAGCGTTAATAATATTTAGGAAGATGATCATCACTTGCATCACATTATATAGATCTATGTAATCTCTTTAAGTGAAAAATATTTTATGACAAAACTGCTTTGTCATTTGGAAATAACTTTCAAACAACAATGCCTTATCAAAAAGATATCACAGAACTCACACGTGACCAGGAGAGACAGAGCCTGTTTGTTGGTCATCTGTGTATTGGGACCCCGACTCCCTCGATTAATTTGTTTGAGAAGCCCTTAGTCCAAGCAACACTTACCTCTAATGCCTCTTAGAAGCCCTCAAGTGTGGGGTTGGATGGAAAGAGGGCTTCTCGAATTGACCTTTGATCCTTCAATTAGTCCTCTAACAAGAGTCCAAGTCAAACACAACTTTCTTTGGCTATCTTTTGTTTTATACAGTTTCCTAATACATCTTTCAATTTTCTCTCCCATCTTATCAATCAACCCTCATTGGCACCCAGAATTTGACTAAGAGGGCATCACTTAACATCTATCTATCTTGTTAAATGATATTCGCCAAAATCCTTGCAATATGGCACTGAAATAAAGAAATTGTAAATACCACAACAAACATTGTTCCATGGATGTATGGATGAGTTATATAATCTTGTTGCTATCTTGCTACCGTTGCTATAAGTGCCATTTTTACAAATTTATAAGAGAAGGAAAATAATCTGAGCACCCAAACGACTTGGAAGATCAGATCAAAACGAAACACATAATCTAAGATACTCCAGTTGCTGCCTTGACAGTGATATAGCTTCTGAATGCAAGTCTTGGGATTTGTCGGTGTGGTTTCTGTGACAAAAATGTTGGTCTCAAGAGATTGACACTAGACATCTTACCCAAGTCTAGACATCCCCTTGGAAGCCAATGGTGAAAAGAGCTTTCAGACAGCAAATCTCATAACACTGAGGGTCTCGACTAGTGTCGCTTCACAGGATATACAGGTTATAGTTTTTGAATGAGACTGGTAGGATGCTGCTAGAATTTTCACCCAAACCTCCCAGAGATATCAGTTTATTCAATAGTGGGTGATTTTGCTTCAAATTAATGTTTGCACTATTTTGTAACTACTAATAATGATAATGTTATAATGTTATGCTTTGATTGGTATCATATCAATTATATAGTTATACTTGGAGGAAGAATAATAACAACAAGAGTTATAGGCATAGACTCAGAAATGACTTACTAAAAGTTCGCCATGCATGTTTAAGCAACTGTGGATGTCATATTTTTAGGAAAATGTAAATAAAATGAAAATGTGACTATGCTTTTGAATTCTGCTGTGGGCTTATGGTACGTCAATTCTTCTAGTTATTTGCCCGATCATTGAAGTTTATACAATACTTTCTTTTCAGTAGATATTCATAATGCATTGCTGTTGTATTTCTTACAAGTTATCATAATGCAAGTTATACAAGGCTAGATTGGCATCGCCACTTGCTGCGAAATGTGTCTTTCGGAGCCAGCAAAGATGAATGGATGTTTGATACCAAATACATCATGGTCAATCAGCAAGGTGTTTTTCCTACCTCCAGCCTGGGGATTTTTTACCATCATCTTCTACTAGTGGTATGTTTCTTGGGAGGGGACAGCATGTTTTCTCAGTTGACCATTATTATTTGCAAGTTGGCCTATCTTTCCAGAACTACTAATATCTGTAGGTCAGGAACAAAGATGACCGATTTTTAAAAAGAGGTATTATTTGAAAATGATGCACTAGCAACATACTACATTGATATACAACTGAATAAAGAACAACTAAAAATGTGGACGTATTTTACTTTTGTAAGGAAACTTCAAAAATTTTGGAATTACGAAACAGTCACTATATCACATACAATTTATCAAACATGTAATTGACCTACCAACTTAATTTACTACCGCAATTTTCCATGTACAACCCCTACCCCCAATACTGAATTCATTTAAAATCCCATATGATATTGTATATCTGCAGGCAGAAATATCTAGCCATGTTTTTTTAGCAATCTTGATATGTATGCAGCACAGCATTTGCAATATCAAGCGTGCCATTCTTTCTATTCTTGCTCATAATTTGCGTTAATTTCATCTAATCTAATCACTTCTTTATATAAATCTATCACTCTAAGATTGAATTAAAAATCCCGTAAAAAACTTTTCTATCTATTTGGTCATGTATGACTTCAACCTTCGAAATATGGTTCCCAAATGACTTGACTGTAAAACACAATTATGTCATACAAAGGAGAACTCTCCAGTGCATTTACAAGAGCTCATTGCCTCGACTTCAGCAACCAAAAGAATGATTTAAACTTCTTAAGATTTTTGTGATTTCCGTTAGGTCAATCTCTAAAAATAACTGTTTCGATCCTCCTTACTTTCAAAGTTTGGTTGCTGCAACTACAGTTGGTCATGAAAAATAAGTGAACCCATAGAGATTTACTATTGAAGACAATGATAAAGTTGTCTCACGTTACTGGCCATAACATAAATTATATTGCACGAATCATTGAAGCAATGACTGTATTATACCATTGAGGTATTACACTACATGTACCAGCCTGGCCATTGGATTTGTATCAGGGGTCTTTGTGCTAGATAGGGTTTATAATTGTGCAAAAGTAAGTGCACCCTAAGCGTAATGTTAAAAGATAGGAGCGTATAGGCCTATATGTTAACTTAGACACAAGAGTTGGCATTATTACTTGATGTGAGAAATGTTTCTGTCAGAGCAAAGCAGCTTGCTCTGCCAACAAGGACAAATGGTTGTTTGATATGAAATGCAACTTAGCGAATCAGCAATGCTAGTTTTCCTTACTCTTGCTTGAGGATTTTAAACTTCTTCAACTGGTAGCATTTTCCTGGAGGATATCACTGACTACTCTGAGCTTCAAAAGGCTTCACATTTCCTCAGTTCAAAATTGCTTAGCATCTACAGGCTGAATACAAAGAAGAATGATTATTAACATTTAAAAAAAAAAGATGGGACCTCAAAAGTTGTTTTGGTTCTGAATGACTGCGACGAGCTGTACTGTTCCATCTATTTGGCCATGTATGACTTCAACATCGGAAATATGACTGTCCCAATTGACTTGACAACAAAACACTATTATGGCATAGAGTGCTTGAGAGGGCACTCTCCCGAGCCCAGTTACTAGAGCTCATTGTCTAGGCTCTAGTAACCAAAGTTATAGTTCCCTCTCCTTCTGGTCTTTGCGATTTCTTTTAGGAACTTAGCTTAGCAGAAAGTGTACTTGCGGCAGTCCTGAGTCTGGAAACAAGACTTGGTTGCATATAATTATTGCAGGCAGGTACGCTTTAAAATGAGATGTGGAGATAGTAAAAACATGTGTCTATATCTCTATATTTTGCAGTACCTTCGCGAGATACTCCCAAGTTTATTGAAAGCAAAAAGGTCATTCTGATAACACAGGGACCACTCTCTTTCCTCCATTTTCAATGCTACAGCTACCTTTGCATAATGGAATGGTTGATCAAATTACCTTCACTGAACCATTCCATATGGAACTATTCATCAGCAATTCATTGTTGCTGAAAATTGGACCACAACAAATATATCTCAGTATAGAAATATCTATATAGATATGTCATTTCGCCTTCATAATCAACTTAATAATCATCAGTTCTGTCAATTGCTCAAGGGTAAGGTCATACACCTGTCAAATCTGGTAATGCATTCCTGGAAATCAGTTAGGTTTGACATGACAATGATAATTTAGGTAATTATAGCTTCATGAAATCAGTAAGCTGTGTTTGCAGGTTACATGTTTATTATTTGCAAAATGTGAACAATGTACGTCAGCATAAATAATATTTAGGAAGATGATCATCACTTGCATCACATTAAATCTATATTCTCTACAAGTGAAAAATATTTATGACCTAACCGCTGTGTCATTTTCAAATAACATGCAAACAATGATGTCTTATAAAAAAGATATGACATAACTTACACGTGACCAGGAGAGACAGAGCCTGTCTGTTGGTCATTTGTGCATTGGGACACCCACTCCCTCGATTAATTTGTTTGAGAAGCCTCTGGTCCAAGCAAGAGTTACCTCTAATGCCTCTTAGAAGCCCTTAAGTGTGGCGTTGGATGGAAGAGGGCTTCTCGAATTGACCTTTGATCCTTCAATTAGTCCTCTAACTTGAGTCCAAGTCAAACGCAACTTTCTTTGGCTATGGTTTGTTTAAGATATTTCCCCGGCAAGAAATGATTTACCGACCAGCACTGCAGCCAGAGATGTTTGAGTGATTAATTTGGGTTTCAGAATGTATATGATATTATTGCAGGTCACTGTGCATCACAGATCTTTATAAAGAATTTATCACTGAGAGAAATATCAAATCACTAGTGACTGTCATATATAATAAATATAGCTTACGTTGGTCCCAACTTTCCTACCTTGATTTGCTGGAAGCTTCCAATATTTTTTCCCTGTTTTTATCGTGCCTTTCCATTCTCTCTCCCATCACATCAAACAACCCTCATGACCAACATGAACTGGGCTTTTACTTACCATTTCTATCTATCTATCTTCTTAAATGATATTCCCCCAAAATCCTTTCGATATATGGATGAAATGAAGAAAACGTAAATACCACAACAGAGATTCTTCCATGTATGTATGGCTGAAAGTGCCAATTTTACAAAGTGTAGGAAAATAATCTCAGCACCCAAACGATTTAGAAGATCAGATCAGAATGAAAGACATAATCTAAGACACTCTAGTTGCTGCCTTGACAGTGATATAGCATCTGAATGCAAGTCTTGGGATTTGTCGGTGTGGTTTCAGTGACAAAAATGTTGGTTTCAAGAGATTGCCACTAGACATCTTACCCAAGTCTAGACATCCCCTTGGAAGCCAATGGTGAAAAGAGCTTTCAGACAGCAAATCTCATAACACTGAGGGTCTGGACTTGTGTTGCTTCACAGGATATACATGGGGTTAGAGTCTTTAAATGGGACTCGGAGGACGCTGCTAGAATTTTTACTAAAACCTCCCAGTGGTATCAATTTATTCGATGATTGGTGATTTCTCTTCAAAAAAGGTCTGCACCATTTTGATACTTTGTAACTGCTAATAATGAAATGATAAGTTATACTTTTAGTGGTATCATATAAATTATATACTTGAACTTGTAGGAAGATTAATTACAACAAGATTTAGGGGCATAGACTGAGAAATGACATATTACAAGTCAGCCTGGATGTTTTTAAAAGTAACTGTGGACTTCACATATTTAGGAAATATAAATACAAGGAAAGTGTGACGCACTTAATAAGTTAATTACTCATAGGTGTACGGCGCGCACAATTTTTTGGGGGTGAGCGACATTTGCCTGGATTTCAAGATCTCGATTTTATGCCATTTCAAATGATTGCCTGGAAATCCTTAATTTATAACAGTATTTATTTTAATCATCGCCCAAATTTTTTAGCCTTTTTACCCAAATCCTACTGTTTCCCAAACTTGTGAGGGGCGACCGCCCCCCTCCCTCCCCCCCCCCCTCCAGTACGCCTTTGCAATTACTTTTATAACTATGCTTTTGAATTCTGCTGTGGGCTTATGGTACATCAATGCTTCTAGTTATTTGTCCGATCATTTAACTTTATAAAAAACTTTCTTTTCAGTAGGTGTACATAATGCATTGCTGTTGTATATCTTACAAGTTATCAAAATGCAAGTTATACCTACAAGGCTAGATTGGCATCACCACTTGCTGCAAAATGTATCTTTCCGAGCAAAAAAGCTTTCGGTGCCAACAAAGATGAATGGATGTTTGATACCAAATACATCTTGGTCAATCAGCAAGGTGTTTTTCCTACCTCCAGCCTGGGGATTTTTTACCATCATCTTCTTCTTGTGGTATCTTAGGAAGGGGCAGCACGTTTTCTCAGTGAACCATTATTACTTGCAAGTATCTTCCAAAACTACTAAACATCTGTAGGTCAGGAACAAAAATGACTGATTCAGAGGATTTATTTGAAAATGATGCATATGAAACATATACGGCATGCAACTGAATAGGAAAAACCAAAATTAGTACATATTTTACTTTTGTAAGCAAAATGCAAAAATTTTGGAATCACGGAACGGTCAATATTACACATAAAATTTATAAAACATGTGCTTTACCTATCAACTTTACTACCACAATTTTCCATGAACAACCCCAACCCTCAATACTGAATTAGTTTAAAATCCCATGTGATAGTGTATATCAGTAGGCAACAATATAGATCTAGCCATGTTTTTTTAGCCATCCTGATATGTATGCAGCATAGCATTTTAAATATCAATGTGCGATTCTTTCTATTCTTGCTCATAATTTGTGTTAATTTCATCTAATCTAATCACTTCTTTACACGAATCTATCACACTAAGATTAAAGTAAAAATTCCAAATTGGTGCAAAGCATTCGCTTAAGATGTAAGATATGACCTAAAAAGTAAAATTTATTCTTACTAGCTGTGCAGAATTGTTCCATCTATTTGGCCATGTATGACTCCCACCTTCGAAATATGGTTCCCAACTTGACTTGACATAAAAGCACATTATGGCATACAAGAGAGCACTCTCAAGGGTGCAGTTACAACTTACAAGAGCTCATTGTCTAGACTGCAATGACCCAAGGCATGATTTACTCCTCTTAAGATTGTGTTTTCCGTGGCGTTGGGGACTTAGCTCAATCTCGGATTGAATTTCCAAAAATAATGGTTCTGACAAAAAGTGAAATGAGGTACAGACCTTATGCCACAAATACCACAGTTTACTTTCAAAATTTGGTTGCTGCAACTACCTCTTCATAAAGAATAATGTTAATGAAATCATGATCAAATACACATCCCACGAGAAAACATTAATCTAATACATTCATTGTTGCTGACAACAGCATTGTGCCATTGATTTGAATATCCGCCAATTTCTCAGCATCTGTCATTTGGCCTTCATAATCAACTTTGTAATCATCAGATCTAACGTTTTCTCAAGGGTTGGTTCATGCTTCAATCAAAGCCTGTAATGCTTGAATGGAAGTCTGGCAGATTTGATGGGTCCATTTATATCATTCATCCTCAGAAAAAGAAAAATCACTTTTTGGTGAAAAGGAATTTCCTAATAAAATCTGGAGGTAGATTTGAATGTTTTCTTTATTTGCATCTTTTGCACAATGCTAAGTGTACACACATCACTTTTTTGCTGATGGCTTAACCGAAAAACACAAATTATAATTTAAGTACTAATACAAGATAGGCAAAGTAGACAGAAACCTTCAAACAGTCACTATGAGCTGTGCCTTCCTTTGAAGCATCGTCTAAACGTGTGTACAAGTCTGATGATGTTTTTGGCGCTTCTTTTTTTTTTTATTTCAACAAAGTCAGTTGGTGTTTTGCAATTTTAGTCATATGTGGTGTGCAAAAAAGTATATCTCACCAAATGGATTGATGTCTGTATACAGAGTGGCCTGATTTTGATTTACATTGTCATTTCAATTGTTCAATTTGTTAATTACAATAATATTTCATCATGCAAACAAACTATTAAGTGTGGAGTGCCCCAGGGGTCCATTCTGGGACCCCTGTTATTTTTATTATATATCAATGATCTACCTAATATATCAAATAGTCTCTACAGAATTATCTTTGCAGATGATACCAATTTCTTTATATCAGGTAAAGACACTCAGCAACTTATCGAAAAAATGAATAAAGAATTAGTTGAAATTGTTACATGGCTACAATGTAATAAATTATCTCTGAATATAGAAAAGACTAAATTCATGGTTTTCTCACCAGGGAGGGGAAATCTAACTGTTACAGATGGTATATCAATAAATGGAAAAAAATTGGAACAAGTATCTGAAATTAAATTTCTAGGAGTGGTATTAGACAGCAAGCTAAAGTGGACATCACACATACAAAGAATTAGGAATAAAATATCTAAAAGTATTGGTATTTTATGCCATACAAGGAAGATACTTAATAAAACGACGTTAGTTCTACTATATAATACATTTATTCAACCACACCTAATCTATTGCATCGAAATTTGGGGTTCTACATGCAGTACATATCTTTTATCATTAATTAAAATCCAGAAAAAGGCCGTCAGAATAATATCTTCGGTACCATCTAAAAAACATACAAAACCACTGTTCATACAGAATAACATCTTGGATGTAAATAAATTGTACCAATATATTGTAGCAATTTTCATGTACAAATATAAGAAGGGTCTACTACCTAATTTCTGTAATAATCTATTTATAAGTAATAATGATGTGCATGACTACAATACCAGACAGAGAAATCTACTTCATGTTCCTGTTACTAGTTCAAATATTTTCAAAAGAACAATTCGATTCTCAGGTGTGTCAGTATGGAATTCTCTATGCAACAAAGACATTGACACTAAGTGTTCAATATTTACTTTTAAACGGTCTCTAAAGAAATTTTTACTTTTTAACTGTCTTGTGTGAATTGGTATCTGTGAATTAAGGAATCTTATAATATATG
The DNA here is from genome assembly GCA_026936325.1 of Platynereis dumerilii. NCBI lineage: Eukaryota > Metazoa > Annelida > Polychaeta > Phyllodocida > Nereididae > Platynereis > Platynereis dumerilii. The sequence goes on along the minus strand of JAPTHN010000009.1, from coordinate 25,819,333 downwards.
TATTATTAATTTATATGAGTGTACAACTACGTTAACGTTGTATTGTACAACACGTATTACAATTTATTGATATGTATATATATATAGATAGACTGTGACATGCATAACAATATTGTCAAAAAAACTGTAATAGATCATTTCTCCATTTTCCTCAATTTGTATTTTTTTTTTTTCGTTTTCCATTGAATTGATATCATAGTTCATCAATTCTTTTCTTTTTTTTATTCTTTTTTTTTTTTTTAATATTATTATTTTTTTGTGTGTGTGTGTGTGTGTGTTTTCAAACTAATATTCTATTTGTCTATTGAAAGTTATTTTATTTTATAATATCATTATGTAACATTGGTCATGGTAAATACACCGATAGGTGTCCACCAACCATTTTATTTGCTATCCATTGTCTTATATGTTCATGTGTACTGCTTTAATAATGGTCCAATAAATAATATATATATATATATATTTCAAACTTATATCAAATGTTATAGCAGTATCATATGAAGCATTGTTAATCTTAATTAACCTTTGTTACGAGTCATTAAAATGCTCCACAATTAATCAAAATTGTCCTGTTCAGATAATCAATTAATCAAAAATTGATTGATTGTTGAGTGACTTGAATAATAGAACTCTCTAATGAAGTGACACCAGAGCTATCCTTCCCAAGCCAAGGGTGAGTTGGAATAGACTTATTCATGCAGCAGAAATAATTTTATATATCTGATTGGCTCAGAATATGGCTTGTCCAGTGGCGTCCCTATGGGGGGGCACGGGGGGGCACGTACCCCCCCATATTGGACCTGTGCCCCCCCAGGTGCCCCCCATATGAACTTTCCAACTCCGGCTAAAATATACAATTAACATAGTGGATGCCCCCCCAGAGAATCGCGTGCCCCCCCAGGTGCCCCCCCATTCAAGACCGCCCAGTTACGCCACTGGGCTTGTCTCAAGAAATACCATTGTCTCTTTATTCATGAGGTATGTTACTGTGTAATCCATTATCATATTTACTTCAATTTGTTTATACACCATCATAAAAAAAGGAAATAATATTACCAAGGAACCAGGGGTGCCGGAAGCAAACGCGTTGGCAGGGGCGGTCAAACGAAAAAGAGCTAATTATATTTGCGTGACAAAATTTGGTCAATAACTATTTTAAACATATAATAAATAATTTGTGCCTAATGACTAAAAGAAGGCATTTAATTAAGTTGTTGTTTTTTTTCTAATCGAAAGGGCGCATCTTGCCCCCCCCTGCCCCCCTAGGACTAGGGCAGGAGGGGCAATTGTCCCCCCTGTGCCGGCCTCTCTGCAAGGAACATTTTTAAAAGCAATGATTGAATGAATTATGCATAATGTAAACAGGTACAGGTTTACAGCTGGCCCCAAGAATCACAACACAATGGCTGCTTATCATAATCATAAATGCTCAATATTTGCTGCTCGCAATATCCTAGAAAAACCCATAGAAATAGCAGCTGCCATTTGCAGGTTCATTTGCAGCAGTCACATCCAATATTGTCGCTTCTGTGCATCACTGTTTTACGGCTAAATTTTTGATCACAGATAATAGGCCTATGCAAGATGTATAGATAGGGCACCGAGAAATGGATATTGGCCTTGTTTAGTATACACAAGCATGTACACGGCCTATAATATACGCCAAATTTTATGTGTATTATATTTTTTATTTTGTTATAACCTTGCTAGAGACTGGATGGATGATTGGGGATTTACATCCTGTATTAATGCACTTAGCAGGCTAATTAAAAAAGGGGGGCATATGGCAGTGAGGTGAAGGATGATTGGAACTGTTGTCCAACCACAGCCACACTGAAGTAACAAGAACTGGGTAATCCTGGATTCAAACCCTAGACCCAGAGATTGGCAGCGCAGCATGTTACTACCAAGCTTTCCCCCCCCCCCCTCCTAAAGAGAGACTGCTTGCATAGACGGAGTGGTCTCATAACACGATGGCCATTGTACCATTTTAGGTTGACTCCAAATTTCACAAACCCTCAGATACTTTCTTCACAAATGCTTCATGAACTGGTCGATCAAGGCTTCTTCCTATTTGTAGAGTAGTGATGATATCTGCCTCATGCAACAAAAATAAGTTTGAAGATAGGGCATTTTCCTATGCAGCACCGAAACTCTGGAACAATTTGCCTGAAAAGTGAGAACTTCACAAACATTGGAAAGTTTCAAGAAGAATCTAAAAACCCATTTGTTTCAGAATTCCTGCAAGTTATTTGATCTGAGAAAGCGCTGATGAGCAGTTTACTGAAATTAGCGCTATATAGATCCATATTATTACATAATATATATTATATATCTGGATATAGCCATTGCCTTCTTTCCTTCCCATACAGAAGTGACTAACCTTGGTGCCAAAAAATTGACTTTCTGTCATTTTTTGCTTGTATCATAACGCAAATACACAATACATGTCTGATACAGCTGTTCGATCATTGGGTCTGGTTTGATTCACAGTAAACTGCTACTCATATGACACCGTTCAAGGTCTGAGTTACATTTGTGTGTCGTAGGGGCTAAAAAATAGAACATCATATTTTGCGATCAAATTGCATGGGATATATGCGAAAAAATTTGAGGATTAATAATATGGAAGAATCAATGCAAAATATTTAACCGTTCAAAAGTTATTCACAATTAATGGGAGGGACCTCAAACTTGGCTAAAAATCTGATAAAAATGTGTAACCACAGCACTTAAAAGTTACATTCTTTGGTATTTTAGTCCTTTAACACAAAATATTATTGATTTCATACTTTAGCATGTTATTAAGTCAGTTGAAGCCAATTTAAACACTATTTTTGCTAGAAAGGTCAGACCGACATCACCAAGTTGCATCAACCACTTTTTGCTGGAACAAACAGCAGTTTCAATGCGATATTCAAATATAATTACTGTCAATAATCTCCAAGTGATGTCTGCATGTTAGAGTGTCTGGTAAAATATTTTGAATGCCTATTTTATGCAGCAGAAGTTGCAGAGCCAATTCTTAGCATCACCTTGGTGGAAGGAATAAACTGTAACTTTAAATATGACTGCATTTTTGACCAGATAGGCACAAAACTATTAATAAATGTGGTGTGTGAGTAAATTTTGCTATATTTGAGTAGTTTTAGACATGTTATTTACCAGTATATAGGAGTTATATGACCTTACAGAACCTGCAACCTATATATAAAATACCCAAGGAATAAGGGCCTTATTTTCATCAAAACATAATTTTTGGACGTTCATTTATGATCATAGTACCTGCTACAACCATATATGTTAAGAAGATTCATCAATACTCAATCATGCAAATGTCATAATAGTCATCAACAATATTATCAAATTTGTTGATAATATTGTTGATGACTATTATGACATTTGCATGATTACAGAAACTTGGCTAGATGGCGATGATGATGTATTAGTAACAGCAGCGACACCTTGTGGATATGTGCTTGACCACCTGCCCAGAGAAGGACGAAATGGAGGAGGAATTGGATTGCTGTGCAGAGAGAATTATAAACCTGTCAAATTACCTGTGGAAAAAAGGATTACATTTGAGCATTGTGAGTGGAAACTTAGGATTAAGAATGATTACATCATGTTTGTTGTGGTATATAGACCACCTTACTCGGAAAAAAACCAACACTCAATTACTGATTTTATTAAGGAATTTAGCAGCTATCTGGAGTCTGTAATAACCCTCCCTCAAAAGATCATAATAGGAGGTGATTTTAATATCCATGTAGATGATCTGGAAAATAGAGACTCAGACAACTTTAAAGACATGCTAAAAACATTTGGCCTCATTAATCATGTGCAGACACCAACGCATATGAAAGGTCATGTACTTGACCTAATCTTGACCAGAGACTGTGATGATACCATCGTGCAGACCCCTGAAATGAGATCTTTCATTTCAGACCATTGCTTCATTCGGACCAACATGAGTTTTGTCAAGGAACCACCGGAGACCAAAGTGATATCGTTCAGGAAGACGAAGGACATGAACATCGAGAAGTTCAAATCTGACCTGATGTCAAGCGAACTATTCAACATGGATGATAGATCAGTCCATGAGAAAGCCAGCTTATATGACCAGGTTCTCAGTGGAATTTTTGATATACATGCGCCCCTTGTTACAAAGACAATAACAGTTAAAAATGAATCTAAATGGTATAACAATGAGTTGAAATCAATGAAGAGGCAGAAAAGAAAGGCCGAGAAGATCTGGCTCAAATCAAAAAGCTGCGGTGACTATAATGAATTTAAGACTCTCAAAATAAAATATATTGAACTATGCAACGGTGCGCGAACCTCCTATTTCAGTGGTGAGATTCAGAAGTGTGATGGAAACCAACGTAAGCTATACAAGCTGATAAACAACTTGGTGAATGGTGAAAAGAAGGTTATATACCCGGATAGTGAGAGTGATCTGGATTTATGTGAAAATTTTTCTTTATTCTTTATTGATAAAATTGATAAGATCATGACTGACATTGATAGGACAATTGTTGATGAGAACCTAGAAAGTGACTATATGTATGAACTGCAGAGTGAGGATCATGAGATGACACAATTTTGTATGCTCACTACAGATGAGATGACGAAATTAATAAGTAAATCTAAGACAAAATCCTCAGTCGTCGATCCCATCCCGACTGCCTTGCTTAAGGAGTGTGTTGAAGTGCTGGTAGGTCCAATCCTGGATATTGTTAATAGCTCATTAAGAGAGGGTGAATTCCCAAATTGTTGGAAGTGTCCTGTGGTGATGCCCCTGTTGAAAAAACCAGGCGCAGAGCCAATCTTTAAAAACTATCGACCAGTGAGTAATCTGCCATACATTTCCAAGCTTATTGAGAAAGCTGGATTAACTCAATACACAAGCTATATGGATACCATCGAGAGGAATTCCAGCAGAAACTCGGCCTACAAACCGAGATTTAGTACAGAGACCCTTTTGGTTAAAATTCATTCGGATATAATGAATGCAATGGACGAACAAAAAGTGACGGTATTAATTTTATTAGATCTTTCCGCCGCGTTCGACACGGTCAGTTTAAAAAATCTTGGAGAACATCTTCCAAAATAGATTCCACATTAGTGGAGAAGTGTTAAGGTGGTTTACGACATACTTGAGTGACAGACGTCAGAAGGTGAAAGTAGCTGAAGCAATTTCCATTGAACACACGCTTCAATATGGAGTCCCCCAGGGAAGTTGTGCGGGCCCTGTGATATTTTTGAGTTACCTTAGTTCCCTGTATGACATTATTGACAATCACCTTCCTTATGTAAAGGTCGGCGGATACGCAGATGATCACCAACTGTATCTATCGTATAATGCAGGCAGAGGAGCTAATGAGCAGGATATGATTAGTAAACTTGAGGCTTGTGTCAGTGATGTAAGATCGTGGATGCTAAGACATAGACTTAAGATCAACGACTCAAAGACCGAGTTCATGCTTCTTGGTACCCGTCAGCAGCTCAAGAAAGTAACTTTTAATACTATCAGAGTGGGTAATTCGGACATTGTGCCAACAAAGTCAGTACGTAACCTAGGCGTTATTTTCGATCAGCAGATGAACATGAACGATCATGTCAATAATGTGTGCAGACGTGGATATGCCCAACTCAGAAGAATACGACAAATAAGGAGTTGCCTAGATAGAAAGTCCACTGAGAGTCTTATCCACTCTTTCGTCACAAGCAACATCGATTACTGCAATGCGTTGCTGTTCGGTGCACCGAAGTATGTTATCCAGAAGCTTCAAAGACTGCAAAATGCTGCAGCGCGGGTTGTCTGTGGTGTGAGCAAATACTCTTCAATACGTCAGGAAATGAAGGACCTGCACTGGCTTCCTGTGGAAAGCAGAATTAACTACAAAGTCGCCCTACTTGCATATAAATGCATTCATCAACTTGTGCCTGACTATCTGAGTGACCTTGTCCAAGTTCATGCGCCCAATAGGTCACTGAGATCAAGTGACAAGTTGTACTTGAAGTTACCTGCGAGTCGGACGAAGACCCTGGGACCAAGGGCATTTACCCATGCAGCGCCATCTGTCTTCAACAGCTTACCAGATGAGATCAGACTGCTGAATAACTTTGATTTGTTTAAATCAAAACTTAAGACTTTTTACTTTGTGAAATCGTATTAATTTTTCACTGATTTGGTGTTACGACCATTTAAAGACATTATTGAATTTCTATTTTATATTTTATCTAAAAAAAAAAAAACATGTAAAGTGTGGCAGAGTACATAGTATTGCAGCACTATAAACTTAAATAAAGTGTTAAGTGTTTAGACGAAATGCAGAAAATAAAATACGACTTCTAGAAAATTTCATATAAAATTTGGTCGTAAAAAAAACTTAATCTCAAAAACTATCCAAAACTGGGCTCTGCCAATATAAACTGCTTGTAACCAATTTCATTGGGCAAACGAAGTTTGATTTTCATCGCATTATCTTGAGAACTTTTCGAGATTAAGTTTTTTTTACGGAACTACGTATGTTTTTGACATGTCCTGAACTGACTTGACCATCATTGGTAAGCTATTTTATTTTGTCGTTTTGACACATGATACAGACAATCAAAGCTAGTGTAAGTCTTATTACATAATACAGAATATTTCTGTGAAATATAAACTTTCTGTCTTTAAAATTAGGGCCACAATTGTCACAGTAAATTTGACTATTCCTTGAGAGGCGAGAAAATCGCAACAAAATTGTCACCCTACCCTGCATCACTTTTTGATATTTTTCTTCAAAATAATTGCCATATTCGACATAATGTGCATATCATACGATAGGTAAGAAACTTAGGGAGAGGCTCAAGAAAAAAATTTGGTAAAAAAACCATTATCATCCAAAATATGAAGCGTTAAACGTGAAGGTGTCATTTTTTTTGTCACCCAAAATCGGCGATTTTTGCCTGTTTTTTGTCCCATTTTAGTTAATCGTACCTAGAAAGTGTATATACACACCACAAAAGTCATACCATTATGGAAGTCGACTATTTTATGCATCAGATGAAGCAAGTTTCGGCCAGATATCGGCATTTTTGGCGACACAGGATTTTTTTTACACAGATGACACATAAATGTAACTCAGAGCTTGAACTGTGTCATATGTGTATAGTTAGTTTTATCTATTCGTTTACTTCTATCGCGGTATTTTTCTGGTCAACTGATACACTTTAGGGTACATGTATGTATGTCATTGTATGTCATTTTATGACCTATCAATCCTTCCAGGTCTCTTTATTTATATAAAGTAAATCACAATCATATTACTTAATCTTTACTTGAATAAACAGATTGAATATAAATGTGATATTAAATATAAAGTCTTGGTTATTTTATAATTCTATAAAGCCCATATTGCTAGCATTATGTATGATAGCGTAAGGCAGGCTGAAGAGTGTTAAGGCATTTGAGCATATTTAAAAGTGTAGTGGGGCTTAAAAGTGTTTGCGATTCGCCTTGAGTATTTCCATGAAGCACAGAATATTCAATGTTTGAAGCTTCACCACCATCATAATCATTCCGGAGGAATATTTGTTTACTACCGATCCATGTATATTAATAATGTTTATTCTTCCGTCTAAATGAGAGTGGTTATTTGAGTAATGAGAAAACTTTGAAGCATCTCACAAATACTGTATTTACACTTTTCTATGAGCGATTGAAATTTTAGTTAAAAATTACCAAACATGGATTCTGAAAATATCTGGTCACTTCCCCCCGACATAAATTGAGTCAAAATCCCAAAAGGGCATTGACAAGGAGAAAGACAGTCTATTTGTTGGTCATCTGTGCATTGGGACACAACACTCCCTGGTTCATTTGTTTGAGGAGCCTAAGGTTCAAGCAAGACTTGCCTCTAGTACCTGTCGGAAGGTTTTTTAAAAGTGTGTGATCGGATGGAAAGAAGGCTTATGGGCTTGACCTTTGATCCCAAAATTAAAGTCTAATTACAAACTTAACCCACCTGTTTTTTCGTGTGCTGTTGTTATTTCAGCTCTAAAATAATTTATTATTTTAAGTGAAACAAAATCTGTGCTCAAAGGTCTATATTTTGTCTTATCAGAGCTTTCCCCCATCTCTCATGGGCTTCCTTAGCTATCAGATTGCTCAGTAGGTCACATGACTGCTCAGAGTCAAGTCATTTGATGACTTGGTACGTATTTTCAAAGGTTAGGATTAACCGTGACATTTTTATGTACCTTATCCGTATATCAGCGATCTACCCAGAGATCAGAATCAAATTTTTTAGCAAATAATCATCTGGTCAACTAACCAACAGCAGTATCTTCCAGAGAGTATCTATAGGCCTACTGCTCATCTGGTTGTTTGAGATATACAATGTATAAGATGTCATTATTGGTCACTCAAGATTGTCGATTTGTCACTGGGAGAAATGTAAAATCTTTGGAACATATAAACCTGCTAACTGAAACCGACTTGGTTTACTGAAACATTTTTCTTCACCTCAAATGATGTATCCCACATGTTAAAAGATACCCCCAAAAAACCTTGCCATTTGATGATACAATTATTGAATTGAATGCCAATTTAATTGCCATTGGCATGCAGAGACAAATTTAACAATAAGTGCAGAAAATAACTATAAAATTATAAATAAAACAGTGGTGATGTGGCAATGTGTGGGAGATCTCTCAAGTCAGGAGCATGGATGGGACCACCGTCAAATTAAAGTGTAAGTATGGTAAAAGAAACTCTTCCCATGAAAGTAGTAACAAACAAGCAAGAAAATGAATTCAGTGTTCAAACAACATTTAAGATAATCCTGTTGTTTTCTAGACAGCAGCAGCATTTTTCTATGAACTTAATGAATTTTTAGAACTGGATTTGGAGGATGCGGCTAGAACTTGACTATAACCTCTGAGGTATCAGTTTACCTGATGATGGGTGATTTGGCAACTGAATATTATGTCTCTCCGATTCAGTTGATATTCTCGCCACTTCTAAATTATGAGGAGTTAAAATTTAATGATTTTAGTGGTATAATATCACAAAATATACAAAGAATAAGCATCTTGCTTTCCTTTTTTTTTTATACCTTTTCATCTGATTTTGCAAATTGCGCCTTACTTTCTTTTTAGTCACTTATTGGTGTAGCATTTCTTATATATTCTTATGGTATATGTCAGATACAATGGCTGACTTGGCATCATCAGTTGATGTGAGAAATGTTTCTTTCAGAGCAAAGCAGCTTTCTCTGCCAACAAGGACAAATGGTTGTTTGATATCAAATGCAACTTATAAGCGAATCAGCGATGCTAGTTTTCCTCTTGCGTGAGGATTTTTTCAAACATATTCAACTGGTGTTTCCTGGAAGATATCACTGACTACTCTTAGCTACAAAAGGCTTCACATTTCCTCGGTTCAAAATTACTTAGCATCTACAGGCTGAACACAAAGAAGAATGATTATTAACATTTAAAAAAAAAAGATGGGACCTCAAAAGTTGTTTTGGTTCTGAATGACTGCGACGAACTTTACTGTTCCATCTATTTGGCCATGTATGACCGCAACATTGGAAATATGACTGTCCCAATTGACTTGACAGCAAAACACTATTATGGCATAGAGCGCATGAGAGGGCACTCTCCTGAGTACAGTTACAAGAGCTCATTGTCTAGACTGCAGTAACCGAAGTCATGATTTTCTCTCCTTCTGATCTTTGCAATTTCTGTTAGGAACTTGGCTAATAGAAAGTGTACTTGCTGCAGTCCTGAGTCTGGAAACAAGATTTGGTTGTATACAATTATTGTAGGCAAGTATACATGTAAATGGAGATGTGGAGATTGTAAAAGCATGTATCTCTATACGGTAGTGTATTTTGCACCCTTGTTGAGACAGCACCGTTATGAGAGACTCCCAAGTTTATTGAAGACAAAAAGGGCATTCTAATAACACAGGGACCAAAATCTTTCCTCCTTTTTCAATGCTGCAGCTACCTTTTCATAACGAAATGGTTGATCAAATAACCTTCGCTGAACCATTCCATATGGAACTAATCATCAGCAGTTCATTGTTGCTGAATATGGTACCACACCACACCAAATACATTTAAAGAAATGTCATACCGCCTTCATAATCAACTTAATAATCATCAGTTCTGTCAATTGCTCAAGGGTAACGTCATACACCTGTCAAATCTGGTAATGCATTCCTGGAAATCAGTTAGGTTTGACATGACAATGATAATTTAGGTCATTATAACTTGATGAAATCAGCAAGCTGTATTTGCAGGTTGCATGTTAATTATTTGCAAAATGTGAACAATGTACATCAGCATAAATAATATTCAGGAAGATGATCACCATGCACTTGCATCACATTAAATCTATATAATCTCTGTAAGTGAAAAATATTCATGACAAAACAGCTGTGTCATTTTGAAATAACATGCAAACTATGATGTCTTATGAAAAAGATATGACATATCTCACATGTAACCAGGAGAGACAGATCCTATTTGTTGGTCATCTGTGCATTGGACCCCGACTCCCTCGATTAATTTGTTTGAGAAGCCCCTGGTCCAAGCGAGAATTACCTCTAATGCCATTTAGAAGCCCTTAAGTGTGGGGTTGGATGGAAAGAGGGCTTCCCGAATTGACCTTTGCTCCTTCGATTTGTCCTCTAACTAGAGTCCATGTCACACAACTTTCTTTAGCTACTTTTTGTTAAAGATATTTCCACAGCAAGAAACAATTTGCTGACCAACAGCCAGAGATGTTTCAGCAATTAAATTAGGTTTTAGAATGTCTGTGATATTATCAATTAATAATTTCTGATATCAGCTAGAGCTGCTTTAGCAGCATATTGGACACAAATAACAATCCTTTTGTAACTTCTGTAAGAATGCAACTCCTCTTACTTTTTGAGCTACTTGGTTGAACGAGGCAGTGGTTTGATGTCAATAATGCATGTAATACTCATTCACAATAACTAATTGATAGCATTTTTGTGCTAATAACAACAAAAATAAATGTTCATATTACATAATATATAACGGAGGGAAACAGAGGCACAGCAGGTACCTATCTTCAATGATTTACACAATTAATTGTATTTTTGCTGACAATTTTCATGAAAATAAAGGCAAAAATATGGTTTTTTGCCAATAACTAAAAACGTATTGGGTTAAGGGCCCTAAAATGCATGGAAGATGAATATAAATGTGGGTATTCCGGAGATTTTGGTGTCAGTATCATGTCTCTATCTGCTCTAGTTCTCAAGATAGAGGTATTTTTTTGTGTTTTTTCTTATTGTCTAAAACGTAATTTCTAAAATGGGGCCTGGGTTTTTTTCATCAAATTTGCAAAATTTTGGTATTAGGTGGTTTCTAAGACCTAAGGGCCTCATATTAGAATGAGGGAGCAGGACTTTTCAAAAAAAGTTGAAAAAGGGCCAGCCCTTCCGAAGGCATAGTTGCCGCTCATGGGTAATTTCACATCAAACAACCCTCATGAGCACCCAGAACTGGACTTAGAGGGTTTTGCTTACCACATCTATCTATCTACGTGTATCTTATTAAATGACGTTACCCAAAATCCTTGCTATAAGGCGATGAAATTATGAAATCTTAAATAACAACAAACATTCTTCCATGGATGTGTGGCTACAAGTGCCAGCTTTACAAATTTGTAAGCATAGGGAAATATGATCTCAACAAACAAACAATTTAGAAGATAAGATCAGAACGAAAGACATAATCTAAGACACTCCAGTTGCTGCCTGGACAGTGATATAGCTTCTGAAAGCAAGTCTTGGGATTTGTCGGTGTGGTTTCTGTGACATCTTACCCAAGTCTAGACATCCCCTTGGAGGCCAATGGTGAAAGGAGCTTTCAGACAGCAAATCTCATAACACTGAGGGTCTTGACTTGTGTCACTTCACAGACTATACATGGGGTTATAGTCTTTAAATGGGACTTGGAGGATGCTGCTAGAATTTTTACTAAAACCTCCCGGAGGCATCAGTTTATTCGATGATGGAACACAGTGGCATCGCTTTTGACCATAACGGCAAAAGGTCAGTTGCTCCTTGTTTTTCATTTTCTTAGTCTATTTTCAATTTTACAAGAAATGCTGCTGTATGGTGAAGAACTTCAGCAAGTCAGTCATTATTTCACATTGCTACTGGATATGCCATTATCTCATGTCACTTGATAATTTTGATTTATTTAAATCAATCCTTCTCATGCAAAATACACAATGAAGTTTCTCTCTCAAAACATTGGATTTGAAGGCAACAGATTGGAAAACTTAACATTAAACATTCTAATTATTTATCAGAACTACAGTCACTTCTTACTTCCCTGTATATATATCATTTGGAGTTACATGTATACTTAGGTGACATGGTCAATTTGATTGAAATGAATCACTATCCAACCTATGGGCTTTCAACAATGATGTAAATTGCATTTGTTGTTACACATTCTCTGCCAGCACCAAATGACAATTTTTGGAAACTGAACTTGCTAACTTGATTTAAGTAAATCACTCCAAAGAAATTAAAGAAAGTACATCAAGAGTCACACACAACTCCAAGGCAAGAAACATAACATGCTATTAAGAATCAAGAAAAGTATAAGTGTGGCAATATGAGACTGCCTATATTTAAATATATTCTGAATCGAAATTGCTAAGCCAATCAAATGCCATGAAATCAATCATCATGATATTGGTGTGTAGAGGGTGTTATTGGCTTGTGCGAGAGTGTTATTGGCATGGCTGTCCCAGTATGTCCATGCACTTAATTGTCAATGAGAGGGGTAAACTTCGGGTAGAACAAAATGTCTATCATTTTATGAATACCCCGATTTTACATAATTGGGGATTATTAACTAGATTACATATGAAACAGTAATTTATAGAGAATAATTACTAACATGTATAGGTCTGAAATATTTGTTTTGTATTTTATACAACATATAAAATTTTCCGCCAACATTTTTCGGAAAGGATAATAATAAATAAATAATAAATAAAAACACCGAAAACAAGAAACTTCACCTATGTGTAGGAAAAGTTTAATAGAAATATGTACGAAGACAAGAAAATTCACCGATGTAATAGGTAAAGTTTAATAATAATAAAATGAAAGAAAATAATATGATTCTCCTGTAAGTCGAATCATAACTATTTTGCAGCATAATCTCTGTTACTAGGGCCATGAGAAAACATTTTATCCTCAAGGGGCCGGATTTGCCCTGGGGTCTGAATTACCCCACGTTACCCTATTAGGCCTACATGAGAAAATATAATTCTTAAAGTCATAACAGCACAATGCAATTATCATACTATCATCCTGTCCTAGTGGTCTAAAGTGTGTAAAAAAACAAACAATGCAGGACATACATCATGTAGCATCCCTAGTAGCAGCTGAGCACATAAATTTTCATTATGATGTTACATTATTTCTTCTGCAACATTGTCTAATTAATCATGGTTGACCACTGCCATTCAAATTAGAGCTAAATATGGTTTGCTTTTGATATTTTACTGGATTGTCATAACTGTTTTTTTTTCACATGGTTTAGAAAGAATTAGAAAATTCTTACCTGGTATTTCATTGTTATCAATAAGATTTTACAGCTGAGTTAGTTCCTTCTTGTTTTTTTTTTACCCATTCACTGAAGATGAAATAATGGGACCTCACTTTCCAAGTCCAAATGAGATTTTACTGGATTGCATTGTTTTCTCAGTTTTCTTTAGTTGTTGGTCACAAGTATGATATAATGCTTATTCAAAACTCGCCAATAAAGGATTAGACTGCTTCTTGTCAAAAACATAGGTATTGTCTTAGACTCATATTAACAGCTTGTTGCTAGCTGTTTTGTCTGTAAAATAAGCAAACATAATATTCTTGTAATGCTCTTTGAGTTCGCAAAATATAGTGGAAATGATACCAAGGGCTGTTTCAATGGAATTTTCATTCATTACAAGGTATGTAATATTATAATTCAATTTCTATAACATTCTTAATATTGACTCAATTTGGTAATTTATATAATGTGAAAATAGTTAGAGGAAAAAAACTAGCAAAACCAAAATTATCAACAAATGCTGATTTGCCTGCAATATCACCTTGAGTCATATATATATTTTAATGCAGTGTCCTATTCAGTTCAACCATATGACAGATAACGGAAACATTTGGCAATGGTTGGGGGATGGTTGGGGGATGCTTCATGATTTATGTCCTACATTGTTTGTTTTTTATACTCTGTAGACAAATAGGACAGGATGATAATATGATGATTGTGTTGTGCTGTTATGAATTTTAGAATTATGTTTTCTTATGTATGACAAATGACAAATAATGGATGCATTTGGTAATGGTTGGGGGGGGGCCTCATTTGAGATGACCTCACAAAATTGAAAGTCCAGTCATCACTCACTTCCGATTTTTTTTTTTGGTGTAATTTCGGTTTTTAATCAAACTTTGAATAACAGACTGTATATAATTTATGAATGTGCATATGACGGGAGCTTTGCATGACAGGTACTAAATTTAGCATTTAAAACAGAAGATTTGCAATTGACCATAACGTAAAATGGTAAAATGCCTGCTGTTTTTCTTTTTTATTCCAATGGGACACACAGGCACTTAATCTGTGAGTACTGTGTGGCACCTACACTGTCAGTCTGCAGCTTATTCTTAAACCAACTTTTATGTCTTTTAGAAACATAAAAAGTTTCATTTACTCACCTTGAAGTGATTTATTTCAATCACTGTGGGTGAGTTCTCAATGTCCAAGTCTGATTTATGTATAGACAGGTGAAGAAATAGCCTGAACATAAAAATGAGTACTCTTGTTCTGCAGCGGAACATTTAACTGTTGCAGTTGTGGTGGTGTTTCATTGGCTTTCCTTTGTACAGAAAGAAATTATTGTGAGATAAGTGCCATTTTCAATGTTCTTGATCAGATAGTGAAATTTGTGTCCTCGCTGGAAACTAATCAGTTTATTGAAGGAAATGAGACTTGATCTTTCCCAGTTTCTAGCAATTTGAATAAATCAAAATTACTATATCAAATTAGTATATTATGTCTTGGTTGTACAGTAATATTGATTTTGTTTTAATATGGTTCAAAATGTGATTCAATTGTATTTTGGATTTCATCATCAGGACATTTGAACAAAAATTTGTCTGCGCTAAATAGTGATGTTCAGGTTAAAAGTGTCCCACTGCAATGGCTAAAATAATATAACTGATATTGCATACGTCATTGATATGAGACATGGGATGATCGTGGTACACTTATCCGTCAAAAAGTAGAATTTTCTGGGCATGCCCCTGATCCCTATGATGTCTGCTCATGTATACTGTTCAGTGATTCATAGTTCTTTAACTCTTTATTTACTTTCTTTGGACCGATTGACTTAAAACACTGTTAGTCATTTCACTATGTCCAATACTCTGGTGAAAGGTAAAAATTAAAAAGTCAAAATGAAAAGCAAGGGGCACTTGACTGGTTTGCCAAATGGTCAAATGCGATGCCACTGTGTTATGGGTGATTTTCCTTTAAATAAATGTTTGCACTATTTTGATAGTTTGTAACTGCTAATAATTAAATTATAATGTTATCCTTTGAGTTTTGTCTTGTCAATTACTTCAAGGACGAATAATTACAACAAGAGAACTTTAGAAGCATAGACCCAGAAATGACTTTTTACAGGTACGCTATGCCTGTTTATTTGTTTAAGAGACCGTGGACATCATATATTTAGGTATTTAAATACAGGGAAAGTTTGATGCACTCAACCATTTTTATAACTATGCTGTAGGCTTATGGCATGTCACTTTTTCCAATTATTTGTTCTATAGATCATTTGAGATATACAATACCTTTTTTTTCAGTAGTTATAAATAATGCATTGCTGTTGTACTTCTTACAAGTTCTCATAATGCAAGTTATACAAGGCTAGATTGGCATCACCACTTGCTGCGAAATGTATCTTTCAGAGCAAAAAAGCTTTCGGTGCCAACAAAGATGAATGGATGTTTGATACCAAATACATCTTAGTCAATCAGCAAGTTGTTTTTCCTACCTCCGGCCTAGGGATTTTTTACCATCATCTTCTACTAGTGGTATGTTTCTTGGGAGGGGACAGCACGTTTTCTCAGTTGACCATAATTATTTGCAAGTATCTTTCCAAAACTACTAAACATCTGCAGGCCAGGAAAATTGATGACTGATTCAGAGGAATTACTTGAAAATAATGCACATGCAACATACTACATTGAACCTGGAAACGGTCATGAGCACTTACAATTTATTAAACATGTAATTGACCTGCCAACTAAGCTTACTATCATAATTTCATTAGATACATTCATTGTTGCTGATAATACACAGCGCTCCTGAAGAAACACTGGGGTTAAAGAAATTCAAGTTTTATAAAACATAGTTTATCCCACCACTAGAATACTTATGTAATGGCATATATAACAAGCTTGAGAATGTGATGGAACCTGTTTGCTAAGAACTGTAATGCATTAAAAACAAGTTTTGATGATGAATTTAAAATTGTTGGTTACTTATGTCAATAAAGCATTATTGATCTTAATTAACCTTTCTTACGAGTTATTACAATAATCCACAATTAATCAAAATTGTCCTGTTCAGATAATATATTATTAAAAAAATGTTGATTAATGGGTTGAGTGACTTGAATAATAGAACTCTGTAAGGAGGTGACACCACAGCTACCCTTCCCAAGCTAAGGGTGAGTTGGAGTAGATGGATAGATGTATTCATGCAGCTGAAATAATTTTATATAGGCCTATATGATTGGCCTAGAATATGGCTAGTTTCAAGAAATACCATAGTTTCTTTATTCATGAGGTGTGTAACCGGATAATCCATTATCGTATATTTAATCTAATGTGCCCAAAGCATCTTAAATAAAAGAAATAATATTATCAAGGAACATTTAAGCAATGATATACATGTATATGTATAAAGCAGAGTGTATAGAATGAGGCGGGGTGGCCTACGAGCGTACAACTGGCCTAGATCACAACATAATGGCTGCTTATCACAATCATAAATGCTCAATATTTGCTGCTCGTAATATCCCAGAAAAACCCATAGAAATAGCACCAGTGATTTGCAGGATCATTTGCAGCAGTCACATCCAATACTTTCGCTTCTGTGCATCACTGTTTTATGGCCAATTTTATATCACAGAGAGTACATGCAAAATGTATAGGTAGCACACCGAGAAATGGATAGTGGCCTTGTTCAAATAAAGACGAATGTGCATACAGCTAATTTCATAAGGATTATAATTCTATTCTTTTACTAACCTAGAGGGAGAGACTGGATAGAGATGATTGGGACTTTACTTCCTGTATTTATGCACTTGGTAGGCTAATTAGAAAAGAGGAGGAGACAGCAGTGAGGTGAAGGATGATTGGAACTACTGTCCAACGAAGGCCCCACTGAAGTGACAAGAACTTGATAACCCAGAACCCAGCGATTGGCAGCCAAGCATGCTATCTCTGAGCTTACCCCCTCCCCCTCCTAAATAGAGACTGGCTGCAATAGATGATGTGGTCTCATAACACAAGGGCCATTGTATCACTTTAGGTCAACTCCAAATTTCACCAACCCTTGGATACCTTCTTCACAAATACAGGAGTACAACTCCCCACTTTAAGTGCCCACAGAGCACATGGAGTTGCACTTGTTTGGAAAAGCATTGATGCCATATTTTCACTTCACAATTTTGATAAAAGTTCAGCATAGCCTAGGATTGACATTCAATGTCGTATTTTCGTCGTACCACCATGATAATCCAAACATGGATTCTGAGAATATCTGCTCACCTCCCCAACATGAAATTGTGTCAAAATCCCCACAGGGAAGTGACAAGGAGAAAGACAGTCTATTTGTTGGTCATCTGTGCATTGGGACACAAAACTCCCTTGGTTCTTTTGTTTGAGGAGCCTCAGGTTCAAGCAAGATGTACCTCTAATGCCTATCGGTAGCCTTTAAGTGTGGGGTAGGGTGGAAAGAAGGCTGACCTTTGATCCCAAAATTAAAGTCTTCTTGTAAGTTTAACCCATCTGTTTTTTGGTGTGTGTTGTTGTCATATTTTGCTCTATTATAATTTATTTTTCTTAGCAAAACAAGACCTTTGCAAAAGGTCTATATTTTCACTTACCAGAGCTTTCCCCATTTCTCATTGCTCAGTAGGTCATGTGACTCCTCTGAATCAAGTCATAATATGATGACTTTGTACATATTTTCAAAGGTCAGGATTAACCCTGACATTTTATATGCATTTTCCGTTTGTCAGCGATCTATCCATAGATCAGATGCAACTAATCATCTGGTCAACTAACCAACAGCAGCATGTCCCAGAGAATGTATATACTGCTCATCTGTTTTTGAGTTGTCTTCACTAAAGATTGTCTTGGTCGACTTGTCGCTGGGAGAAATGTGAAATCTCTGGTACATGTAAACCTTCTATCTGAAACTTGCTTGATTTACTGAAACATTTTCTTCCACTTAGAATATATCTTGCATGTTAAAAGATACCCCAAAAACATTTTGCAATTTGGCGATAAAATGTTTGAATTGAATGTTAATTCATTTGCAATTGGCATGCATAGATAAGTTTAACAATAAGCTTAGAAAATTACAATAAAATTTTGAATAAAACTGGTGATGTGGCAATGAGTGGGAGATCTATCAAGTCAGGAGCTGTGCATGGAACCATCCTAACATTAAAGTTTATGCTAGTATGGTAACAAAAAATCCAATTAAAGAAGTTACAAACAAGCAGGAAAATGATTTCAGCGCTCAAACAACATTTAAGATAATCTTGTTGTTGTCTAGACAGCAGTAGCGCCTTGACTGTAACTCTTGGGTGAGTTGTCTATGCAGTCTGCGACAAAAAGGAACTCCATCTGAAAAGGTTATACCAGACATCTTATCAAAGTCTAGAAAGTCCCCTTGGACTGCCTGGAGGCCTGTTATGTGGTTAAAATAGCTTTCAGTCAGCAAATCTCATAATTTGATGGTCTCGACTCAATGGATACTATACATGGTGTTGAAGTTTTAAAACTGGATTTGGCGGATACTGCTAGAACTTGACTAAAACCTCCTAGGTATCATTGCACCTGAAGATGGATGATTCAGCCACTGTATATGTCTGTCCAATTCAGTTCATTTTCACATCACTTTTCATTCTTGAAAATGTATAATATGATGCTTTGAGTGGTATCATGTCACTGAATGTATATACTTAAAAAAGAATAAGCATCTTGCTTTCTGTTCATCTTTTTGTCTGATTTTATAAATTATGCCCTATTTTCCTTAAAGAAATTTGTTGGTGTTGCATTTCTTACAAATTATATAGATTTATGTTAGATACAATGGCAGAGTTGGCGTCATCACTTGACGTGAGAAATGTTTCTTTCAGAGCAAAACAAGTTTCTGAACCAACAAGATGAATGAATGTTTCATACCAAATGCAACTTAGCGCATCAGCAATGCTTGTGTTCCTAACTCTAGCTTAAGGATTTTTTGCACAAATCTTCAGCTGGTGGTGTTTTCCTGGTGGATATCCCTGACTACTCTGAGCTTCAAAAGGCTTCACATTTCCTCATTGCAAAATGACTAAGCATCTACAAGTTTAACACAAAGAAGAATGTTGGAACTGCATACAATTCTTTATCAAATAGCAACTGAGCCAGAAGTATTTTAACATAAGCTTAAGATGTGACCTCAAAGTTGTTTTGGTTCCTGATGTTTGTGAAGAACAGTACATTTCTGTCTATTTGGCCTTTTATTACTTCAACATTGGAAATATTCCCCAAAACACTTGCGATATGGCGATGAAATGAGGAAATCGTGAACACCACAACAAGGATTCTTCTATGGATGTATGGCTACAAGCGCATTTTACAAAGTGTAGGAAAATAATCTCAACACCCAAATGATCAGATCATCAAACTAGGATCAAAACAAAAAGACATAATCTAAGACACTCTAGTTACCACCTTGACAGACTGACAGTGATATAGCTTCTGAAAGCAAGTCTTGGGATTTGTCGGTGTGGTTTC